>JARHVA010005322.1:752500-1130000 GCA_037957365.1 Torreya grandis
TAGTTAAACTTTTATTAGAAGCTTATACCTTTCCATTTGCTTATGCATAGTGTGGAAATGGAAATCTTAATTTGATTCCAAAAGCATCACAAAGATTTTGGATAGTATTGTTTTTGAAAGATTTGCAATTGTCTATTATAATTTTATGTGGGACACCAAAACAATAGATGATGTGATGGTTGATAAAATCAACAATTTTATCATCCTTAATGGAGATGAGAGTAAAGGCATTGATTTACTTGGTAAATTATTTATTAGTAATAATGATGTAATGGTGATAGAGAGATGAATGAGGGTTAATCCCACTAATTATATCCAAACCCCATTGGGATAAGGGCCAAAATTATTTGGTGACTTATAAAGCATGGTTTAGAATGTGAAGGAGGTTAACGTGTTGTTGACATTTGACACAACACCGAATGTAATCACTAAAATCTTGATGGAGTGTTGGCCAATAGTAGTCGAGTTGAAGGATACCTTTGGAAACTATGTTACCATTGAAATATCCACCATAAATCCTATTATGGGCTTCTTTAATAGTGAAAGAGATCTTAGTACTAGTGAGGCATCTAAGGAGGAGACCATCAAAACCTCACTTATAGAGAAGTCCCCCTAACATAGTGTAATGAGTAGCATGTTTCATGAAGGCAAATCTCCCATTATTGGAGAGGTTAGAAGAGGTAATAGAAAAGGAGAGGTAATCTATGAGTTGGTTGTACCATAATTCATGTGGGTTGTGTGTTACATTGCCTATAAAAAGGATGTTAGTTGATACATAGGAGGGTAATGTCAAGCGATGTATAATGACATAGAATTTTGAGGAAGAGGGTGAAGATGGTATGTGTGAAGTAAGAGAAGCCATTGTGTTAGCAAACTTGTTTGTAAATTGAGGAATAGTTTACAAGAGGTAAGAGTCAAATGATTCTAATGATGTATCTACATGATGTTTATATTATTGTAGAATTGTGGAGCTAAAAGCTTCACCAGGATGCAAACAAGAGAAGTTACAGAGGTTACAGAGGTTACAGAGAGTTGCAAAATGAGTTGCAGGGCAACCGACATCAGTCTGATCAACTGACATCAGTCAGATAGTAGTGAAGAAGCAACCGACATTGGTTACCAGTCGGCCAACATCGGTCATGGAGGAGCCGACGTTGGCAGCCTTTACATGAACATGCAATTTGAATGTTGATTCTAGAGAGTCTATTTTTGGACTGTTAGTTTGCATGTTAAAGGCTAACTTTAGTCTTGAGTTGTGCATCTAATTATTCTAATTAAGATAGTCTAATTATTTTAAGCATGAGATCTATATAATAGACTCATGGGTTGTATTGTAAATTTGTAGCTAGAGAGTAAGAGAGCAATAAGCTCCTTCTGTGTGTGAGGTGAGCAATGATGTGTTCCTCCTAGTGCCATAGTACCAAGAATGGGTACTGGTTTGGAGAATCATAGGGCTTATTCATGTTTGTATGATCTTAGTCAGTAGGTGTGTGTGGCTTCTTTTGGAGATCTACAATGGTGAGTAAGGTCTAGTGATTTGCAGGTAGCAGCAGAGAGTAGGAGATCTACTTGGAGTACGGTTGTGTACTTGGTATACTAGAAGCGTGTTACTGACTGGTTGGAGAGGTGAACATCAATTCTATATTTGAGTTGATTGTTGTGACTGAGAGAGAGAGGGAAGAAGGTCTTGAGGTGTGGCGAGCCTTTGAGGTGGAAGAAGAAGTGGCATCTTCTTTATTGTATTTTCTTCTAAGTATTTAATACAATTATGTATTGTCTCTCAAATCCTGTGTTGTTTCATATTTCTAGTTACTTATTGATTTTGGTATAATTCTGTGTTTAGTTGCTAATACAAGAAGTAATCATATGTGCTCTAATTGAGGAGCAAGATCCTGACAAGTTGGTATCAGAGCTTTTAGTTGGGTTGACTAACAAGTGTTCAAATTTGGTAGTGTTTGTTGATTATAGGTTACTCACAGGGGTTTCTAATTGAGTCGGAGTATAGCAATGGTAGAAGAAAGTAAGCTACGAATGGAGAAATTGAATAGCACAAATGGTCTTATTGATGGAAAGAAAGAGCAGGGAAATAAAGATTGTTGGTTGGTAGTAGATCAGTAGGGAGGAGCAAATGTTGCAGGGGATGTTGCATAGGATGTTCTGGAAAAAGTAAAATCTTGGTTTACAGATTCTTTTGCCTCTTTCCATGTAGCTCGAAATAGAGCATCTTTTCATGGGTATGTCTTTGGAGACTTTGGAGAGATTTATTTAGGAGCTGGAGAGCCTTGTCAAATAATTGGCAAAGGGGAAGTGAAGCTAAAATTACAGACGGATAACACATAGGTGTTGAATGAGGTTATGTAGGTACCAGTCTTGGAGATGAGTCTAATTTCTTTAGGAAAGTTAGGTGATGGGAGATGCACAGTAACTCTCACAGTGGATGTACTTGAATTAGACAGTCATAAGAAAGTAGGTATCCTTTATCTATCTACTTATATTACTGATTCACCTTCTGTTATAGAGATGTGGCTTTGTAGGCTTGGTTACATATGTAGGAGGGAAATGCATGTTCTAAAGTGAAAGATAGATGTCTTTGATAAACTTAAGAACTGGAAAGCCTTGGTGTTCATGGAGGAGATGATGGACAGAGATCAGTTGAGGGGACTGAATTATTCTGAGTAGGGCTATGTTAATTTGAACAGGGTTTTGACCCAAAAGGAGCTCGTGGGTAAAAATCCATCACTCACAGGTGAACATAGATACCGGTGTCAATTAGAAGGAACTGACATCAAACAGATAGGCACCGACATCGGTCATGTGTAGATCAACAGAGTCGATGGTGTCAGGAAGCGAGAACCAACGTCGGTCATATAATGACTGACATTGGCAAAAGGTACACTGGCATCAGTAATGGGACCAACGTTGGTAGACAGGGTCAGTCGCAGAGAACCGACATCGGTCGGGAGCAAATTGGGAGATGGCTGAGATCGGTCACTGGAATGGATATTAGGTGGACAACACGCTGTCGACAAGTCTCAAATGCTCATATGTAGGTCAGAAAGGGTAAGTGAACCTCATATTCATTGTTCACCTTCTTTTTATTGCTTATTGATGGTCAAGAACGAAGAAGACGTGAAGAAGCAATGCAGGTAGAATCCAAATACAGTGGGAGCTTGGAATGGATGAGGAGTGCGAGTCCTTGGAGAAGAACCAAACAGGTATTGTTGGTAGAGTTGTCAGCTAGAAGAAAGCACTGAGAGACAGATGGATTCCCAAGTTAAAGAAGAGAGTGGATGGATACGTGAGACAGAAGGCCAAGGTATATGGTCTTGAGGAAGCTGCATGATAGTGGTATAGGTTTGACAGTTGGATGACAAAGTAGGGCTTCAGTCAATGTCAGTGTAACTATTGTGTTTGTTCTTACCAGGTGGATGATGAGTCATGACATTATCCTGTTACTGTATGTGGATGGTTTGCTAGCAGATTTGTACATATAGGGTTTTACTGAGCTAAGGGTAAGGTTAGTTCAGAGGTATGTCATGAAGAATTTAGAGCAGCAAAATTCTTTGGCATAAGAGACATGGAGATTTTTTGTCTCCAGTGGGATCTAATGTGAATCAGGTGTTGGTGAGGTTCATTACATAGAATGTAGAATTGGTAAGCACACCAAGGGCTAGACAGTTCAAGCAGAGCTTAGAACAGGGTTCGAAATCACATGAGGTCTAGTGTAGACTTGAGTTTTTCCAAGTAGTGGGAGCTGTCAGAGAGTTTGGAGCCAATTTGGGGAAGGTAGATTCTTAGGTATTTGAGAGGGACCTATAATAGGTTAACATGTTATGCAGAGTCAAGGTCTTCACTACATGGAGTTATAGGTTTAGATGTGGTAGGTTACTTGGATGATAGGTGTAGCATCATAAGATGTGTGATGCTTGGTCTTCAGGTTTGAGCTTGAAGAGGGATACAAGCCAAGAAAAAAATTTAGACAGTGTACAGGGACAGGTACAGGTGCAACTATTTATCTCCAAGTGGGAGATTGTTAGGTTGTGGAGCTAAAAGCTTCACCAGGATGCAAACAAGAGAAGTTACAGAGGTTATGGAGGTTGTAGAGAGTTATAGAATGCGTTGCAGGGCAATTGACATTAGTCTGATCAACCAAGGTCAGTCAGATAGTAGTGAAGAAGCAACCAACATCGATTACCAGTCGGTCGACATCAGTCATGGAGGAGCCGACGTCGGTAGCCTGTACGTGAACATGCAATTTACATGTTGATTCTAGAGAGTCTATTTTTGGACTATTAGTTTGCATGTTAAAGGCTAGCTATAGTCTTGAGTTGTGCATCTAATTATTGTAATTAAGATAGTCTAATTATTGTAAGCATGAGATCTATATAATAGACTCATGGGTTGTATTGTAAATTTGTAGCTAGAGAGTAAGAGAGCAATAAGCTCCTTCTATGTGTGAGGTGAGCAATGGTGTGTTCCTCCTAGTGCCATAGTACCAAGAGTGGGTACTTGTTTGGAGAATTAGAGGGGTTCTTCATGTTTGTATGATCTTAGTCAGCAGGTGTGCATGGCTTCTTTTGGAGATCTACAATGGTGAGTAAGGTCTAGTGATTTGTAGGTAGCAGTAGAGAGCAGGAGATCTACTTGGAGTATGGTTGTGTACTTGGTGTACTGGCAGTGTGTTACTGACTGGTTGGAGAGGTGAACATCAATTCTATATTTGAGTTGATTGTTGTGACTGAGAGAGAGAGGGAAGAAGGTCTTGAGGTATGGCGAGCCTTTGAGGTGGAAGAAGAAGTGGCATATTCTTTATTGTATTTTCTTCTAAGTATTTAATACAATTGTGTATTGTCTCTCAAATCCTGTGTTGTTTCATATTTATAGTTACTTATTGATTTTGGTATAATTCTATGTTTAGTTGCTAATACAAGAAGTAATCATATGTGCTCTAATTGAGGAGCAAGATCCTGACAATAAGTCATGTGGGTTGTGTGTTACATTGCCTATAAAAAGGATGTTAGTTGATACATAGGAGGGCAATGTCAAGCGATGTATAGTGACATAGAATTTTGAGGAAGAGGGTGAAGATGGTATGTGTGAAGTAAGAGAAGCCATTGTGTTATCAAACTTGTTTGTAAATTGAGGAATAGTTTACAAGAGGTAGGAGTCAAATGATTCTAATGATGTATCTACATGATGTTTATATTATTGTAGAATTTTGTTTTTTCATAGGTAGGAACAATTAACTTGATTAACCACTAGCTGAGAGTCACTAAAAATGGTTACTAATTTGACACCCAAGAAAATAGCCATTTGAAGCCCTAAGATCAAATCTTCATATTTTGCCATATTGTTAGTACATTTAAAAACTAGTTTAAATGACAAAGTCATAGGCTCGTCATCAAGAGGGATGAGGATGACCCCTACACCCCCAGTATGTTGACATTTAAACCTATCAAAAAACATCATCATTTGATAGGAGATGTCATTAGTGGAAAGGATTGTGACAGATTCATTAGGGAATTCAAGGTTTGAAGGTTGGTTGTCAGGTAAAGGGGTGGAAGCTATTTGGTTACCGATAATTTTCCCCTTGATAGACTTTTATTGAATAAATTCCAAGTTAAATTTAACAAGGATAATTAGCCACCAAGCTACATGTTCATTGTGATATGGCTTGGAATGCATGTATTTGAGGGGATCAGTATGGGTGATGACATAGGTTTTGTGATTTAAGAGGTAATGATGGAGCTTGGAAGATGCAAAGACCAATGTGAGATAAAGCTTTTCCATATGGGTATATTGAGTTTCATAATCAATAAGTGTGTGGATTTTGTAGTAAACTACTTTTTCTCAATGGTGATCATCTTAATGTGAAATCATAACACCCATAAAATGGTTTATTGTAGAGATGTAAAGGTAGAAAGTCTAGTTTTCCTTAGGTGGAATAAGAACCAATGGGGAAAGGAGATAACATTTAAGTGCATCAAAGGCTTCTTATAAATCTATATTCAAATAGAAGGAGACATATTTTTTGAGGAGATGGTGAAAGGGTTGGTAATAATCTAAAAATTGGGAGATGAAGTAGCAGATTGACTGAAGATTGCCTTGTAAGCTACATAGTTGTTTGATATTAGCAGATGGAGGCATGTCTAGTATTGATTGAACCTTAGCAGGGTCAACTTCAATACCATGGAGAGAAATTATAAAGTCTAAGATCTTATTGAAAAGGACACCAAAGATGCATTTATTTGGGTTTAGTCAAATGTTATATTGGAGGAGATGAGTGAATATGATATTGAGAATCATTAAGTGATCTTGGAATAGTTTAGAATTTTTGAGTAAGTCATCCATGTAATCTTCCATAATTTTGTGTAGGAGATCATGGAGGATGTAAGTCATGGCACATTGGTAAGTGACACTAGCATTATTTGGACTAAAGGGCATGACTTGATAACAGAAACTCACCCATGGGGTAATAAAAGTTATTTTTTGTTGATCCTCAAGAGCAACAAGGATTTGATTATAACTTGAGAACCCATCCATAGGTGATAGCATCTCATTTCCAACTATTATATTAATAATTTGGTCAATACTTGGCAAAATGAAGTCATCTTTTAGACAAGTGAGGTTTATGTCATGATAGTTGGTGTAGATGCAAATTCCCCTTATCACTTTTGTGATATAAACAATATTGGAAACTCATTATGGGTAGTAGAAGGGTTGGATAAAGTTAACAAAAATGAGGCATTAGAGATATTATTTTACAAAGAGACAAATATGAGGATGCATTTTGTGAAGCTTCTACTTAATAGGTTTAGCATCTCAATTGGTGATAATGTTATGGGTGATGATAGAGGGGTTGATACCAGGTATGCCATTACAAGACCAAGAAAAGGATTTTCTATGGTTATTAAGAAATGTAGCATAATTTGCTTGCTCAGATGAGTCCAAATATTGGGAAATCTTAAGGATGTGGGTGTTATCATGAGAGGGTAAATTGATGTTATTGGTTGATTCATTTAACATAGCTTATGTTTTAGATGGGATTGATCATTGCATATATGAATAATCTACACCCATGTATGTGAGAATAAAATCATCATCTTGACATTGGATTGTGTTTATAGTGGGAGAGTCTTCATCAATCATTTTAGGATGAATGAGAGGAAAGGACCTTGTTTCCTTACCTAAGTGATAGGTGAAGGGGCCCAAATAGATGGTATTTATTGAAAAAATATATAGGAGGAATAGATACCTCTGATTCAGTAGGTGATGGTAGAGGAGATGATGGAGAAGGAAAAATTGGATCTTTGATAATTGGTATATGAGAAGCTTTAGTGAGTTTAGCTGGTTCATCAAAACCCACTCCATGCCTCTTTTTGGCATTTTTAATGGTTTTATTGGTAGGTATTTAATGGGCATATGAACACCCTACTCATAATGACCTAAACCAAATCATTTCTAGGCACACATATAAAGATAGCTATGAGTAAAGCTAGGCTTACCCAAGAAAGATAAGTCACAAGTAAATGGTTTTGGTGAAGAGGATGGATTGCCAACAATGGGAGCTTGATCAATTCCCCCATATGTGAAATAAGTTCAAAGGTTAGGGGGACCATACAAGATGAGCATCCTAATATAGGGATCATAATTATGGTGCATATGAAGCTTTCCATACTCTTGTGGAGTATGAAACATGATGAGTGTCAACAAATGATATTCTCTAAGCGACAAACACTTGAAAGTTTCCTCCATGGGGTTTTTATTAGGAATTTATGTTATTGATAGCTATGTAACTAGGGTAATAGAGCTTATGGAAGCTCTAGAACTACAATGTAGAGGATATGATGTATTAATGGAATCAGAACATCATTGGTGATATAATTCATGTTACATGTTTTGAAAGGAGGTGGGTCCGTGGGAATAACATGCACTTGCCAATTTTTCTCACACTTGATGCAACGGTACAAAGTTGAGGTTACACATGCCATAATAGATATCCATGGTCATCCAAGTAGTATGTTGTATTATAACTCTCCTTATACAATGTATAAGAGCTCAATAATTGTATGGGGACCCACATGGATATGTAAGATTATAGTTCCCACTGTAGTAGTGGTGGTATTGTTAAAGGAGTGGAGTACCACGTTGATTTGAAACATGTAATTATCAGGAAGGGCTAGTTATTTATAGGTATGGGTGGAGATAGTATTAATACTAGCTCTTCCATCAATTATGACTCTTTTGACATAAATTTGATTGATATATGTGGTGATAAAAAGGTTAGAATCTTGATATTTAGGGTGTTCAAGTGGTATTTCTAAATCACTAAAGGAAATTAGGGAGATGGTGTTAAGAGAGCTGAGCAAAGCTACAAGAGGTTGGGGATCATTAGGTTGTACTTCAACTACTTATAAGGAACTAATCAAAGATTGATGGTGTTAGGGTGAGTTTTGGATTAACTCATACAAAGACATTTTTACAGGGGTTTGGTGAAGTTATTTCACCATCAAGTTTTGAATAAATTTTAAAGATGTTGGTTTTAGGACACCCAAGATGGAAATCTTGGGATTTGGAGGAGGAGTGTCTTTGGAGAATAGATGAATCCAAGGGGTAGTGAATTTTTCCTTACCTTTATCATTTTGATTTTGTGACCATGTGGCCACATTAATTGCATTCATCTAAAACATAGGTGAAGGAGGTAGCAAAGGGGGTACGACAACATATTTGTGTTTGAATTCAAGTGGAATGGTATGACACATTGTGGATGCCATGGATGGAATAATAAAGAGTTTAATGGGAGTATCAACAAGGAGAGTTTCAATATTAAAGTGTTGTCAAATGATTATTGTGAGAGATTTATAACTCTCATTATCATGTCCAAGTGAATGATGATATAGACACACTTGTGTATCATCAAACCAAGATGGCTTCTATCTAAGAGGGTTTTAAGGCTTAATGGGAGAAATAATTATTATAGATGATTGAAAAAACAACCATAGGATAAAGATCTAAGATCCTATGAGTGGTATGTTTGTTGTTGTTGTAATAGGGGTGGACACCTTCTTTGGTTTAAGAGTCATAGAGGTGATTTTGCATATCACATTTTTAGGTGGTGGTGGAGCCACGTGTTTTGTTGATACTTTTTTGGTGGTAGGTATCATGCTGTCAAATTTGAAAGGCCTACTAGATGGAAGAGGTAGTAGTGGAGGTAAATTAGCCTTTAATATCACTTGGATCAGTGATACCCCAACTAAAGTAGAGGGATTTAGTCCCAAAATTAAAGGCAAAGTTAAGGGTGGAAGAGGGAAGGATCAACAAGATCTAGGAAGCTTAACATTATTCCTTAGTTTAGGCTATAGAATTCTAATTTGTGGTTAGAAATTTAGATCTAATTTTACCTATAGATGAATTAGATTAGAGATCAGGCATACACATAAGACCTAATTTTCTTTAATGTGGTAGATCCCTATGAGGGTGAGGGATTTGATGTAGAAGGACAAGATTTTGGTGATTTTGGTGAAGAAGCTCTGAATTTGTCAAAGATGTTGGGGAATGGGTAGTGAGAGGATTGGTGGTAGAGGATGACATTTATTATGTAGGATAATGAGTTTTAATTTAGTCCCAAAATGGCACATGATCTAGCTTTGTGAAGTCAATAAATTCTAAATTTCTCACTAACCATGAAAAGGGTTTAGATAAAGTTGACGTAATCCTTATGGTTGATTATTGAGAAGTCTTAGATGATTGAGAAAGAGGAAAATTTTTGGCCTCTACAACCTCATGCCAAAGATGAGAAAGAGATGTAATAGGGTCTTCTTTGATAAAGTTAGTAAAAGATGTATGGTCTTCCATAGATAGGGGAAAGGTAGGTGAGGAAAGCTCCTTAAGGGGGTAGAGCATAGGTATAATTTCCACCTCAATATATGGGTGAGGAATAGGTAAATTATGATCTTCTATAGGTAAAAGAAGTGGTAAAATTGTTTGAATTAGAGTAGGCACAATAAGTCTCTCATCTAATGTAGGGGTAGATAAAACTGGCTCCTCTAGGTGCGAAGGAGGAGTGGATAGGGTACTACCTTCTATTGATGGAGGAGAGGTAGGTGAAGAAGGTTCCTCAAGAGGGTATAACATAGGAATGATGCTTCCCTCAATATGTAGTTGAGGAATGGGTAAGACATGGTCCTCAAATGGTAAGAGGATAGGTAAGATGGATGAAAAAGGAAATGGAAATAGAGGCTCCTCTTGTGGCAAAAGGAGAGGTAAAGGAGGCCCTTCCTCATGTGGGAGTGGAGTGGGTGAAGTAAGGTATACTACATGAGGAGGAAGAAGGGGTAAAATAAACTCCACAAATTGTGAGAGAGTAGTTAAAATGGGTACCTCTTGTTGTGGGGTAGGTTGGACTAAAGGTAAAGGAAAGACTATATTGATTGTATGAATATTATGATCACATGATTTATCAGTCATGGCCTACATAATATTTTCATTGGGTGAATGGTTAGGAAAAGGTTGTTTAAACATATCCATATTTTGATTAGAAAGTTAATTAGGGTTATCTAAGATGAGATCACCCTTGTCAATCATGTCTTGAACAATGTTCTTGAATGTTTTATAGTTATTAGAATTGTGGCCTTTGACTCAATGGTAGCCACAAAACTCATCCTCCTTGTACTAAGTAGGAATATGATGGGAGGGATCAAAATGTATAGGAGGATTGATTTGAGGAAGGTTTATGGCTCCCTATTTTAATATTTTTTTCCAAAATGGAAGTATATGACTCTCCAATGGGAGTGTATCATCTTTGTTTATATCGTTGTTGGAATTGCTTAATTTGATTTTATGAGGTTGAGGAATTAGGTGGGTTTGTGGTTGTGGAAGAAGCTAATTTAATGACCATTGCATTGGTGGAACCTTTAGATTTTTGGTTAGAAAGTGGAGGTTTAGAAGAATAAGAGTCATTTGATTTGGATTTGGTATTCTTACTATGTAACTTAACTCTATTTTCATCTGTAACCTAGATCTTAAGTTTACACGCCATTGTAAAGGCTTCATCAAATGTGTGAAAAGTTTATACTTAGAGTGTGGATGAAATGTGCTTATCACATACCCTTGAGAATACCTCAATAAGCTTATGTTGGGGTAAAGAGAAGGAAAATTGATTGATTAAGCCTCTCTAGCGAGTGGTAAAATATGTGATAGACTCATCATCAAATTGTTTAATAGAATAAAGGTCTATAATAGAATTTTTTTTAGAAATGTTGATAAAGAAATGGTCTATGAATAATTGTGTGAGTTGGGTAAATGAGAAAAGGGAGAGCTAAGTTATATAACTATACCAATCCAGGGTAGCACCCAAAAGAGACATAAGGAGGGTGCAAAGTAGTAATGCATCATCATGCCATATTAAATAACAAGCAGTCTAATGCTTAAAAATGCTATTATAGGTCCTCTTTACTCTATAAATGAGTAAATTTGGGGAGTTCTCATTTTATTTTATAAGGGATAATAGGCACATAAGGATGTATGGGCCCATTGCATATTTGATCATAAAATATCACATTTTAACCTGCCACATATGTCTCTAGATTCGGCATCTTGTCCATCATCATCCTAATGAGATCTAGAGGAGGATTGGTTTGAGAGATACCCCTTAAGTTATATGGAGCCTAATAAGTAGTAGAGGTAGCATATGACATAGATTTTTGTGATTGTGTTAATGCAAAATAGGGGTAGTGAGTCATAGTTTGGGGGGAAGAAATAAAAGGGGCTTGTCCCACTAGGTTAGAGATAATGCTTTGGTTGAGTGATGTTATTGTACATTGGGTTGTTGGCATGGTTATACTAGGTTAAGGTTAAGTTTTAACTCATGTAATTATAGGTGTGAGAGTAGATGAGATGGGTACCACCAAATTCTAAAATGGATTTAGACCTAACTAAACTACTTGTGATTATGAAGGTAGGGAAGTCATGACGAGGGTTAGGTGGGATTGGGTAGTTGGTGATGATGAACTTTGAAAATTGTTTATGGTTGGGTTATTTGTTGAAGTGGTGGTTTGAATAACCATGGTGAACATAATGGAGATATATAAAATTGAATTTTTCTCCATCAAAGAATGTGGCATACCATATAGTAGGTCACCCAAAGAATTACAAGTTTGGCTCATGGAAAGGTAATGCTAAAGGGCTACCACATTGCAACCAAGAAATATAGCAAAATATTGATCTCCTTTAGGCATAATGGGAATTTGGTTAGGTCTATAAGTATGCTTTGTATATGAAGTATGCTCTATGATAGAGTTAGTATAAGGAGGGGAAGGTGGAAGTCATTTTTAGCTTGCATAATTGGCAAGAATTATGTCTTGGCTTCATGTCAATACCATGAAAGAAGAAGTACAAATAGTCTTACAACTCTGTATTAGTGATAAAGTGAGGAAAAACTAGGTCTGAGTGTAGGTAAGTAGGTTGTTTTAGCTTTTTATTTTGAACAAACTAAAAATAACCAATTTACATAGTCACTGACGTCGGTCACTTGACTGATGTTGGTAGGTTGAAGTCTACCAACATTAGTGGATTTAACTAATGTTGGTCACTGTGGAGTCTTGGGAGATGAAAAATCCAATGTTTTAGAAACCTAGAGGTAGAATATAGGAAAAATAGAGGATGCAAGAGGTATGTATAAGAAGGATGAGGACTCAAAAAATTTGATATAATAGGTTATATAACCTGAATTATGAATAGTGTTGATTTTGTAAATCAATAAGAGTATGCCCTTACCAACTCCAACATATAAAAGGTAGTAAAAAAGTAGAAAAAGAACATACAACCACTAATTATTATCTCATAGAGATTAATTTTAGTCACATTTTGGCTTATGCCTTAAACTGATAGTGAGATGAGAGTTTGGTTACCGAAGGTACTAGAAATCAATATAGAGATAGTCTCAGGTTAGTTTTGGTACTCAAGAGGAAATATATGTTAGAACAAGTATACAACTTGTTATAAGAGCTTGATCCCCCACACTTAAATAACCTAAATCCAAGCTAGGCTACTTATCTATATTATACCTTATGTCTAGAGTTTACACTCTACTTGAGAACATAGTGGGTTCTCCCCTTGGTGGTGAAATCCAAGTAGGATAGCCGAGTAGGGTAAGGTGATCCACTAGGTGATGAAATACCAATGAGCCTTGTCTCAAGTGAGTTTAAATTTTTGTTATTATGAATACGATCTGGTAGTGTAACATTGGTGTACTATGATTCATTCATAATTATTGTAATTAACTAGGTGAGTTAATATGCAACAAGTAAACAATAAAGTGAAGTATGTTTTAAACCCAAATCTAATGTTTATTGATTCAAATGGAAATAATGATGAAATAAGAGAATATAATGAACTTCACTATCCTAATGTGCATACAAGAAAGAGATAAATAAGATATTCTTTTAATCTTACAAAAAAATGATAAGTTTCTTTTAGAGGTAAAAGAAAGAGAAGAGTGGCAAGGAAGAAAAATATCCAGTCTATTGCCTTTAAATAGAAAATAAAATGTTGAATATTTCATTTTGAGGAAAAAGAGAGGGAAAAAGTGCAAGGAATGAAATTTTCACTATAATGCACCTATATGAATGCTTAAAAAAAGCAATGAACCCAAGGAAAACTCCAAGGTCCCACCAAGCATGCCAAAAAAGTTTCATTAAATTTTGAATATATTTGATGTTTAAGGAGAAACAAAGATGAAGGGTAGGGATTATAGATTAAAAATAACCCAGATTGGTTACGTGTTGTATCTAGACAATGTTGAGCACTCTTCTTTGGCTATGGAGGACTACCTATAAATAAGAAAGCACTACCACCAAAAATATTTGTTAGTAGATATATGAGTGGGCTGCCAAGCTACATGCTTATTCCTAGAAGTGTCAAACTTCCTTAGGGATGATAGTCCACTTTTTAAAACAAAATAATAATGAATAACAAAATGAAAGAGAGAGTAAGAGAGAGATATTCATACGATTCTTGTATTTTGAGTGTAGTAGAGGGTGACATAGTGTAGGTAATGTGGATTATTGATGTTTTTGGAGGTTGTTTAGGCAAGCTTAGAAAATTTTGTGGAAATACAAAGTCACAAATGTTGCTTAGGATACTGATGTTGATAAGGAGATATGACTGACATCGATTATGTGATTGATGTTGGTAGGGGTAGTAAGTTTTTAGGAGGTTACATGAAATTTTTTTGAGCTAAGAGATCAATTTTGGTTAGGTTTGTGAGGTTGGGAAGAGTCTTAAGGGAGTGGGTAAGGCTCATGTAGGTCTAGATGGAGGGTTGGTATGTTTGAATTAGAGGGAAATAGGTGAAGGATTTTTAAAACTCCTTCACAGGGAGAGTCAGGACGTTCATAAAATGATAAATAGTATAATGTAAAGTAATTATAAAATAAATATTTAAAAGAATTAAAAAACATAGAGATATACTTAGCTAGTGAAATGGATGAACTATGAGTGCTAGATATATTGCTCTGATGAGGTGTGTTGAAGAAATAGGTGAATAGAAAAGATGAGTTTATGTTATCAGTTCAAAATAATCTAAGCTCTTTTTAATATATCAATTCTTAATTTGGACTAATCTATGTAGAGTAATGCTAAGCTTGGATGTAGAAAGTTGAATGCTAAGCCTGTATGTGAATGATTAATTTTTTTAATTTTTGATGACTTAAATATTAACTTTGAATTTGGCTTAAGTAATTGATGTCAGTGATCTCACTGACATCGGCTATGGGTTTACCGACATCGGTGATATGAGAATAGGTAAAAGGGCTATATTTAGCTTATTTTTTGTTCCTTTTCCTACCAAGTGTGGTATCCATTAAGAAATGGTAGAAATGTGAGGTTAAAATGGATGTAGTTAGTTAAAAATTAATGTTAGAGGTGAAAATAAGTCATGGGTAGTTAGGATTAAGGGACTAAGTCTTGAGGTGACTCAGAGGGTAAGAATTAGTCTTAGGATGAGGTGGTCAAGTAAGGTGGCATAAGTAGTTTTTAATTAACTTAATTAAATATTTTAAATTAACTAAATATGTTAGGGGTGAAAACATGGGTTAGGAAGGCTAATTATTAAAAGAGGCTAAAGGGGGGTTTGTATATAGGGAGTTATATAAATGTGTGACATAATTTTGGTGTCTACAAGATGATGTTATTGATTATTTAGGAGGTGTCACTGACATTTTACTCCTATTAGTATGTTACAAACCTAAACTCACATCAAACACCTATATTATTCTAATTTATAGTAAAATAGTTATGAAAATAGTGTATGTAGATAAGGTAGGGGTAAAAAAAACAACTGTCTCTTGGGTGACTGGAAAATGGGATGAACACAAGGATTGTGAATTTGGGAGTAAGGGGAAGAGTGGAAGCCAAATAATTAAGTGAGTCAATGAGATATTTGGGACCATTAAGGGTTGGTGATGTAAGGAAAGTGAGTGGAGATGAAAGTGAAATAATACTTACCTCATGATTTGGGGTGGCCTATAGGACTAAAGTTAAGATGTCTGAGTCCATGGTTTTGTACTGCTGGGTGGTGTTTGAAATTAATGGGGATGAAATGGAGGGAATTATGAATGGAATGGAATGAAAGGAAAAGCTGAAATTGAAGGAAGGGAAAGTGGAGTGTAAACTTGATATTCCATTGATGGGGAACTACGAGTACCCACTTGACTCAACTATGTTGGTTATACTTTAATTATTGTAGTAGGTAATATGGTTAGAATGGAAGGTGAAGTTGAAATTGTAGGTGAAGGAGGATTGGAGATAAGAGGTGGAGTTGAAACTGAATCTATTGAAACATGAGATCTTATAGGAGTAGAAACAAGAGGTGGATGTAATGAAACCTCTAGATTAATAGATGTAAGAGGAGGGTGAACCATAGAGATGGGGGTTGTCACTATGACAATCATGGGGATTGAAGCTGTGAAATCTTGTCATACTACTATGTCTCCAGATGAAAGGTCAATTGGTTATTCTATAGCTTCCCCTAGTTTTTTTTACTCCTCTTTCTTTAACTTAGTCTTTTTATTTTTCTTCTTCTTCGTCTTCTTCTTCTCTAGCTCTTCTGATGATTCTCCTAGACCCTCCTCTTATGAATTAACTCCCTTTGCCTTAAGATTCAAAATCTTTTCTTGAACCCATATTTTTTCCATTGTGACATGAACACCCTTGCTCCTTAGATAATTAACTATTCTATTAATCACATGCATCATTCTATCAAATAGAGAAAGGGATTATGGAATAGACCACCTTACTAGTGGAAGGGGTTATGTGATGACCTATGTATAATAGATTGGATCCACTATAGAGTCATCATATACCAAGTCATCTAGAACTAGTGCCAAATCATAATATTTGATTTAATATATGGACATTCTAGAGTAATCCCTAATTCTACCTCCATCCTCATCTTTGTGATCTTCCCAATAATCTTCATAGTATGACACATGAGAATATGTTGCAAGTTCTAATGTGTTGGTGATCTTATATACATCAAAAAATGGCCTTAACTCTTAAGTCTTGAGATTTATTTGGCACATTTTAGCTTCTTCAAACTTGGTCTTAAGGAAGGATTGACATGTATATCGGCCAATGGAAATTGGGAAATGTATCCCTACCTCATGCCTATTAGAAAAGAGATTGTGTCTCTATGATATGCTTGACCAGCTTCATTAATACCCATTTGTTGCTGACATATCTAGGAAGTGTATAGGGATAACCATTGAAACCTTTTTACCTAATGTAAGAAAAGGTGGGGAAATAGATGAAATAGGAGCCCCATTTGTTGATTTCATTCACTATTATTTGTGAGAACCTTATTCTCCCAAGTTTCTTATATAACATGATAATGGCGCAATAGATGAAAGCATTATTTACTCACCTAATATGTTGCTTAATAGCCTCCAATGTGAGGTTAGGGTATTATTTATACACTCTAATTATTTACTCATGAACTGTATTAAGATTGGGTAATAATCTCCCTTTGGCCAAAATATAGATAATGTAGGACGTCTCTAGAACTTTCCAATTATTTCAAATTTCATCAATTACTTGTGGAGTGAATCACTTATTAATTAGGCCTAATGAATGTATTGTTTATTATTCCACATGACCTACATATAATGGTACATCCATTATTGTAAATACATGGCATCAGGGCTGCCATTGATCCTTTGTAACAATATAATAATTTCCCTTACTTCATCAATGAAATTAGGCATGCACATGGTCTTTGGTAGCCTAGTGAAAAAAGCCTTGGGGGACTTGAACCAATGTTTATTGATCATCTTCTAACACCCATATCTTTTATATTTGAATAAATTTGTAGATGTTTGTATATTTATATCTAGATAACTCTCATTTTGGGATTATAAACACTGAGTTGATGAAATTGGGGTCTAGATTCAAAATATTTTCCCCTTTATCATTATAGACTTATCTTTTATAGGGATCATAATGCTGGGTCAATGTGAGCACCAACTCAAGTATTTAAACTGAAAATGGGAACGATTTAGCTTGTGGTAAGTTAGATTCATAAATACTTTAGATCTAATCATTCTAAAACTCTTCACCTATCCTAACCTAAAAGTCTCCTAGGTCAATATGACCTAAATCTATATCATTAATCTTTGGTTTGATAGAATCTAATTGTGAGTCATTATAGGCCATTTGGATTTAAACTTTGTTTTATTTATAGACATGAAAATTATGTATTTTACTTGTAAGAAAACAACTATAAAATATAATAAAATTTGCAGGTATTTCAAGTAATTTAAATCTCAGGCAGATATGGAAGTTGATCTAAGTAGGTGTAAGTTATGGTGGAAGTGAAACATGTTTGAATCAATATGAAATCTTGTGTAGGTTGAAAGTGTTCATATTATGTCCACTTTTTTATATATAATTAGAGTCTTGCAAGGGTTGAAAGTGCTTAGTGCAATGGAAGAACTTACAGGGATTTATGATGCTCGAGGCAAGTCCAATGTCCATGAGGACATTGGAGAACTATTCATTGGTTTAAATGAGAAGTATTTACTTTGGAATATTTTCTTGGATTGATGAAACCTTAAATTTAAACTATGAAATTAGGAGGTAAAACTCCAAGGCTCTTATGATGATCACTTTGGGGGGTAAAATCCTTGCATTGAAACTTTCAAATGCAAACCCCTAAAAACCCTAGACTATGATTTTGAATAAAACATACAACTCAACCCTCCAATTGACTGTAATGATAAATCAAATAAAAACCCTAAATATACAACTCAAAGAGACATCTAAATTAGAAAAATATTTTTGATAAATGTAAATCACATGAAAAGTTTAAAATTAAATAAATACTGGAAAAAAACATGACAAAAGTATAGTGTAACTGGTAAAGATGATGTAGAAAGTATTTAATATTCATTGATCAAATTTTAATTTACTTGTTTAGTATGTAGATTTAGGTTTGATGGCATGACATAGGTCATTGTTAGAGCTCGAATAACTTGATTAGTAATTTAATAATGAAAAAATGAATCCCTGATTATTTAGTTTATATATAAAACCCTATAATTAATGTAGTTTAATGGTAGTTGGTGGTAGATCTATGCGTTATTTGAATTAGGTCCCATGTCTATGGGAAATTAATGGTCTATTTCAGTCAAAGGTAGATCCCATCAAGAATTTTGGATGTTTTCAAACATGTAAATTTATTGAGGGTTTTTACATCCAATGGTTTAGTTTATTTGGTGGGAGGTAGAGCCCACTAAGAATGTTTCAAGTTTAAAAACTTGTAAATTTCTTGAGGAGTTCCATATCTCATGGTTTATTTTCTTGGAAAATGGGGTAGTACTTTGAATTCTATGATTTGGAGCTAGCCATGCATTTTGCAATTTTACATACTTGTAAAGTGCACACCAAGTTCTAGATTCCATTGATTTGGATGTTTCATAGGATTTGAATCCCACCATACATTTTGTAAGTTTAAAAACTTGAAATATGCATAAAAATTACTAGATTCTCCTAGTATAGATGGTGGTTGCTTTGTGGGATAAAAAACCTGCAAAGTAATTTACAAACATACAAATTGCATCTAGAATTTTGGATTTCACAGTATAAAAGGGAAAATGGGTTTTTTTTGTGGTTTTATAATATTTTATAAAAAATGGGGGGATATCCCTTTAGGTATTAGATGTTATGATATTTTTGAGATAAAAATATCAACATTTTTGGTGGCCTCTATGGGGTAATTGATTACTAATCAATTTCAATCTAGTAGCCTTCAAAACATTAATCATGGAGTTAATCATTGGATTTGACAAACTTTAACCTATGATGAATGGATTGGATGTTGCCTAGACATGAAAAAATAGGAAAGAACATAAACAAACAAAATGAGGGAAAATATCCAAACCTAAGGAAACAAAAAATCAAAATGAGTTGAACTATGTAGAAACACTTATTAAAAGACATAACTAACCCTACTATATACAAAATCTAGAATTTTGGAATGAGTTTATACCTCAAAACAAAGCTTTAAGGTATATCTCATTGCCTAGGATAGGTAATTATTCTCAATCATGCTTAGAGAGTTGAAATGCATTGGCTCCTTTGCAATGAGTAATAATATATGGACCACTCCATATTATATCAAATTTGTTGTGCTTGCCTAGTTTAGCCCTATCTACATCCCATTTGAAAACCATATCTCCTTCATTAAAGTTCCTTTTAGATTCCATTTTATCTAAATTATTCTTGGTTTTTGCCTAATTAGCTTATAAGACCTTCATTATTTGGTTCCTATTTTATTTGAGTTCCATGAGCTTAACGAATCTTACCATCATTACATCATTATCAATCAAGTTCAATTAGTGATTGAGATCTAGATATGGTAGATTGATTGATAGAGAGATTCAATCTTATCTTCCATATACTAGCATGAAAGGTGAATTACCTATGGATCTCTTAAGGGTGACTCTATCAGCTGAAAGTGTTGATTTAAACTTTGTGTACCAAGATCTTTGGTTGTCTTCTATTATTGTTTTGATAATCCTGAAGAAACTTTTATTGGTTAACTCAACCAAGCCATTACACTAAGGATAATAATTAGAATAAGTGCTTGAATACACATTATGCTTGATATCCCATTCACTCACCTATGTGCCCATGAAAGTTTTAGCATTAGAGATAATAGTGTGGGTTACACTAAATCTTGACACTATACTATCCATAAAATCAAGAATTGATGCCTTTATAGCATCTTTTAGTGCAATTTCTTCAGTCCATCATGTCAAATACTTTGTTTTTATGAGGACCAATTTTTACCCTACACTCGATGGTGGATTTATCATGCCTATACATTAAAGTCCTCATTGGAAAAATGGTTGATCTAATTGAATGGACCTATGAGGAAAGGCTTCTAACTTTTACTTTCTAGTGAAGGAATCACACTTTTCATATTTCTTAACCCATTGGTGGGAATATTTAAATAATTTAGGCCAATAATATCCTCCTTTAATTATCTTAATAGAAATGGTCCTTACAAATAAATGTCCTCCTAATGGGCCATCATGAAATTATTGGAGTACCTTAAGAACTTGATCATGCTCAATACATCTTAACATAACTCTATTCATATCCTTTCTAAATAGTACTCCATCAACAAGGACATAAGGAATATATTGATGTATATATTACATTTTATTATAAGATTTAAAATCATACATATACTCACCAGTCTATAGGAAGTTGATCATGTCTTGGATCTAGTTATTCAAAATAGGTAGGTTGGCTGGCTAAGATGCATTTTGGGCATATATTTCTTCAGGTGTTGGTTTAGCATTTTTTTAATCAAAATCCAAATATTGAAAAATAACTTTTCCTCTTACTATATTGATAAATTTAATGTCCATGTCATATTCCATAACCTTGGTAATTTATCTTGCTTGCTTTTTATTTATCTCCTAGTTGCTCAGGGATTCTTTAACACTTGGGTGACTTACCATCAAATCAATTTTGTTATTAGAGAGCATATGCCTAAATTTTTTGAGTGCCTTAATTATATCATATACTTAATTCTCCACAAAACTATAATTATCCTCATATCCTTTGAATGATTGGTTGAAAAAATATATCAAATGTTTTCAAATTGTTCATGATTATGCTGAGTCACAATGGATGAGATGCTTTCTTCCCCTCTAAATTCATAATGAATGAAATATTTCTCATAATTTGGGTTGAATAGGGTAGGATCTTGAGAAATAGCTTGTTTTATGGCTTGAAAATTATCTATTCCATCTTATTTCTAGCTGAAAATGGTACCCTTCTTGAGCATTACATTTAGGGGTTTTACTAGGGAGGCAAAATTTGGGACAAATATTTTCATGAAATTAATCATTCCAAGGAACTTTGAAGTCATTTATTATGTATTGGTATTTACAATGTAGATATAACACTAAATATTTTTGGATATATCATAAGACCTACCTTTGACACTATATGCCTTAATAGTTTCTCTTCATGAACCACAAAAATGCACTTCTTAGGGTTTAAGGAGACCCCATATTCTCTGAACCTTTCAAAAAAATTATAAGGTGGTACAGGTGTGATTGAACATGCTTTGAGTAGATGGTGATATCATCCAAATATGCCTAGATAATTTCAATTATCATCCCGCTAAATTCCATATCCATGGCTCTTTAAAATATTGCTCTAACATTGGTCAAACCAAAAGGCATCTTTTTGTATACATATGTGCCCCATTTTTTGGTGAAGGTAGTTTTGTACTAGTTTGATTATTGTTAGTATTTGGTTATATCCAAAATAAACATATATAAGGTAAAAACTTTTAGATCCTATTATAGTTTATAAAATTTGCTCCATAGGTGGTAGAGGACAGTGATCCTTTAAGGATGATTTATTCAAGTCTCTATAATCCACACATAGCCCAACTTTACCATTTTATTTTTTGATAGGGACCAGATTGGAAACTCAAGATTAGTTATTGATGGGAAAATTTATCTTATCTTTATCAATTTATAAATATCACTTTTCATCAGGGGTTCTATCTTTGCATTAAAGGGCCTCTATTTTTATCTGATGGGCTTAGTGTTTGGATCCAACTATATTGTATGTTGGGCTAAACTAGGGTCATACCCTCTTAGATCATGATATCTCCAAGAAAATTTATTATCAAATTATTGACATAATGAAACAAAAATTTGTTTCTCATAGTCATTACATACCTTCTCTAGCTTCAGGTTTTTGCCTTCTTAGATGACCATCGGCTCATATTCCTCTTCATTGACCAAAATATTATTTTTATTACCTTTAAATAAATAATCTGAAGTGAATATGTTATCCAATGTAAAAAGACCCATATTTATCTTATTTATCTTTAAATTTATGATCTATTCCCCATATTGATCCTAGATCCTAGGCTGATTCCTATATGAGAATTCAGCTTCTTCTCTTAAGAAGTTTACATTTTATTGATCATTATCAAAGATTCTAATTATTGAAATTATTAGGAATATATGGTCTTACCAATAATTTTACATGTATATTTTATTTGATTATCTCCTTAGGTAAGATATATTTAGATCCCACTAAAGCCATACAATCAACATCTTTATTCAGTGATCTTGGTACTACCTAAATATTTAAACTAGTGAAATATTCAAATAGGTCCCCTACCCTATGCTTATAATATCTAAAAAAATTATTCTTAGTTACACTTTTAGATCTTACTTTGTGAATAATCAGTTCACTATCACCAAATATTTATAGGGATTCTATCCATCTTTCTTTGGCCAGCTGCAATCCTCAAATTAGGGCTTCATATTTAGCTACATTATTAGTGTAGTTGAATTGAATTATAAAAGAATAGAAATATCACTATCATAAATATTTATAGGTATTCTATCCTTCTTTCTTTGGCCAACTATAATCCTCAAATCAGGGCTTCATATTTAGCTACATTATTAGTGCAGTTGAATTGAATTCTAAAAGAATAGAAATACCTCTCCTTTTGGGGAGAGACCAATAAAATAACTACACCCACTCCATTTATACTTCTTGAACTATAAAAGAATAATTAACATACATAATTAATATCTTCAGCTAGTTTTATGATATTAGGAATGATTGCATCATTCTCATGTATGCAATATGTACCCAACCTAGTTTCTTTTACATGGTCATAAAGATCAAACTAGAAGGTCGATCCCCATTCATCTAAGAGAATATATAAAATATATTATATGGTGGTTACATCCTCATGATCATTTTCTTCTTCTTGATATTATAATACATAGTTTATATTCACAAGAGGAGGGATATATGGTTCAATATGATCCTTAGCTATTGGATCAACTCTTATTATTACTATTGTCCCATACCTCATTCCTAGAAACATGTGATACCAATATGGAAATAAATATCATCCCATTTTCATGGTAAAATATCATGAAAATCAAATGGAAAAATAAGGGGGGAGGTCAATAACTGAGATATCTTAGGAAATTGACAAACTGGGACAAACATGGATAGTGAGATTTAAATATTTTATTATTCCTATTTTTATAATAGTAGTCCCATACAATTGAAATACTCCCTTATTCATATGTGTATATTTTATGCCAATAACATCAACTATCTTTTTGGGCATAATGAAACTACTAGCCCCTGAATCTACCATGCAATTATGAACTAGATGCTTCCCAACTATTATTGAGAATAGAAAGGGGGAGGCTTACTAGTTTTTACCATATTAGCTTCAATTTATGGTTGACATAAGTTAGTTAAATTATTATGCCACTTAAACCGGAGCATTATCTATTATTTGAAAATTCTTCAAGGCCTCTTGTAACACATTTATTTGTGCTGATATAGATAGTGCATCCCATATAGTGATATTCAGATTAGTCTTTTTCATTTGCTAAACAATGTTGAAAGGGATACTACCAACCTTTGGCTATGTATTTGCTAGATTTTTGTCCTCTTTCACAAGATTTGGAGTAGGTAATTTCACTTTGGGATGACTAGTGGGTACAAAGAGTGATCTTTGTATTATGTTGTACTTTACAAGTTCTAGTACAACTTTCAAAGTTGAATTTTGTTCCATCCTGAGGGGATGATCACTCTTGATTGATCTTTTCTTTGATCGTGTATTTACTAACACTAGACCTACACCATTGAAAAGTGCCTCCTCTTGAATAGATCCACAAAAGTCTTCTTATTATTAGATTAGAAGAGTAGTTTACCCTTGAGTAGGTTCTTATGTGTTTACTTGTTGGGAAGTGGATTCTTATTATTGTCCTTGTGTACTTGTCATGCCTTGAACCATTAAAGCTTGACTAATGACACCATTCAAGAAAGTATTATAATTGTGTGGTTGTGAAAAAGGATAAAACCACTCATAGTCTTGAACCAAGTTTTTTTGAATAGGTATAATGGATTTGGAAGTACTGAATGTAGGTAAGGCATAGACATTTCAAGGATTTGGTTGTGCATTTTGACCTTGTAGTTGATGATTATCTTGGTATTGTTACCTATCTCCCTAATATCGATAATTATTGAGCTAATATGTTGGGTTAGCCTATTGAAAATTTTTATAATTCTAATATTTCTACCTCTTCATAGCTACTAACTCATTACTAAAACTCTTGAGTACTAATTTGACCTCATATAGTTCATCCATGGGAGTAGGGGTCAAATCTAGTGCCTTGTTTGTATTAGGAATTGGGGCAAGTATAGGCTATGTAAAAGTTATTTATAGAAATTGAGGAATTGGTGATTTTGGGGCAATTTTCCTATCTTGGATTAAATAATTCTCTACCTTTATCATAATATCATAAGTGTTAGGGAGTGTGATGTCACCCATAGACTGAATCATGACAACTATATCACTATTAGTGCTCTCGCGTAGTATAAGAAGGCATTATTTGTAGTTAGCTTTACTAGTTCTATAATTCCATTCTATGTATTGTGGAAGTAGAATTGAAATCAACCATGAGCTCATGAGGATCCCATTGACTATTTATCAATTGTTTAATAAATTAAAGGTGGTCACTCTTATATTTTAATTGGGAACATAGTGCAGTGCCTAAATCATACCAAAATTAGATAGAGTTGGGATCAAAACCTTTGTACCACTAAAAATTTGTACCCTTAAAGGAGAAGAATAACAACCTAGTTACAACATTCTCTTTTACCACATTAAGGATAGTGCATAAATTGAAAATATCTTATATGTAATCCATGGGAGTAGTGGAGCTTTCACCAATAAAATATGGTAGGATTTTTAAGGTTGAGGTTGGTATATCATCATATTGGGCCAAGTGGAGTGGGTTGGCCCTACTAAAGGCTAAAAAATTCTTGGCCATTCTAAGAGGAATAAAACTAATGGGAGTAGGATTATTTGCAAGAGATGTAAATAAATTTTTTGGATATACTTTATAAAAAGGTACAACTTATTTTGATCTCTTTTTAAGTGAAATTGACAATTCTTAAAAATCAGCTTTCTTACCTTTTGTA
Organism: Torreya grandis; assembly: GCA_037957365.1. NCBI lineage: Eukaryota > Viridiplantae > Streptophyta > Pinopsida > Cupressales > Taxaceae > Torreya > Torreya grandis. The sequence continues at coordinate 778,058 of JARHVA010005322.1, forward strand.
GTTGATCTCATTTATCGGTTTGGCAAGAATAACCCTTGAAATTCTAAAATTACAAACTAGTGGAGTCTCTAAGTGCCTTTAGAATTCATTTGAAGATGATGCAATTTTTATCACAAATAACAACAATTTATTAATAATTTTTGTGTCCCACTAAGCATTCCAAAAATTGGTATCACATAATTTTTGCACTCATTCGTTGATGTGGAATAGCTTACCATGAAACACATAATAATACAATAGGAAAAATTTTGAGCCATGGGACTTTGGAAAATTGAGGTTAACCTCTAGATAAGGTTGGATTCCTTTCACTAAATATGATGTAACTAATAAGATACCTGTTTTATGGAAATTTTACTCTTTTAGTGTTCTTTCTCCTAAACTAAAATTTTGACAAGGAAAAATAGGGAAATAATGAAACTTTAAAAAACTAAATGGTGATTTCAATACATATATTAGTGGGTATTAATGATTTATTGATGAAAACAATGGAACATGGAATTATATAGAAATTGGTTCAACACTAACTCATATAAAATGGGAAACTTGAGGCAATATTTAATTATTTTCACAAAATCAAAAATATTTTTTTATTTTTATCAAATAATATTTTTATAAAGGTAAAATGCCACAAATGGACTTATTATGACTTAAATAATGAAAAAAAATTCTAAAAACACTCAAATAACTAGTATACATAGAGATTTCTTAGATAATAAAGGCAAATCTTTAATTTAGTTCCATTCTAAAGGTTACAAATTTTAGAAAATACATTCAAAATGTAGAAATTATATTATCTGATAGTAAAAATATAGATTTGGCCATGGGGTCTTCATATATTTATAAAAAAATATCTCATAGATGAGATGCATTTATCAAAACATGAACGCCCAGTAAGAGAAATCATGTAGATCTGAAAACTTCACGTAAAAAAAGGTGAGTTTCTATATTCCTAGTGTCTTAGACTTGTAGAATATTTTGGAAAGTGTAATTCAAGATCTAGGTGTGATTCTTGGCATGGAATGGTGTGGCATGGCATGTATGTAACCAAAAGATCTCTATGCAACACTTCTTCATGTTCAACAGCTAAAAATATCTTTGCATGAAAAATAGGTAGCACCCAAGATAAACTTGACTTTTCAAATGATAACTAATGTTAGAATTGAAAAAACCTAACTTGTAAAATACAAGATAGACTTTAACAACATTTTAAGTTGATAATTTTTGTCAAAATGGAACTTACAATTTGTAATTCATGATTTTACACTTTTACTAATTGTAACTTGTGAAAATAGAAAGTGTAATTTGAAATTTCCTTTTACAACTTTTAAATTTTAAAAAAATACAAGTTCATCTTTCTAAAAAATAGTTATAAAAAATAGTTGTTTCTTCACAATTACAACTTACAATGTTTTCAAAATTTGAAACATAACATATGAAAATATTTCAATAGAAAGTTAATCAACATTCAAAATTTCCTTAGCTTTCTTATCCTTTTTGACCTAGAAATTTTTAGCATATACATTTAAAGGCTTTGAAAAATTTTTGTATTCATTATTCATCTAGTCAATAGGAGTAAATGTGAGAAGCCACACAATCTTCTTGAACATTAAACAATTCTCTTCTAAAATTATTTATTCTTTGCATCTCTGTTCTTTTCCTATCCATCACATTTTCATGCCTAAAAAAATTATGGATAGAACTTAGAGTGAATATTGTATCCTTTATAGATTCATTTTAAATAACCTCCTTTAACTTATTATAGACCTCTTCAACCCATAGGAGATTCTCTAAGTCATCTTTTAGATGACATGACATCATATTCATCATTCCTTAGATGTCATACAACATGTCAATAGCTTTATCATGAAAAACCTTGGCATGGTGAGCAAACTCTATTATTATCTTTATTAGAAATTGAGATGTTATATGTAATTCATTATGCTCAACCTCATTCTTTAGTATGTTCTTATAAATGAAGATATCTATGTCAATTGAACCTATAACTCTCAATTTTGAATAATATAGATTCAAGGTTTGAATCTCTATTTCATATTTATTAACCTATTCTTTTAAAATATTATTTATCTCTTTGATAATTTCATATTGATACAATTATTTTATTTCCCTTATAAATGAGTTATTTAGGCCACTCCTTTATATCCCTTCCCATGTGAGCAATCTCTCAAACTGAATCAACTATAGCTAGATCTAGACTCTAATTGCTTGTTTGCATTGGTTGTTGTTATTTAAATGGTTTATTAGGATTTATAAATGAATTCCATTATTTTGTAAGCTGATCCACTTTCTTATTTAATTCATCCTTTGTGGCCTTATCATGATCAATCATTTCAAAGAGAGAATTGATGCCATATTACACATCATGCTTTAGTCCCTCTCTTGTCAACCATCCAAGGTGGATATTATAAATTTGATAATCCCCTATCACAAGGTATCCCTTTGATTTATCTAATAGGGGCATTGTAATTTCAATATACCTATCCCCTTTATCATCATTAAATATTCTATAAATGGTCTTGGGAGTAGGTTTGGACTTTTTTTGGACTTCGAATAGACCAACGTCCAATGTGTTTAGATCAATCATTTATTTTCTCCTCTTCCCTAATAATTGGGAAAGCTAACTAAGGGTAACCTCTAGTTATTTATAAACTATCACCAAGGAATTAATAGTTGATATTGTTGCACTAGAAGATATTTTGACCATTATAGAATCTTGGGAGACTGATGTTATTAATTGTTTAAGAGCTGTCAGTGACATTTTAATCTCATAAATAGTAATCAAACCTATATTCACATAAATAACCTATGTTTCTCCAATTTATATTGAAATAGTTCTGGAAAGAGTGGAATTGAATGAGGTGAGGACAACAAACACAAATATATCTCTTGGGAGAGTGGAAGATGGGGTAGACACAAGGATTGTGAATTTGGGAACAAGGGGAAGAGTGGAAGCCAAAGAATTAAATAAGTTAATGAGATGTATGGAACCACTCAAGGTTCACGATTTAAGGAAAGTGAGGGTAGATTAAATTGAAATAATACTTACCTCAAGAGTTGGGGTGGCCTATGGCACTGAAGTCAGGATGATTGGGTTCATGGCTTTGTATATTTGGGTAGTGTTGGAATTTAATGGGGATGAAATGGAAGTAATTATGAATGGAATGGAAAGAGGGAATGTAATGAAATGGGAAGGTGAAATCAAAGGAAGGTAAATTAGAGTGTAAACTTGAGATTCCTTTTATGGGGGACCCTAAGTGTACATTTGACTCAACTGTAATAGTTTTGCTTGGATTATTATATTAGGTAATGTGGTTGGAATGGAAGTTCAAGTGGAAAATATAGGTGTAGGAAGAGTGGAGACAAGAGGTGGTGTATACACCCTAAATTGGTCAATAAAACACACATATTATGTATTTTCATAGTCCATTTATAGGAGAATCTAACTAAAGAATATGAGGTTTTATTCACATTTAGCCAGGTCCTTTTATCTAACTTGTCTTTGTCTTACTACATTCCCTAGACATATTTTTTTATTATTTACAAACATCCATATCTTTTTATACTTAACCATTTTAGGCATAGGAACATATTTTAGGTCTAGACCCATCCCCCAGGGCCCACTTACCCTAGAAAATAGTGCATAAATAGGAATACAGAACTAACAACCTAAGGTGTTAAGTTTCTAACATTGTTTTCCAAGCCTAATTTTGGCCTAATAGTCAGATTATTTCATAGGATGAGTCTTACCCCTTTTATTTACTTCATGTCTAAGTTTACCAATGTTAGCCAAATATAATAAAATCTCCCAAATTTGAAATAATGAGTCTCCTATATAAAGGACTATACAATAAATTTTATGTCTAGCATTAATATTTTAAAAAATTAGACTTAATAAAAGCAATCAATAATATAGCTCAACATCTTTGCATCATATATAGATTTGCATGCTTGATCAAGGAAGGGACTAGGTGAAATTCATTCTTGCATTAGTTGTGTATGTTGATTATGTAGGTTACCTAAGGGAGAATTACAATAGATTTGAGACCCTTAGTATGATGGTTAATGTAGGTAGTAGTAAGAATAATAGGGGTTATTGATTGTGTGATCATTTTTCCCACAACCCAATTTCCCCCCTTGTACTTTAATTTCATTTATTTTTTCCATGTATGGAGTTTAGTACAAACACTTAAGATAGAATATAAAACACAATGAGCTCCACACAGTCTCGAGATTCAACATTTCACTAACAAAGTATCATAGGGCTGCCAAGTAGAACCCAAAAAAGCCAAACCACTAGGACAATAACATTGGAAGTGGGCAAAAGTGCCTAAAAGTGGACTACAATGCCAAGTAGTAGGGTGTCTTATGTTTGACACTCCAATCCAATATAGACACAAAGTTCTAGGTCTTTCTTATGATAGTCTTCCATTCTTGTATAGCAATTTCTAGACCCTGCCTCTTCTGCTTCAACCTTGAATAAGCTAATTTTGATTTCTTTACACTTATTACTATTTTTATAAAAAGGTAAAATATAGATTTATTTACACAAATTAGTAGGCTAATAAGACACATTAGTTATTGATTAATATTTACTTAGACATTTATTTTCTAATGAAATAATCACTTAATTCCCAGAAAGAATAAAACATTTGGTGAACCCAACTTACTTCAAACTTTTGTATAAAAACCCTAGAAACCATAGGGATAATTATTTCTAATTTTTTGCCATAAGTTTTTAATTTTTACTAAATTTTTCAAGTAAAATTATACAAATTTTGTCTAAAATTTTCAAATTATTGTACTAATTTTGAAAAAAATCTAAAACCCTAGTTCACAACCCTAGATTTCAAAACTAGGTCATCAAAAAACAAGCATTGTCTCCTTGCCAATTTTAGAAAACTATTTTGGACTTTTTTCAAATCAATTACCTTGTCAAAAATTATTTAAAAATTTTAAAATTAGAAATTTCTCATGCAAAAATTTTATTTCCAAAAGTCTAATTTTTATACATTCATCTTATTTTAAATTTTTTTAGAATTTTAAATTATTGCATAATTTTCAAAAATTCAAAAACCGTAACTAAAAACCCTGGACTTCCAAACTAGGTCCTAAAACCCCAAATTTCCTTCCCTTACAATCTTTAGAAAAATAATTTGAATTTATTATAAATTGTTTGGATTATCAAAAGTAATTTTCAAAATTCAATGTTAGTAGTTATTTGTCCATTCATTTGCTTCATAGTACTTTTCAAAATTCTCTTCGGTGAAAAAATGGCCACAAAGGCAATTCCTTCTTCTCATCCCTTAGATAAATTTCTCAAATTTTCTTACAATTATAAAAATGATTGGACAAATTTAAAAAATTGCACATTATCTAAAACTATAGAAAATGATTTCATTTATAGTGAAGATAATGGCTATTATTATAATAAAGGATATGATGACGTACGTAATGAAGAGGGTGAATCACAAATAGTTGAATCTTTTTCTCTTAAACCCATATCTTTTATTCCTTCTTCTAATGAAAATAATTTTGATAAATGGGAAAGATACTTCTCACCTCATTCTCCTAGGAATAATGCACCAAATGCACTAATTAGTCATGCACTTCCAAGTGAACCTCTTATGTATGATGATTTACTTTTATATGAACCTAATCTCTCTCTCCCTTTTGCTACTGCTATTTTCAAAATACAAAAATATAAATGCAATATAATTAAATTACTAAAGCATAGTTAAAATCATGCATTATGTGTTCCTAACTCTTTTACTCTTCCTTCTCATGTTGAAAATGAAGAAAATGCATATAATCCATCCATGAATAACATAAATACACATGATGATTCAAATGACAATGATAACTTATTACATATTAGAAAGAAATTAACTCTTTCTCTTACACCTCTCCCTAGTATTGATGGAAGTGATAATGAACATGTAAATAAATATGAGAATGAAAGTGAATACGAAAATGATACCTTAAATTCTACTATTTGAAATTAATAATATTTATAATGTGATTATGCATGGAATAATGATGACTCCTATTCATATAGTGAATAAGAAAATGCATCTCATGATTATAACCCTTCTCTCACTCCTCTCTCAAATATCATGTATGTCAAAATGTTGTTTCTACTTATATGAATGATTTTTTTCTCTAATAATGCACATGTTAATGCTAATAGCACATGTTCTACTAAATTATAATGTGAATCACTAAAACATAAATATATCAATGAATCTCCCAAACCTCACGTCACTACAGTATAACACAACTCTCACTCCTCACTTAAAGAGAATGGTAGTCCACATCCCTCTAGCAACATCCAAGCTACCATTAATCCTATGGTTCAAGTGAGCACACTCCCTATTTATGATCCATTTGATAAATTTAACATTCCCATGGTTAAAATTAATAATCAAATTTAATGATTAAATGAACCACTTTTAGATACTAATGTACCATCACAAGAGATCATATCTTTGATGCATGTGGTTGGTGAGATATAACACCAAGTACATCTCCTTACTTTGGAAAACAAATCTTATAAATATTTGATGGATGCCAATGATCTACATGGTAACCCTATTCTAAAGACATTCATAAAAGTTACATTACTTAAGCATTTACAGACACCATCATCACCTCACTTTGATGGAACTAGAGATCCATTCACACATCTCTGGGCATTTCAAAAATCTTTGTCACCTCATGCAAGCCCTTTGATTCTACTCAAGTTTTTTTAGTAGACATTAGTGGGGGAATCAAAAAATTGGTCTTTTCATCTCCTCGCCATTGGCTCATTACACACATATGATGACTTAGAGGTTTTTCTCATGCACTACATTATAAACATGAGCCCTCATGTTACATATGAGAATCTTGCCACACTACATCAGAACTATTTACAACCAATTAGTGATTATATCTTAATATTTAAGGCTCATTTATTAATATTGATAAACGAACCAATAGATCTAGAGATTTATCATATCTTTATCAAGGGCCTTCACCAACCTCTCCTTGAGAATCTACTATATCAGATAGAGCCTTGTTTTAGACATTTATGCTACATAATTCTAGATTTGGAAAAGAAATTGGGATTAATTGAGTTATATTCAATTGATTGGATCACTATAGACTTCACAATAGCATCTTCAGATATATCTCCTACCACTCAACACCCACCATATCCTAGACAAGATATGAGACCACAACAAAAAAAACAACCAATCAAGAACAAAGATCAAGCTTTTAGAACATAACCTATAGTATTCACTTTAGAGAACAAAATAAAGCACCACTATAGTTTTATTTACAATAGGATAGCCCATCTATCACATTATCAACACTACTAGATAAGAGGTTAATCACATTTCCTTCTATTCACCAATGAGATCTGTACCTCTTACATAAATAGCCACATCAGACCTTTTATAATTATTATCATATCTATGGACATAATGATAATAATTTTTATGGAATCAAAGATTGCATTAATAGATGTGTTGATTAGGGCATTATCACATTCACACAACGAGCATAGAGATATCCTCTATTATGTAACCCTTGACCTCATTCCTCCACAACTGAGTCATCCCAGGACATTCCCTTATAGGAATCATTGGTCACTCATCATGAGCATAATTCAAGTTTTAGGATAAAATTTCATAAGAGATCTCCTTTTCTAATTATTTAGGAAGTTTTGAATCTAGTATAGCAAAAGCAACCCACATATAGTAGTGTAGTCTATGGTATACACAATGTAGTTCCATATACATTTCCATTAGAGTCACAAGAACCATAACAAAGTACTGTTCTAGAGATATATTCATTATAATTGAGTTTTTAGGGTCCTATCTAATGTAGCAATCCACTACGATTAAGACTAGTTGAGTCCACATTACTAATTAATACTTTAGAAATATATTCATTAAAACCAAGTTTTTAGGATGCTAACTCATGTAACAATCTATTATGATTAAGATTAAATAAGCCCTCAACACAAGTTTCAACCCCATCTCAACATATCTCACATTCATATACATTACAATAGAGGCCATAGGGTATTTGGTTATAGCTAGATGATCCTTCTGCATAGTAGATAGTATCAGCTATAGAGCACATTCCTACACAACATGAGTAGTATGGGCACTAGTTCTCTTGGCTGAAAGGGTTCAGATATTGATATAACATAGTGTGATATAACACACCTTCATTTCAGCATAAGTTCATATCTTAACTTAGCAAGGCATTGATGGATCCAAAGGTATATCTAACCTTTGTATTCTTGAAACACTCTTGGGGAAATAATACACACACTACTATCTTACTTTCCCCTCCTACTAATAACTAGCATTCCTAATTATAGATAGTCATCCCTAGCCAAAACTAGACTATCATAGTACAAATATTACCAAATCAAGCTTATATAATTACTTTACCAATCAAATCAAATCAAATCAAACATATCCAAATCTTGCTTTACTAATCTTAAAAACCAACTCAAATTTATTCAAATAAATTATCAATTACCACAACAAACAAATTTTTGCCTACATATGATTACAATCTGAGGTCAATAAGCCTAGCATCACAATTATCAAAACATTAAATCCCATATCCCAACTACCATTTACCAAGCACATGAAAATTGAGAATCAATAATAGATCAGCCATATCTAAAGTCAACCAATTATAATTCATATACCAACATATTCCAGAATCTATAACATAGATACACATGAGTTCAAAAGCAAACCAACATCTATATATAGATATCATGAAGTTTTCAAAACATATACATCATGTCAAAGTATAATTAAACATAAATAGGGGTCATGCCCTCACTCTTGATCTCACTTTGTCCTCCCATGCTAGTCCAATTATCCTTTCTATCACTCGATGACTTTTCACCTCCTTGAGATCTTGAATGGCTCCTGTATCATTTGTCTCACTCAAAAAAATCACATTACACCTCATGCAAGTTTGCATGTTGTCACCAAAGATCCATATAATCATCCACAAATTTTGAGCTTACCAATCCAAAATCAGGAGGAAGCATCCTATTCCTATCTTGCTCAGCCCTTAGCTCATCTCTCTCTCTCATTGCCTTAACATATGTAGTTATAGATATAACAACCTAATCAAATAAATGAGCATACACACTAGATATAATAGCCACTCTCTTTATCAAATCCTCCTCCATATCATCATAAGGAACATATCATGTAAGCTCTCATAGTTTAGACTCAATGATAGTCTCCTAAGACATGTCATCCCCACCACTAACCCTAGGAGGTGCCTCACCTTGTACACCTCCCACTCCACCTACACACATAAGAAAACCAAGACTACATTATATGTATACTTTCAAAATATAAAACTCAAGCATAAACATAGAAGCAATTCAAATACAATTATTGATTACCTCCCATCATCTGGATCAGCTAAAAATCCTCATATGTAGGAACATATACTCTATTCATGGGGTATAATGGAGCCCACCACTCCCTAGCTCACTATGTAGTGTATCCCTTCATACATCCCACATCAAGAACATTAAGAACATCTATAATAGTATCCTATGTATCCATAGGTAAAGGTGCTAACTCAATTTCAATAGGTTTTGCATGAGCCCCTACCCTCATTAGTGCCCATGCACTCCTCAACCATACCCATGCTATAGGAGGAACATCTTATCAAACCCCAAAATTCCTCATCATGTGCTCATAATAAAAGTGCTCATAAACTCTAGGCCAATGATCCTGTAACTAATAGCTAACCCTAATATGTTGTAGCTACTCTCCATCCTCAGGCCATCATGGGAATCCTCTATATAGCCTCCATATGATATCATGGGCCACCAACCTATCTAGCACCCTCCTATAGTGATCTATGCCATGGGATATAATATCCAACTCACTCATCCATCACTCACCAAATAGTTGTGGATATGCCCAGTTCACCCTCGATAATCCAATAGGTCACACAACTGCTATGTGCTCATATACCCAATAATGTAACAATATGGCCACACCCACACCACTGCTAAATGCCTCCTAAGTAAATATATATAAATCCCTATACATGTGGGCAAACATAGTCCTACCCCATGAGAACACTATACCATACATCTCAATACTATGAACCACCCTATGCATCCTATAGGAAATTGACACTCTAGTGCTATCCATTACAACAAATGAGGCCAACAACACAAATAACCATTTTTACAAGTGCAAAACACTTGATTGTATAATCACTATCAAAATCACATCACTATCATTACTTTAGCAATGTAATCTTTCTTTTAGCCTAATAATTATCTAGATGCTCGATCAATGGTATCTGCACCCATATCATCCTATAATGTCACATGCCACCCACTAATTGGAAAATTAAAAAAATGATAGACATCCTCCAAAGTAACAATAATCTCCCTAGTAGGAAGCTAGAATGTATAAATATTAGCATTCCACCTCTCACATAAAGTGGTAATTAGATACCTATCCCACTATATAATACCCAAGTCACATACATGACCCAATCTAGCTTTATCCATCACATCACACTCATCAACCAATAGTGGTAACATTCTCAGTGTCTCCATAACCTAGAATATATGGAGCTATTTCATCTACACCTTACCCTGAAAAACACTTCAAAAAGCAACAAATACATCAAGTAACCATGATAAGTAATTATCTAAACTATATAATAGTAAATATCAAATTAGAAAATCAAAATGTCATCAACAGTGGACAATAGCACTACAAAAGGACACTAACATTAGACAACAACATCAAAACCTAGATAATAACACTAAACCTTGGATAATAGTGTTGCCTCAAGGATAGGAGCATGGGAAATAGTAAAACACCTTTTAAACCACTCAAAACAACTCAAAAATGACTAAAACAATCTTCTAAATATGTAAAAATCATATGACCAGCTTACACACTAGGCTAATCTTCCTGTTAGCCTTGATTTGGGCTACCAACTACTCAAAACATGTCACATAAGGTTCTCATATCCTTGGCATCTTTAACTCTAAAGCTCTAATATCTCAAACTTGTCACTACATAAATGAGCTCAAAGTCAATCCAAATTCATATATCAAAAAACTATTTTATTCAAAAGCAAAACATTATTTTGCTCATAACTAGAGTACCATAGCTCCATTTTACATACCTTTTTGATCCTTAGAATCATAATGATGACACCTTAAACATCACACAATCTCTACTCTTTCACTAAGTCATTCACCTAATCTATCATTCACACACCTTTCTAATACCTAAGCATACAAAATGGTTCCCACCAAGCCACACTCATTCAAAACATCCAAGCAAGCCAACCTATTCAAAAAATCAATCAAAGACACCTTTCACTCTCAATAATTCAATTCCACTAATTCAACACTAGACTCTCAATAAATTAAATACATACCAACCCAAGTTATTATACATTATGCCATTAGTCATCACTTTTGGATCAACCTCCTCCATCACAAATTTTATCCCTCTCCTTAAAAGGGGGCATCATTCCTACTATTCCTATTCCTACACCTATCCACTCTTATATATGGATACACCATGGTTCTCACACTTTTAATAGTCAAATTATTAGATTCATTAAAATTATATAGTGATTCAGACTATATGGATCCCTTAACATTAATTAGCTTAGGATTATACAAAGATTTAGATTTTAGTGGATCACTCAACATTACTCAAGATATTCAGAGGGATACACCTTCATTTTATAGATATAAAAACTATCTAAATAATAGATTCAAGTTTATATACATTGCTACACATCTCACACATATAACTTCATACATCATAATAGATTTACAAACCAAATAGTAGATTATTGGCATAGTGTAGAGCACATTATTTTTGATCTCTAGTTTTGCACATGGAACATGACACGATAAATCATATCACATGTGATTATATAGATTTCTAGATTTTCGAAGTACATCACTCACATATCAGATTTGGGGACATGATACAAATGTTCATATCCTCCATCTTCTATGATTATATATATTAGGATGGTAGGACATACCATCTTCTTATTACACATTTTACCAACATTTTTAGCTTACAACCAAGCATTACTTAGGTTGTCACCAGGTTGGACTATATGATCATCTATAGCAATTGGTCCATTATATTACTCAGAATTAGACCCAAGAGTTTATGTGGGATAGAGGATAGACATTGGTTTTGGACTTCTAAACACTTGTCAAATCTAGTTCAGATTTTTCAAATTTAGTATGGGGGCATCCGTTACAGGGATTCTTTCCTTCTTTAGGCACTATTAAGATTCATTATAGGGGCATCTATTATAGGAATTCCTTCCTTCTCTAGGCACTATTTATATTCATTAAATGGGTAATCTATTATAGGGATTCCTTCCTTCTCCATGCACTATTTAGATTCAATATAGGGGGAATCTATTACATGGATTCCTTATTTTTCCAAGCATTATTTTAGTTCTTCATTCACTTCCCTAATCATGAAGTTAGACCCTTTTTAGTACACTTATCTTCACATAGGTATGTTTAGGTACACATTTTCTTTCTTTATTTTACTCTAGTACTTCATTTCATTACATCACTAGAATAAAAGGTGTAAAAATGTATACACCCTAAATTAGTCAAGGAAACACACATATTATGTCTTTTTATAGTCCTTTCATAGGAAACTCTAACCAGAGAATATGAGTTTTTATTCACATTTAGCTAGGTCCTTTTATCTGACTTGACTTGGTCTTACTACATTCCCTAGACATCCTTGTTTATTATTTTTTAACATCCATAACATTTTATACATAACCCTTTTAGGACCAAGAACATCTTTTAGGTCCAGACCCATCCCCCAAGTACCACATCCCCTAGACAATAGCTCCCAAATAGGACTACAACATTGAAAACCTAGGGTGCCCACTTTCTAGCACTATTGTCCAAGCTCAATTCTGGCCCCAACATTTAATTTCTTTCATAGAATGAGTATTAACCCTTTTCTTTGCTATGTGTCTAAGTTTCCCAATGTTAAAAAAAATTCAATAAAAGCTCCCAAATTTTAAATAATGAGTCTCTTATATAGAGGACTACATAAGGAATTTTATATCTAGCACTTACTATTTTGGCACATTAGACTTAATAAATCTATCAATAGTATTGCTCAGCTTCTCTATATGACACAGATTTGCATGCTTGATCAAGGAAGGGCCTAGGTAAAATTATTTCTTACATCTTTCATTCACATTGATTATGCATGTTCCCTAAGGGAGAACCACATCAGATTTGAGACCCTTAGCATGAGGGTTAATGTAATCCATAGTCAGAATAGTAGGGGTTTTTGATTATGTAATCATTCTTCCCACAACCTAATTTTCCCCCCCTTATGCTCTAATTTCCTTTATTATTTCCATGTATGTAGGTTAATATAGGTATTGAAGATAGAATTTGACACACAATGAGCTCTACATAGTTCTAGTATTCAATATTTCACTAACAGAGTGTCATGGGGTTGCCAAGTAGAACACAAAAAATCTAGGCCACTAAGACAATATCACCAAAAGTGGAAAATACCATTAGAAGTGGACTATAGTGCTAAGTGGTAGGGTGTCATAATTTTGGCACTCCTATCCAATCTAAAAATAGAGTTTTGGATATTGTTTATGATATTTTACCATCCCTGCATAACAATTTCCAGACCCTGTCTTTTCTATTTCAACCCAAAATAAGCTAAGTTTGATTTATTTACAGTTCTTAATATTTTTTAAAAAAGGTAAAATACATATCTATTTACACAAATTAGTAGGCTAATTAAGACACATTAATTATTGATTAACATTTAACTAGACCTTCATTTTCTTAGATTTAAACACTTAATTCCTAAAAAAAAAAGTGGAGTTGTCACTAAAGGTGATAAAACCTAAGATCTTGGAGGAGTATAAATAGGAGGTGGAGGTGTTGAAACCTCTATATAAATGTAGGTAATAAGAGGGTGAACCTTAGTGATGGGGTTTTTAACTATGATAGTCATGGGGATTGAAGTTGTGGAAGCTTTTTCTACTATTGTGTCTCCAGATGAAAGGTTAATTGGTTATTCTATAGCTTCCCCCATTTTACTTGACTCCTCTTTCTTTTCCTTAGTATTATCCTTCTTCTTATCTGAATCCTCTAATTATTTTATTAGACCCTACTCAAATGAATTAACTCCCTCTATCTTAATCTTTAAAAGCCTTTATTAAACCCTTATAATTTCCCTTATGACCTAAACTCCCTTACTCCTCAACTGATTGATTATTTTGTTTATCACATGAGCTATTGTATCAAATAGAGAAAGGGAATATGAAACATACTACCTTATTTTTATAATGGATTGTTTGATGACCTATGTATAATAGACTAGGTCCAATATAAAATCATTATCTACCAGTTCATCTATAACTAGTGCTAGATCATAATATTTTATTTGTTATAGGGACATCATAGAGTAATCCCTCATCTTGACTCTTTCTTAATCTTGATAATATTCCCAATAATACTCATAGTATGGCACATGAGCATATGTTTCAAGTGCCAATGTACTGATGATCTTTCCATATACATAAAAAAAATCCTTGATTCTAAAGTCTTGAATGTCATTTGGCACATTTTAGTTTCATCACACTTGACCTTAAGGAGGGATTGACATGTACATCAATGAATGAAAAATTGGAAATGTATCCCTACATTATGCCCATTATAAAGGAGCTCATGTGTCTCTATGAGATACCTGACCAACTCTATTAGTGCCCATTTTTTGGTAACATATCTAGGAAGTGTATACGAATAACCACTAAAACATTCCACCTTGATGTAAGAAAAGGTGGGGAACTAGATGAAATAAGAGACCCATTTTTTTATTTCATTCATTACTACTGGTGAGAACCTTATTCTCCCAAATTTGTTATCAAACATGATAATGATGTAATAGATGAAAGCATTATTTACCAGCCTAAACTTTTACTTACTAGCCTCCAATGTGAGGTCAAGGTAATAATTATACACTCTACTTATTTATTTAGGAATTATATTAAGGCCTAAGAACAATATCCCTTTAGACAAAATATAGATAATATAAGAGGTCATGTATAACATGCTAGTTGTTTGAACTTATATCAACTACTTATGGAAGGAATCACTTATGAACTGGGCCAAATGAATTTATTATTATTTTTTTAATGACGTGGATATATTTGTACATCCATTATTGGAAGAACTTGGCCAATGATCCTCTACATTAATATAATAATATCCCCTACTTCATCGTTGAAATCAGACCTATACATGGTCTTTGGTAGCCTAGTAGAAGAAGCCTTGGTGGACTTGAGCCACTATTTTATGATCATCTTCTAACACCCATCTCTTTTATCTTTGAGGAATTGTGTGGATGTATGTAAATTTATATATAGATATCTCTTAGATTCTAGGATTGTAAACACTAAATTGATGAAATTAGGGTCTAGATTCAGAATCTTTCCCCTTTGTCATTATAGACTTCTCTTCTATCAAGATCATAATGTTGGGACAATGTGAGCACCAACTCAAGGATTTGAACTGATAATAAATTTTTTATATCTTGTTATAACTCAGAGTCATAAATACTCTGGATCCAGTCATTATTAAACTCTACACCTATCCTAGCCCAAAAGTATCATAGGTCCATATGACCTAAATATGAATCAATAATCCTTAGTGTGTTAGAATATAAATTGTGATACATTCCATCTAATTTAGATTTAAAATTCATTTCCTTTGGAAACATGAAAATTGGGGATTTTTCTTATAATAAACTAACTATAAAATATGGTAGAATCTATAAGTTTTTCAATCAATTAAAATCTCTAGTAGAGATGGAAGGTGCTCCAAGCAAGTATAAGTTATAGTCAAAGTGAAATAGGTTTGAAGTAGTATGAAATCCCATGAGGATGGGAGGTTTTTAGAGTAGGTTCACTTTCTGCAAAGATTTGGAGTCTTATGGGGGTTGAAAGTGCTTAGTGTAATGGTAAAACCTATGGGGATCTAGGATGCTCAAGGAAAGTCCAATGTCCACAAGGACCTTCAAGGACTAATTTATTGGTTTAAATGATAAGTATATGCTTGGTAATATTCTCTTGGATTGATGAAACCCTAAATTTCAACTAAAAAATTTGGATGGAAAACTTTGAGGCTCTTACGATGATAACTTTGGTGGCAAAACCCTAAAAATCCTAGACTGTGATTTTGAAGAAAATAGACAACTCAGCCCTCCAATCAATTTTAATGATAAACCAAATGAAAAACCTAGATATAAAACTCAAAAGAAACCTCAAAATTGGAAAAATCTTTGTGAGAAATGTAAATCACTTGAAAATCTTAAAATTGAAGAAATAATGGGGGAAAACATGAGGAATATACCATGTAACTGGTCAAGATGATATGGAATATGTTTAATATTTATGGATAAAATTTGTGGGTACTTTCCTGGCATGTAGCTTGAGATTTTATTGCATGGCATAGGTCATTTTTAGAGTTCCAAAAACTTGATTAGTAATTTAACAATGAATCAAAAAATACATAAATACTTAGTTTATATAGAAAACCATAAAATTAATGTAGTTTAGTGGTAGTTGGTGGTGGAGCTAATATATATTTAGAGTATGTCCCATGTCTATAGGAAATTAATGGTCTGGTTTGATAGATCCCATCAAGTATTTTGTTAGATTAAAAACTTGTAAATTGCTCATAGGGTTCTACATCCTATGGTTTAGTTTGTTTTGTGGGAGGCAAAGTCCACTAAGAATTTTTCATGTTTGCAAACTTTCAAATTTATTACAAATTTATGCATCCCATGGTTTAGTTTCTTGGTAGAGGGGGGAGTACTTTGCTTCATGGGATCTAGAGCTAGCCGTGCATTTTACAAGTTTTCAAACTTGCAAAGTGCATGCTAAGTTATGGATTCTACTGATTTGGATGCTTCATGGGATCAAAATACCACCATACATTTTACAAGTTTTAAAACTTGAAATATGCATACTAAGTTCTATATTCTACTAGTCTAGATGGTGGTTGCTCTATGGGATCCAAAACCTACAAAATAATTTGTAAACATGCAAATTATTTCTAGAAATCAAGATTCCATAGCACAAAAGGGAAGATAAGATTTTTTGTCAATTTCAAGGGATTTTATAAATATAAAAGGGGGTATCCCTTAGGTTATTATATGTAATGATATTTTTGAGATAAAAATATCAACATCTTTTATTGCAGGATGTGAAACCTTATGAGCAATTTTCAAGTTTGTAAACTTGCAAATTGTTCACAGAGTTCCACATCCCATGGTTTAGTTGCTTGGTAGAGGGGGAATACTTTTATTCAAAGGATTTGGACCTAGCCATGTATTTTATAGGTTTGAAATCTTGAAAATTACATGTTGAGTTTTGGATTTTTATAGTTTGGATGCTTCATGGGATCTAGAGCCCACCTTACATTTTTAAAGTTTGAAAACTTACAATATGCATACCAAGTTCTAGAATTCATTGGTTTGGATGGTGGTTGTTTTATAGGATCTTGAAACTATAAAGTAATTTGCAAAATTTCAAATTTCATCTAGAACTTTAGATTTTGTAGTGTAAAAGGGAAGATGGGTTTTTTTGGTGGTTTCACGGGATTTTCTAAAAAACAAAGGAGGTATCCCTTATGGTATTAGATGTAATGATATTTTTGAGATTAAAAATATCAGTAGGTATCAAAAGGGTGCTCATTGATAATGAATCAAGATAAAACAAATTAGTAGAAATTTCTTAATGACAATGGGCATTAGCACTAACAGTTTACAAAAAATGATACAGATCAAGGGATTTGATAATTCATATAGTCATTTGATTGGTCAAATAAATTTCGATGTAACATTGGGTCTAAAAATGATTCCAACCATTTTTCAGGAAATGCTTCAATAATTAAATTATAATTTACTTTCAGGTAGTCTTTAGATACATAAAATAGAATTAATTCCATCTAATTTACATCGATGTGTAAAATTCATACATTATGGGACCTTATTGACAATTTGTTTTGATGATGAGCCTCAAATTAGGAAAAATGATACACTCTCA
Source organism: Torreya grandis (assembly GCA_037957365.1). NCBI lineage: Eukaryota > Viridiplantae > Streptophyta > Pinopsida > Cupressales > Taxaceae > Torreya > Torreya grandis. The sequence continues at coordinate 796,238 of JARHVA010005322.1, forward strand.
TATAAAGGGAATTCCTTACATTGTATTACTCTTAAAAATATCCAAACTTATGAAGTTATTAAATCAATAAAAATGGATACATTATCTCCAAATATAGGTAATGCACTAACCACTAAAGTGCACATAGAGGCACCTAAAGGATAATAACCAATATTAAAGGGACCTATGCTAAAAAAATAAATAATCACCCCCAATATTTGATCTTTTTTAATTGGTTAATAATGAGTATACATATGGCCATGTTTCAGATTATTACAATAGTGATGATGATCTATCCCATAATATGATAGATGAGACATTACAAAAGTTAAATTTTGATTCACATGATCATATTTCACATAACATATTTTAACCTAAAGGTCTTGGTACATATAAGCTAAAGACACCTATAGTGGATACAAAACCAAATAAAGATAAGGGCAAAGAAATGAAATATGAACATGTAAATGATTGTTATTCCATACATCCCTCTTCGAGTCACACATTAAGTCAACCATACAAGGATCAAATCTAGATACATCAAAAAAACAATGTGGAGGTCTCTCATAAGACTTCACATTAGACTCTATAGATCATGATAAACTAGGATATTATGAATACAATACTTTCCATGTTACTTGAACTTAACATGATATATATACATTATAATAGACATAGATTGAGTAGCAGAGTTTTTCCTAAATAATGGTTACCATATTGTAACTATCATCAAATAAATTTCCATCATACAAGTCATTATTAGACATTACAAAACCAAATTTAGAAATATAAGAGTGAGGGTCACATATAAATTTTTCTTGAGAAGATAAAAAGACAAATTCTTTCCAAATATTCACATGGAAACAATCCCAAAAAGTGACAAAGGCATGAATATCTAACTATTACTACTAATATTGATGGGTTTATTGTTCTCATCTTAATTTTTATAATAATAATTAGGATACGATGTGTATAACTAAATTACTTGAACATTTGGGATACAATACAACCTGATTAACATAGTCTCTACTAATGCCAAAATATCCTAGGTACATATACCTACCAATATCATGTGGACTATAAGTGGTATGAATGATCATAAGGATACTATATCAGGACCCAATTTTGACATTCAAATTAGGATAACATTGGTTTGATGATTAGAATGAAATAGTGCATAATACATAAATGTGTGTCACCTTTATTGTTTAAGATAGGGAGCTTTACTTAAACCATGATGGATACAGATACCCTTCCCCATTGGTGAATTTCAAACTACCATTACATAGAAACATCAAAGAGGTGGCTATGCCTCACTATAAACAAATAATCAAAAAATCCTTAAGTTATCCTACACCTTTTGACGATGGGGACTTGATTAGTCCTATTAAGTATTTAAAACCTAATAAAAAATGAAAAAATTCAAAAGTAAAAAAAATATGTTCAACATTTACATATCATATTATCCCCTTGGCATACATGTGGTTGGTTTGATGTTGGTAGATGGCATATTATTATTTTATATATACACATGTTTCACACATATTTTGATTGTGATATATGAATACATGTATACATGATTTATGAACTTTTGGATGTTGGGTTTTCCCTCTACTCATATCATTAGGATGTTGGGGGTACCACCTCAAATATCATGATACATTCAAGCTATATCATTTTATGGTAACTTTACATTATCATGTTCAAGCTCATATATGTAATTATACATGAATTTATCCATGCTTATTTATTTCACAATAAAATTGATATTCTATGTACTTAACATTTTTTCAACACATATATCCATGGACTAGTATGATATGTTTATGATGGTTGATTATGCTTTCATGTATGCACTTATTTGACTGTCTTTCCTTACTATTATCTTGCTTGTTTGAACATTTGAATTTGATCCATTATTTGTGGACCCATGCATTTGATTGCCTCTAATATATTTTAATATGTTAGTATTTATTGCATTTGACATTTTAATATGCCATTTAATGATTTTTATACATTTTTCTAAGTCATGTCCCTTTGATTATGTGGTATTTAAACACGCCCCTTATTTTAAGTCACATTAGACCTTTATTTCTTGATTTGCTTTTTGATTTCCTTATATTGTGATTGATTGATTATTGATCTTATACTATTACTATCTATATGTTTCTATGATTTACATCATGCATATTTGGGTTTGACATGATCACATTCTTTACATTTTAATGAGATATCTACCCAAACTCAATCCTGCTATTCTACATGGTATATTCACACTTTTCATAGTTATATTATACTTTTAATGGAAGGAAACTACCATTTTATAATTTCCCTCACCTCAAAAGGGGGACATATCACTAGGGTCATTCCATAGAGTAAAAAATTCCACATTACTTCACACATTCAAATTATAGTGGGGGCATGTTCTCCACATTTGTCATAGTTTTAGATTTCATGGGGGCATATTTTGGAAACATGTTGTGCACACTTATTTAGGGTTCAAAATACATATATTAATCTGGGGACATGTTTTGGAAACATTGTATCGACATTTAATCCATTTATTAGATTTAGATTATAATGGGGGAATGTTTTATAAACATGTTCTCCACACTTACATAGTTTTAAATTGGTAAAACTACATAATTATTTGATTTAGATACATTTTTTGGTAGAAATTTATACATTGGTACCATTGTTATATATATTTTCAGAATGAGACATATATAAGGTACATATGTTATGCAATGTGTGCCTAGTATTTCAACATCAAATGAGTTTCAAATTTCAAACACTTTTAAGGACTTTCATCACCCACAAGGTTGGACTTTTACATAATGCATTGAGTTAATATACTATAGTATTTGGTTCAATTTTTGGTATGGTTGAGGTGATTGAATATTTCAATATTTTCAATTTTATAGGTTAGAATTGATTACATCATTTAGCCTCACCATGTTTAGAGTGTGAGTTGACATGGTTCACTCACACTTACTAGATAATAAGTATGATTAGGTTGCACAGTTGAACTAATCTCAACTTCAGGGTGGTAATTCATCTTTTATCCAAGTTTAGGGGTATGTATCTAGTAATATATCTCTATGTTTACACACACACACACACACACACACACACACACACACACACACACACACACACACACACACACACACACACACACACACACACACACACACACACACACACACACACACACACACACACACACACACACACACACACACACACATGCACGCACGCACGCACGCACGCACACACACATGCACGCACACACGCGCATGCATGCACACATGCGCGTGCACGCACACACGCACACACGCACACACACACACACACACACACACACACACACACACACACACACACACACACACACACACACACACACACACACACACACACACACACACACACACACACACACACACACACACATTCCATAGTTATATTTATCGTAATATCAATTTTAATGTTTCATAATGATACATCTTTTAAATCAAATTAAGAAAAGTTAAGATGATTGTATCAATACATATGTGTACTCCTAAGCCTTGCTCTCTTTTAATATAAATGATTTTAATGATTTAAATTTCACATCATATAAACTAATAACATTTTGTAACATGTTCTTGGTTACAGGTTAGTCAACAACTAGGTACTCAAGTTAGACTCAAGCAAAGATAAGGTGTATTATACACAACTAGGTATGGATTTCTTCTCATTTAAACTGATAATTTAATTTCTAGATTAATGGGGAGGGGAATATAGAAATTAGTTGTAAATCATATAAAAACTTAGTCTTTTACACTTATAAAATACATATCATGGATGTACTATCAACTTCTAGACCTTACCTAGTGCCAAAAGGATCACATACACTCTCTATGTGCCAAATTTGGTATCTCTTAGTCTGACCAATGTTATTTTGATGAATATGCTCTATCTTGACCAAAATGTTATATAAACATACTTATTAACCATATCTACAAGTTTTAGACCTGCACTTATTTTATGAAGCCTAAAAATTTGCATCCTAGTCAAATGCATACATCTATGTAAGTGTCTTATCCTAATGTAAACTTTTACTACCCTAAATTCATCTAATTTGAAAATTAAATGTATTTATATGGTCATACTAAGTGATTTAATGTGATATATTCTCTAAAGGGATCGGTATAATTATAAAATCAATCCTCATTCATTCCTAACCTAGCATAGACTGAAAATCACTCAATTAAGCACTCAAGTGAGCAAAGATTCCTTATTTTATCTTATATTAGTCATAGGTAAAACATATATACAAGTATAAATTACCAAACTATCAACACAAAATATATATTTTATAATTTATAAGTTAGGTCATTATTTTACTTTCTTGTCAAATAGTACATGATTCATATAAGCCAACATGTAGTGGATAACTACATATGTTTGAGGCCCTATTCAAATTACTTTCTATATAGGTAACACATATTGTCAAAAGGGTATTTGGGAAGCTCAACACCATGTTCCCACTAACCCATTCTCCCCAAATCCAATATGGAGATGAATAACTACGGTTTTTCTATTTGACAAGGAGTGGAAGTCCATGACCTAGATCTAAATTTACTAAAGCAAAGATGACTTAAAACCTAAAATCATCTAGTTGGTGACATCTATATTTATTAATAATTTCATAATGGACACCTACATCCATGTTATATAATAATGTTGGCATAACCATCCTAGGTTAACACAAGTGTCTGTCGCTACAAAGGCATACTTTCTAGAATCAAGTAACTATTCCAAAATCCATATCTAGTCTAATATCTTCCTATTGTAGATCTAGTTTTGTATTAAAATCATGACTAGCTAAGTATCTTGTTTTCATTATTATTGAAATATATTTCATTTCATAACTATAATTTCTATCTTTAGCATCTCAACATAATAAATTTGATATATTTTCTATCTTAGTTTCATAAATAATTGTCCTACTTTAGATATAGTCTACCATCCTTGTACCCTAGGCTATCTCTATCCATTTATCCCTAGATTCCTCATATCAAACTTTTAGGGTTAATTGATCCATTAAAAAATACAAAAAAAGTTGAAGACATCCATGATAACTAGACATATTTAAATAGAAATAATAAATTTTTATTAATCTGATAATGTTTGTCTACAATATATTTTACCCTCTCAAGACACTACAAAAATATATATATAGAAGAGAAATGGGACCCATATCATAGTAGCATGAGTTCCCACTTTGGGTCATCATGGCCTAAAATATTTGTGATAGAACTATACCGAGAATATTCTCAACCCCAAAATAGGTAGAAACAAATTCTAAGGGTATACCAAGAGAGAATCAAGAGGAAGTTGGATGTGGATCCCTTCCCAAATACTTAAGACATGTTTCCTTAGCTCTTAGTGTGATTGCCACTAAGTTGAGCTCTTGATCCAACTTGTCAAGGTTCATATGTGGCTATCAAAAGTTTAGCTTAGACTGGACTAGCAACAACTTGTAGACTAAGAGTAGGGAGACTCTAAGAACCTTCACATCATAAAATTAGTTGATATTATCTTTTGACTAGGTTATCAGCTTGACCACAACCTTGTTAGATTTTTCCACTTTCATCTATATAACCTAGTCAAATTGGGTCAAGTGAACCTCAAATTCCTCCTTATCAAGTAAGGTGTCATGTAGATGTAACACAATGATATTCACCTTTCTAAAATAGATCAGCATCTGATCCCTACTCTTATTCAAAGGCTCAATCACTATTTTAACCATGGGAAACCATTACTCAATTATAGTCCTCATGATCCTAATATAAGTTTGGTAGAAGTTTAGGTCCACTAGTGGCATGAGCTTAAGCTCTAATAACATGACCTTATGAATAATCATAGAAATATTTTTCACTTAATTCTCATGTGGGAAACCCTCTCCAAATATGATTGCATGTGTTAGAGGTTCTCTTTTCTCATGGATAGGGATCTAGTCACCTTTTTAATCGATGTAAAAAACCATGCAATGGATTCCACATATTGACCAATTATCTCTACTTGGAAAGTGATCCTCACCTATGATTCAAATGATCTAACTTGATCCTTCATATCTTCCATGATATTTTTATATATCTCATTAATAGATCAATGTAGTGATATAGGGTTTTTAGCACTTTATACTCCCCACTAGGTATCCTCACACTAGTTAGGGAGAAGAGGTCATTCTCACTTCACCATACCACTGGGTCACATTTTTGAATGAAGCATTATGTAATAACTCTCTTCATGTTCCTATTTTCTCTATAAAATTTGCATTAGACCTTTAGGTCACCCTAATAGACCATCTATTCTTTGTGTTTTATCTAGTGTTAGAGACCTATCCCAAATTGGGCTTGTGGTAACTCTAAAGGTAGTGAAAGGATTGAAGGTGGGATGGTAAAGGTAGAGGTATATGGTAGAGGTTTAGGAGGAGGAAAAATATATGTGGTATAAGGAAGGAAGGAATAAAAGAGTGGAGGAGGAGTGGGCAAGGGAGAGAAATTAAGAAGGATGAATGGGGATCCCCACAGGAATAATTGAGCACACCATTGGTCAAGGGTGATGTTAATATATGGAAAAATGACACCTAATAGTGGGGTGTTCAATAAGACAGATGAAATTAGCTAGGTAAAACTTAATCCTTAGGGTTTCAAGGTGATATAAAAGGAGGACTAGGGAGTAATGAGAGGGAAAAGATAAATAAAAGGATGAGAGGGAGATAAATTTTATCTTTTCTTGGATCTCTTGCCCATATTAGTTGGAGACATGTTATGGATGAAAGAGATGTGGTAGAAACTAAAACCTAAGGTCGAGCATGAAAAAATATATATGCTTATTCCTCTATGATGTCATACCCCTATCGACATTTTCCATATTAATCAAATAAGTTGTGGTGTAAAATATTTCTATAGAAACCTATGTATATGGAGTAATATTAAAAGTGATGTGAATCTAAGATTCATTCTAATTATGCATATGGGTGCACTCCTCACTGAGGTGGAAAATGAGATGGTTGAGGTGGGGACATTGGGAGGTGTATATTCTATAGGAACAACTAATGAGTTACTCACTATTGACACTCCAAACTTCACCCTAGGAGGAGGTTGCTTAGGCCTACCTCTAAGTTTAGGGTAATATGGGATTAGCCTAAGGTTGTGGGTGACCTATGGATAGGATAGACCTCTTTATTATGGGGTTAGCTCCCTTAATGCATCCATTAGAGCTCAAATAACTAAGACCTACTGATGTTGGGGTGAAAAAGGATAGATAATGTGCATAAAAGGAAACCTAATCCAAGGATGGTAATGCACCAATATCATTATCCACTCCATTTGATATCTAACAATAGTAATGGACCAAACCTATATTGAAAATCTCTCTCTCTCTCTAAGGTTTTTGTGCAATAGTTGTTCACATGAAGGTCATAATAGATGGTTAAAAATTGGAGGTGATTGAAGATATGACTATCTTAAGACACTTACAGTGAGGTTACACTTTAAGTATGGTTACCATCCTTTGACACATCATATGACTTGCATAAAATAACCTACTAGCATCTAGATATGGTAAGGACCTATAAAGGGAGAAATTATACCATTTATGCATATAAAATTAAGTATATACACATTATATAAATATTTAATAAGCTGATATAGTTCATTAATTAGTTTAAGAGGTCAACAAGAAACAAATCTAAGTAGAGTTTCCTCATACCTAGGTGAGGGATGGTTACATGGAATTAAGGTCTCATTAAATAGAATAATAAGAAGGAAAATAGATGTAAATTGTAATTTAGGTGATATATAGAGGTCATAAATTACTATATACCACTCCATCATCAATTATAAGTAGTTATAATAGTCCCTCATGCTCCCTCCATACATTGGTCTCCTGATTGTGGTCTTTAGTGGGCCCTTTAAGCATTGAGGTGGAGAGGTGGAGGATATTTAAAGCTTATTTGACATATTTTAGAGAATTAATATGCCATTTTCGTATACATCTCTTATTTTTTATAGTTACAAATGTCCATTATGCCCCAAATATCCCTCATGGGTTATTAAGTAGCCCACCCTTAATTTTACATGTTGACTAGGCTAAAGAAAATTGATCTAATATTATATTATGACTATGAAATTCATTTAATAACCTTTATGCATCAATTATAGGTGTGTTTTTACCCTAGAATAACCTCTTAGTAACCCCTTTATGCCAACTTATAACTCTTCTTATTGACCAAGTAGGCTCACTTAGGTAAATATGCCTACTAGTTTAGTGTTAGGTGCTTGGTGGCCATGAAACCTAAATAAAACCTATAGAACAAGTAAATTATCATGATTTATGTCTAAATATTTTTTTTACACCATGACTTAGGCCTTATAAGAATTTCACACCTATAATTTTATCTAGTCACTAGATCACCTCTTAGTATCTTTTCTAGACTACCTATTTGGTGAGGACTTTTAGAAGAACTTATAGGAAGCATTGTGAATAAACTTTTATTTTTAAAGGTGAAAAAAGTATCAATACACCCCCCCCCCCCCCCGGAAATTATTGGAAACCTTTGACCAAATATTTCACCTTATTTTCTATTTAAATCCTTACAAAAACATAGTTTATGAGGTTTTTCATACAATGTTAGTATAGACTATCACCATGAGAAGGGTATAATGTAAGTTTAATATGTGGTTCAATTGTTATTAGGGACATTATAATACAAATAGATGTCAATTCTTCACTATATTCTCAATCAAGTCATTACAAGGGTTTAAGTAGGATTTTGGAGGTCTACCATATTAACGATGGTTCATAGAGTTCAAACCTCCAATCCAAAATTATGTCCATGTATTTTGAGTTAATATATCCCATAAAACCATTAAATTTATCTTGTTTCAAAGCATCTTATATGGAGAGAAATGAGTGGAAGTTGGTAGACCTCTATTCCTTTGTAGGTTTTCTAAGAAGGTTATAGTCTTAATGTTTATTCATAAAGATGGGCCTGTTAATATAAGTATCTCATAAATGGATGTTTAGTCCATAGGTGTTACAAACTACCATTAATTACATTGGGTCTGAATCCCTCTGTTATAAAAGATACAAATGTTAAAAGTGGCATCTCAAGGTGGAAGACTAGGTGTAATGTAGTTTCAGTTAGGGGTTGAGATTGAATTGAACTTTTATTTGTATTATACTACCTATAATATCATTTTAAAGGTATAAAACATCATTACACATATTATTATGGCCTTAAGTCTACTCGAGGTTTAGCTTTGTCACCAAGATGGAGGTGGTGACTTGAGAACTCAAGAATGGCCTAAACTAGGTCTCATGACTTGGAGGTACCTATGGGTGAATTTATGGCCTTAAATCATAATATAACCCTCTCCACCTTGTTTCCATACTATTAAATTGTCTTCACAAAATCATAATACCATCTCTACCTCTTTATCCTTGTAGGTCTACATAAGTCACTATCTATCTTGAGTGTTTAGGTAGATGGTATTAGGGACCTTGGTATTACCTACTCTCCTTATTGAATTATTTATGTTGATGGATTTTTTAACCTAAAATTATGTGTCATCCTACCTTGGTAATAATTTTTTAATAATATTCTCTTTAGTATTTTTCCCTTCATACTCGTCATACAATTAGGCCTAGGGTCTACAAACAACCAGGCTTGTGTATCCCTAAGGCTTGGTTCTAGTGCTTACCTTGTTTATGTAAGGATTTTACCCTCTTTGAAACATTTTGTTAATTTTCACACTAATTTATCTAGTAGTTTCAAAACCTTTAAACCACTCTAAAACATGCATAATCTTCAATTCTCATGATTAGGCCTATACGTATCAATGTTAGGCCTAATAGGTCTAGAAGGCCATTAATCTCCATTTGATTCTCTTCAGGACCAAAAAAAAGAATGTGGTCTAAAATATTAGATTAAATACATAATAACTCCATTTTTTAAATTATAGTCACTTCTTATGTATATTTCAAGGCACTTACCTCTTCTTCTTTTGATCTTGACTCTAACTACCTTGTTTAGGCCTACTAGGCCTACTAATTTGTCAAGTCTCTTTTATCTATTATGGAATAAAGTGTTAAATTATTAAAAAAATTGAACTCTTTATAGGACCAGTTAAGATATTTAACTTCCCCTTTTACTTCATTTCTAGTATGACTTTCACATTTTGACCCCTTACCAAGGATTTGCCTATAGGTAACAATCGTGTATTCTAGTTGTGTAGGTGTGATTACTCTCTTATTAAAATATGAGGTTATTCTCATCATAATATCCTATGATATGCCTTCTCCACTTCTCTTTCATATGGTTTCAACCCTCTAAGAGTATCCAAATATTCATAGGCCATCAAACTTTATGTACATTCTTATACATGTTAATCTAAGCCTAACAGGCCTAATAGCCTATCAAGGCCTTTGTTACCACAACGGATCAGATCATTCAAAGTGTATTTAGAGTCTTAGAAAAAAATTAGGATACTAAATTACCTTATTTTACCTCACCAAGATACAAGTTTTTATACTTCAACTCCTCTCCCTTTGACTTTGACTATGACTATCTTGTTCAGGCCTAACTAAGCCTACTAACCTATCAAGGTTATCTATTTATTGTAGAGGGATAGAATGTCCAAGTGATATTTATTAATTATAATAACATAATTGGATATAATTCATTTCTTTACACTTACTTGAAACTATGTATGGTTCCTCTTCCCAACTTAGCTTTCACCAATAATCAAGTTTGTAGGGTTCTCCTAGTCTCTAGAATGTGTGTAGTCATTTGAGAGATGGCTATTGTCTCATTGCTTCCTTGTATTACATAATAATAATAATAATAATAATAATAATAATAATAATAATAATAATAATAATAATAATAATAATAATAATAATAATAATAATATATCTCCTTCTAATCCTTTAAAAACACTTCAATATCCTCATATCATCAATTCCCCTCAAAATCTATCATAGTCATATTTACATTGAAGGTTTGATTGAGCCCTCATCTTGGGGTGTTTGATATGGTACTAACTCTACCTACATCTGATCTCTTCATCTCTACATTTATTAATAATTATATATGAATCCATAACATCCTCTAACACCTTACACACTCTCTATGTCCCATCCTATTAGTCAACTATGTATCTTATTAGCCTACATAAAGGCCTGTAGGTACCTTAATGAGGGATGCCTAAACTATATAAGTACATTTCATAATAGGCTAAGGGTGAGGATAGAATTTGAGGATATAGGTTATTTATGGGAATAATGGAAACATAAACATCATGACTTATGGATGAGGTACAAATATATTTTTAAATAGTCTAATGATTATCTTCATCTACCATGTTCTCACTTATAACAAATATTGCACAACACTCATGACAGTCACCATAAAGTAGGACTTTATGGAGTTGATTGGTATAATGGTGGATAAATTGAGTATTTTAGGATATATAATGTTTTTATGGACTACAAGAAACCATTACCTACTTGAAAACATCCCCCTCTTCAAAATCCATTGCCTTGAATGCTCTGCAACTGAACGAGGTATTGCCTACAACTTGTACATGTATCAACATGAATGTTTCCTTGATCCTATAACCTCACATATGTGAAATAGGTGTGTAAAGTGATGAATATATTATTTTAAGACCTATATATTACATATCCAAACATTTATTACAAAATTATTTCAAGAGTTTACCAAAACTAATACCATTTTGACCTCTGCATAGGTGGAGACAACTTGACTATCCATATTATTATCCATTATTCATAAATTATAGGATATTAATGTAAAAATATATTACCATGATGGAAATTTAATGATACCCCCTTCCTATTCCAAATATATTAGCTCCTCATTTTCTCTTTCCTATACAGATTGAGTAAAAAATTGAGAGCTTATTTGTACTGCCAAGGAGCTTGATGAAGAAAGAAAATTTGGCTCCAAAATATATCTTTTATTATATGAAAATAACTATTTATGACCCTTTTAAGAACTTTATAAATAAATAGACACTAAAATATTCCCCTTTACAAATGTTTATAATGCAAATGATGCATATGAGGTGTTTGAGAGTCATTTAATGGCTTTCAAGTGTGAATCAATGCTTGAAACTAGTTTGGATGGTTATGCTATATAAAATTACCTTATGCACATCTTAGACATCATGTCATGACTTTGAACAATTCTTAGACATCCTCTCCATCTTTCTAGAAAGGTCTCTTCTCAAGGAATGTCTTAAAACAAGCCTAAAATCTAAGAAAACTAGCAAAATTAATCTCCTCAAAAACCTTAAATTTTGCTAAGCAACCTTAAATTTACCAAACATGGATTAAACCATATTTACAATTCATAATATATTTTTTACTCTTTCTAGTGTATAAAACAAAGGACCTAAAATAGGCTATGGCATATGGATCTCTCAGGGAATTAATTAACACATATACACCCTTAACAAGGCTAAAATACTTTCAAGAGGAATTTATAAGAACATGACAAGTTATATACATCATGGATAAGATTATAGGGGTTATCATGATTTTTTTTGATTTTAAGGGTTGACATTTGGCCTAGGAGGACAAATTATCAACACTAACATGGTAGCCACAATGTATGTTATCACTATGAAGTTGTGAGACATTGGGACCCAATAATTCCTAAAAGTTGTATAAGTTTCTTAATATGATCTACATACTAGGGGGATTAGCACCATGTAACTAAGACTAATTGAGACTGAAGGTGGGTCATGGGGTTATTATGGGTGGAATGGGCTAATTATAGGGGTATTAGAAAGTGAGAATGTTGAACATGGTTGAGTTATGGGTATTTGAGTGAATCAAGGAACAAGCACAATAGGAACTAAGGGAGGCCTCATTGGAATAAAGTTGGTAGGCATAATGAATTTTAGGGGTAGTCCAATGGGTAACTGAGGCATGGTGATAGTGGAGGAAGGAATATTTAGTGGAACCTCTTATTGATCCAACTTTGGGTTTGGTTAAGGGATGATGTCAATGTCAAAATGTAGTACTTATATTTCTTATGGTTTAGTGACATGTGGAAGAGGAGGTGGCATAACTAGATCTAAGGCTAGGAGAGAGGAAGCTCATGGAGGTGAAGGAATTAGGACTTATGGTATGATTCTCATAGAAATGTGGGCCATGATTTCCTAAATATCATTTATTAATTGAATTAATATGGTCCTTTGGGTTTCTTGTAGTAGAGGGGACTACACTAAAGGAGCCTATGGAGGTGGTACCAACCTTTCTTCATGGATTGGTCTAAATTCGGCCCACTTTCCTTTATTTTCATCACTTCCACCCATGATAGTGTTTCAACATCACAATATCTATTGATATTTATATCATCATCCTTATAATTATCATGGTGATATGTGATACTGATCTCGGCCACATACTTTACAATGTGGGTGATGATAAAACCATGGGGCTCCATTCTCTATGCTCTACCCTTCCCAAAATATATGAATTCCTATTCTATGTAATCTTTTGAAATAAAGGTATATTCTTGTATTCATTATTGGAAATGAATATTAGGAAGTCAATGCATGCCTATTATCAATGATAAATTGAGTAACCAATTAAAACCTCAACCAAATAATAAGCAATATATTTTTATAGAAGGCAATATGATACTTTATAGGGTAAGAGGAGAGGGGCTTATTAAACACCATACACCTATATTATGGTGTGATACCTATAGTACCATTATGATCCTATGGGTATGAGTATCCTCCTTATCTTATTTTAGAGTCGCAACATGTGCCTCTAATTAATGGTTATGTAGACCACTAGGTATTAGGACTCACAAATGTCCCATATGTGGTTCATATAGTGGTGTGCATATAGCTTATAAAAGACCACATGAACCATAGAGTCAAAATGGGTCTATGATGTAGAGATAGAAGGATTTAATTTAAGGTTGGTGTAGACTACATCCAAAAAATAAATATCATAAAAACATTTCCATCTCATATGGCCTCATTGATTTCCTTGACTAGTTTTAAATTTATGAGGCTTTTGAGGTTTGAGACTTCTTTTCATTTGAGGATCATGCTCAACATGAGAAACTAGAGAATGTTCACATGCACAACATCCTTCACTCCTAATAATTGATTTAACATGATAATCCCAATTCAAAAACCTTCCTAGAAGGTGTGGATGTGTTAATAATTAATGTCATGCTTTTTAAGTCCCTCAATATAGATCATTGGCCCAATCTAGGGGAATGCCATATATTTCATGCTTATTAAACCATGAAACCATTGTGATCTTGTAAAAAAGTAGGATGAACTCCAAGATATTATATTAATGATTTTAGGTATATCCAAATATGTCTACAATTTTATTTTAATACCCAACAAAGTATATTAGGTCCAGAATAGTAATGTGCATGTACATAGAGTTTCAAAACATGTTGTCAAAGATATAAACACATGGGAATAGTTATAGATTAGTTTCTCTTTATGTAACATTTATTTATCCAATACCATAATCTCATTAAGGAACTTGATCTCATATTAATCATCATATTAAGTGTTCTTCTATATATCTTAAATTGGTCTCATATTCCCTAAATAATTTGTTGTACCGATTGAAATGGGTTAGGTCTAATGAGAAGGTGATATCTATGTACTGATGCTCTGGTCTAGGGTTGGATGATGATGTGGCCATGGATGAGTGTTAGGATATCCTTAATACATAATTTTTATCCTAAAGGAGGAATTAAAATCTTGATAAGGTATTGAATGGAAGTATTCTTTGGAGTTGGGAATGGTAATGGTAATTCAGATTTCAATAAGGATTTATAGGGATCTATAAAGATATCTTATATTAATGTATTTGGGGCTCACTTTTCATGAATTCACATTTTATTTGGTGGAAAAATATACACGAAAAAAATTAAGATATATTTATATCTTGTATGAAATATTAAATCTAGGATTGAATAAGGTAATCAACTAACATCCAGTGCAATACATGATTATATCAACAACATGACCAAATGGATCTCCTGAACCTAATTATGGGGTATATTACCACACAAAAAAATGATAGGGTTCCAAATACTATAGGAAAGTTATGAAAATAAATAACCCTAGATATGCCTAAGTACAAAAAATAAAACTAATCTAATTCTCACCAAATCTTGTGGCACAAATGGTGATGATTAAACACAAAAAAATTAAGGGATCATGGTAGGCAAATTGAGGCCTAGATCAATAAAATGCAATATAAAAAGTAAAATAAACACTATATATACTAAGTTTAATTATAAAGGGAATATAAAAAATTATTTATACATTAATAACACATATTATAAATATAATAGCATCCATCAAATGAAATAACAAGAGTTAGGAATTCTTACCTTGGGAAAACATGTCTAGTCTCAATCTCTCCCTTGGCCAATGGTAATTTGTAAGAGGATTTTGTTAATTTATAAGTATCATAATATATAAATAATATATATGATAAAATAATACTAAAATTAATCCAAGACTTCCCATAAGACAATTAATTTTCTCTCCAATAAAAAACCTAATTAATGGCTCCTTCAAATGTAGATTTAACAATATTATGAATTTTAATGATGTATAAATAAATTATTTTATCTATTAGATTAAATGAGGATTGTATTTATAGTGATATATAAGCCTTGAAATATTATATAAGTTCATCTAACAAGATCAACCAAAATCATCCCATTTTAAAAGTTATTGTCTAGTATTGAACTATGTTAGCTTGATCGACTTAGTTGTATAATATACCACAAATTTTTAAAAAGATCAGCCGAGCCAACTATATAGGATTTTTTTTACCTGATCGACATATTATAATGATATGGTTATTTAGGATTAATCCGTACTATTTTTCTGACTATGTCAAGTGAAGTGGTTGACTGCATAGTACTAGGATGACTTAGTAGGAAAAGTGGGTGAACTTGATTGACCTAGCTAACTTAGTAGTTGAAGTTGACAACTTATTTAAGGGATATTTGAAATTAGTATTTAGTAGGGGATAAAGGAATGATATATATTAAATCATTTAATAATAATAATAATAATAATAATTTAATAATAATAAATGATATGTCCACATCTATGGTTATTATACTTTATGTTATATACACACACCCACACCCACACACACATACATAAATATATACATATATACATACATACATAAACTAATGAATTTATGAATTAATGCATGCATACATACATATTTTTAAGATTTTTTAAAGTGGTTTCATACCTCTATTAGCTATAATGCAAATTTTAGGTTTTAGAGGGTCCTATGGATTTCAAGCTTAGCAAAAATTTAGGATTTCAAACTTAGCCATATTTTAGGGTTTTATGATTTAAAGGAGACATAATAGGAGGAATATATATAAAAATTATAATTATTATAGACAAATATTATGAATTCTATGGTTAAACAATAATGTTCTGAATCACCAATGGTCTACCCACCCCTTTCATGGTGTACCCTTTAAAGCATGCACTTAAATAGATTAAAACTTGACATGTTCTTGTAAGAGATAAAGTGTTATTAAATGATAAATTTTAAAAATATTTTATGTATACATATTACCCACTTAAATATTATCATGTGTCATGAAAGTGTAACAAGGGATGTTGTTTTGAGAAACAACATTGTAACACATGAAGTGAAATTAATGCTGAAATGAAATGAAAGAAATTGAAAGAATTAAATAAATAAATTGAATTAAATTTACATTAAATGAAAATATCATAGTATTGATCATGGAGGGTGTCATAATTGCATTTGAAAAAGCTTAGGGATATAAGATTAACAATAGAATAAATGTGTACGTATGTAAGATGGGTAAAGTAACAATGAATAACTCTCAAAATTGATTGAATTACTTAATAAATTAGTAATATATGGTTTTTACGGATAGGTTAGAATCAAAATGATGAAAAATAAATTTATAAATTATATACAAACTATTTTTAAATGTTATCATTTGTTGATGCTTTCTCTCTTGCAAGAACATGTTAAGTCTCAATCTATCTGAGTGCACACTTTAAAGGGTGCATTGGAAAAGGGGTTAGTAGAAATATAATTATTTTAAAGATTATTATTACCTATACCAATACCTAAAACCACTAAAATATACTTTTATCCAAGTATTTAAGAAATTAAAACTCACTTATACACTCCCCTAATGAATTCACCTTCCTAGATAGCCCCTACATAAACATATAGACATTTTTTTTTTCATTTTCTAACTATGCCAACCTGGTCAACCTTGTTGGTAATTCAATACACATTAAAAAAATCCATCAACCTATTTGATCTAGTATGAGGCCCAAAGGATTCATTTCCCACCTAACATGATTGACATGACTAACCTTATCATCTAAATTCTTAGGACGATTTAGGGTCAATAATTGGATATAAATACCCACTTCACTTCATTTATAAATATATGATCATTCAATTGTGCATAATTACAAATCATAAATATAATTATATTATCATTGATGACCAAAATATTACATTTAATGATACTTAAAAAGAATTAGGTTCATAATGTAGTGATCATGACAAACATAAAATATTTAATAATCCATTATAATACCATTTTAAGAAGGATCCAAAGGTAAAAATGTAAAATAATGAACATCCTCTTCCATCACATTATGGTAGCCCATTTTATGGAATTATTGGTACTTATACATGACATACATACTCATGTTTCAAACAACATATATTAATTTCAATGACAATGAGATTGTAGCTGATGATTTTTTAATTCATTTTAGATTCATTTTAGAACACCTTGATCTCTAGCCTATACAAAAAGTTATGTTTTATAATGGTAAAATATATAATGTTGTTACCGTTACATTACCTATTAATTTTGGTTATAAAAATCATGATTTACATCCTTCAACTAGATTAGTTAGAGCATTTGATGCTACCTCATAAAATATTCTTAATGAGAATGACTTACCATTATAGGTGGGTATTACACATGTGGTTACTACCTTCTTAGTTATACATTACATATAAACATTTTATATGTTATTGGGATGACCTTGGATACATACACTTTTATCAATACATTATATAGTGCATGGGTTTGTTAAATACATCCATGCCAATCATGTAATTTTAGTTTTTATAATTCTATATGAATATCCACTTGAACAAGATCATTTTATACCCAAAAAAATAATTATAAAACCTACTATGGTTAATCCTTGGAAAAAGGGTAATTAATAGGAAAACCCCTTTCTTAGGTAACTAGCACTTGAGAAACCATTGCATTATAGATCCATAATGGGTTTCACAAAATCCTCATCTACTACACACCATATTTAGATATCTAGAGGACCTAAACATGTTATTATTACAACTATTATAAATAAACCAGATATTGAAAGAGTGATCCAAACTCTTCAGTCAATATCTCTCCAAGAGATCATTACTACACATATAAAAGCATTAACATTTCACACAAAGAATAAACCAAATATTATTCAATTTTATTTTGTTTTAAATAGTTTAAATAGAGATGTACAAATAGGTATAATATAGGATAATCCTAACTATCCCATGCATGTGGGACTAAATTCCTCAATATAGGTGAAGTAGGGCATAAACCCATGATCTTCATGAATGTGGGATAAACATCTCCAATGAAATAACACCTAAGTAAGCTAAAGAGTAGGAAAGTAATATACTACACCAAAACCTCCACTTAAGCATAGATTATATGGATACAATAAAGGATGTATTTTGAATCCATATGTCCCTATGGATGCCACTCCATCTTACCAAACTACATGGATATCAATTTGCTATAACCACCAAGTAAAATTAGGAATTATGATCAATACAATGATCATTTAATATGAACATTTTACTCCAAAATATTGGATAGAATGATGAACCCAAGGAATCATTATTTGAGCACCCTCCAACTAGATGGGGAGAAGTGAGCATAAATACTAGTGGGGCTACCACACTAGTGTCACTGGTGGGGATACCACACTAGTGTCACTATAAAGAAAAAAAAAGGCCATAGATTGAAGTAAAACATCCTCATATGGGTTTTTGAAAACAAAGTGACTAAATAAGATACCCACGTATAAAGGAGGAATATAGAAAACACTCAAAAAAGTGAAAAATATACATATAACTCACATAAAGTGGAGAAAAAAGAGAAAACCCATAGAAAAAAATCCCCCCAAAAGAGAAAAAATAAGAAGAGAGTTAGAAATCCCCCCATAAATGATGTTAAAAGATTTTTTACTCCAAGTAATTGAAAGTAACAAAGGAACTCAATCTACACAAGTGGTTTGAATCTACTACTCAATCACAAAAAACAAATGATCACTAAAAGAGTACTTCTATGTGCAAGGGACACTCAACACCTAATAATTAGGATCTACACCACCCCCCTACCCCAAAAAAAAATAATACTACTGATAGGGTGGAATGATGACAATACACACACACACACACCACCACCACCACCACCACCACAATGTTAAATGGGTGGAGTGGAGGCAAAAAGGTATGCATGAGTGGTTTGAATCCACTAGTCAAACACTGAACAAGCTGATAGTGTATACACCATAATAGATCCATATCATGTTAAAAAAATTGTTAATTTGTTGAATAAGAAAATATGACATTGGGATTTAATAGAATAACTACACTTCAAGCTATGGCATATTATCAACTATAAAAAAAGTAGTGCTGAAAATATAGGTGAAATCTCTCAAAGAAGATGTCTCAAGTGGTGATGGGAGAGATGAGTAACTGAAGGAGTGAAAAGGTTCCCAAAATAGAGAAGACAAATTCATGAAGGTAGACAAATATGAATCAAAAAATCCCCATTCATCTCTATAATTTAGTACAAGTACAATATATCCCAATAAACACTAAATGAAAAATAAGGAAGACATCAGGATTCACTAGAATATATCCAAATAAGGAGAATATCAACCTATCAAAGAAGAAATCATTTTTTTTGAGTGTTGCTCTAAAAATAAGGAATGAAAAAGTGTCTCCATTGAAGAAGGCAAGGTGCTAAGAAAAGGGCCTTGATGGAGACATGACACAAACTATAAGTGTTTTAAAGTATTAACTTACAAACTAAAATAGAGCATGTCATGGGCTGATGGAAGAGTGTGGAAAATGGTGAAAAATACATCATGTATGAAAAAACACACCTAAAATGATCAACTAGGAATAGTTTTGATAACTTGTTCATGGTATTAAATCTTCAACATTGTACATAAAGAATAAACCAACTATTATTCCATTTTATTTTATTTCAAATAGATTACAATAGAGATGTGTAAATAGGTAGAAGATAGGATAATCCTAAGCATCCCATGCATGTGGGACTAAATTCCCCAATATATGTGGAATTAAGTCATAAATCCATCATCCTTATGAATTTTGGATAAACATATCCAATGAAATAACACTTAAGTAAGCTAAGGAATAAGAAAGTAATATCCTACACCAACAGATACCACTAAAAAATGGGTTCCATGAACCAATAATCCTAGTGTTTCTTCATGACCACAAATTCTTATTATATATATTCAGATTATTATAGATTCAATAACAATATAAATTTCACCTATACATGCTCCTTCATAGTACCACTAGTTTATTACACTAGGTTCCTAGTAGGGAGATACCTATGATCATTCAAAGGATGAGATCATAGGATAGTTAGTTTTTGGAAAATATTTTAAAAAATACTAAAAAAATAAAATAAAACATCAAGAATCCAATAATATTTCAGCATTCATAATTTCTATTAGCTCCCTAGTATATATGTTATTGGCTCTATGTTGGTATATAAAATATAATTTATTTATATATATACACTGTGTTTCATGCATCTTTTGAGTGTGATTAAAGTGTACATAAATACATGATCTCTATTTTTTTAAGATGTTGGGGATTCCATTTAGTCATGTCATGTAGACATTGAGGGCATTTGATTCTTTAATCATGATACATATAGGTTATATTATTCTATGGTCACTTTATATTTTATTTTTTGATCTTATTTACTTAGACATGCCTTTATCCATGCCTATATATTTTGAAATGTCTCTGATATGCTATATACTTAATTTTTTTTAATAATACATATGATCCATGGGTTATTATGTTATGTTTATGTTGGTTTCTTATATTCCATACATTTATTTCACTTATTTGAGTGTGTTCCTTGCTTTTTATTTTCATAAATC
Organism: Torreya grandis; assembly: GCA_037957365.1. Classification (NCBI taxonomy): domain Eukaryota; kingdom Viridiplantae; phylum Streptophyta; class Pinopsida; order Cupressales; family Taxaceae; genus Torreya; species Torreya grandis. Next base: position 817,579 of record JARHVA010005322.1, read on the forward strand.
ATACTAATTATTTGAGTATTTAAATATACTACATTATATGTGGCCCCATTGTGGTCATCATGCCTTTGTTTACTTATTTGAAATTTTAATATGCAATTGATTTTTGTATGGACATTTGAATATGTCATGCTTTTGTTTTTTTGACATTTGACTAAGTCATGTCCATTAAATTATGTGACATTTGAACATGCCCCATGTTTGAGGTCTTCTTGGACCACTACCTTTTGATTTACTTTTGAGTGATGATCTTTGTGTGATTAATGTGTGATTAATTGTTTGTTGAGATTTTAATGTTACTATATATATGTTTCCATGATCTATATCATGCATATTAAGACTTGATGTGATCACATTTTACATGATTAAATAATAAATATACCTAGACATGTTTCTTCTATATGATACACATTTCATTCATAGTTTACATGGTTATCTTATCCTTTTGAGGTAAGGTAACTACCAATTTCTACTTCTCTTCACCTCAAGTAGGGGGGAAAATTATCATGGGCATTTCATGGAGGCATGACTTCCACATTATTAAAATATCCATATTGTAAAGGGGAATGTTTTGGATACATGTTTTCCACACTCGTACTAGTTCCCAATTTTAGATATACAATGATTGCATGTTTTGGAAACATGTTCTTGATAATTACACCATTTTTTAGTTTCATATTACTGTGGGGAATGTTATGGAAACATGTTATCCACACTTACTCTTATTACTAATAGAAGAAAAAGGGCATAAATGAAATCATTAATTTTTTATATTATGGATTATACAATGCCTAATATACACACTATTTATGGACTTATCATGACTTTTGAGACTAATAATCCAAATGACATGACTAGTAAGGATCAACTATATGCCATCAATGATTAAGAAATCATTGAATATATTAATATAAATCCAAATAAAATTGATGCAATTTTGTTTATAGATATATACTAGAAAAACAATTATCCCAAGATTCCACATTAGGTGTTTATACCTCTTCTAATAATACTATACCTACATGTGAACCTCTAGTTAACAATATGACATCCATCCAAGATTTAGGGGGAACACCAATCATACAAAAAATTTACATAACTATCTATACATAGGAAAATTTTACCTTTCCCATGATGACTACACATGTTATATTTCCAACATCAACTAATCCATTTTCCCTTTATTAGACTATTATAGCTCTACATGTTAAGGTGCATATATAACTAGTCACTGCATATATTCATTTGTATTAATTCATAATTGTTCAAGTGAGAACACTTTCAAGATGAAACTTCTTCACTCCCTTGGGTACACAAAATGGGACTTAAAATTTACATCAAATATATTCAATAAATTTTATGGATAATAATTAAATAAATTGGGACATAGATAACTACCTCTTTAGGTAGGATATTCCATACTAGCTAATCTATTCTTAGTTCTACAAAGTAATGGGGGATTCATCATGTTGTTGGGATTACCTTGAATGAAAAAAGTTTGAACAATAACATCTATAGTGAACCAATGTATAAATTAAAAGCATTAAAATAATATAGTCATATTTATAGGTAAATGATATAAATACCCTATAGATCCATTGGTATTTCCTCCTCTACCCCCACCACTACTACAATAAGTTGTTAAATCTATTGAGGATTATTATAAAAATATTATTGAAACACCCACATGAAATAAATACATATTTATTATTGTTACATCCATGTAATATATTTCCATCTACCCAATATAGGTATATAATTATATCTACTCCATTAACATGTTGCATGTCTAGGGATATGTGTGGTGAAATAATGGTTTACATAACCTTTCATATTATTTTGTTTATTTATATATGTTATTATAATGGTAGTAGGTTTGGATAATATTATAACTATAGATTAATTAGAGAATATATATAATATATTGTTTAGTATTTTATCATCATATCATGAATTATAATCTTATTGAATTATTGTGGAGGTTTCATCTTCAAAGTGGCTCAGTCATATTTATCAAGTATTAAGATTTTTCCTTTAAAAATATTATGGATCTACTTATTTTTCACATATTTTTATGACATATTTTTTCATTCATATGGATTATTTAAGTGATTTCATTAAAATTATTATCATATTTTCTATTTGGGTAAATTTATGTGGTGTTGTTTTTAAGATTTATGGTATTTATTGTCCTAAGAGCTGAAGGATCAAAAAATGCATAAGTTGTGATCCAAGAATAATTTATTTTTTAAATCACCATAGTTTATAATTTTAGTTGGAACCCTGGTGAAAAATATATATACCTTTTACTAATCTCAATGATATGATCATAATAGTATAATCCTCTAGTATATTTTTTCAAGGGCCCAAAACCATAAACCCTAGGGTTCATGCATTGATAATCAAAACACTCACGACCATTGAAAAATGAATGAAGATATAGGAAATATTCCTCAAAATGATGAAATGGAGACTGAATCTAAAAACATTGGGGTTTTAGTGTTGGCTTACCTAATTTGATTAGATATGTAAAGCATGGTGAAGAAATATGATCTCAATGTGGTAAAAGTGGACATGATGATGTGAAGTCTCAATTGGTAGATATAAATAAGACATTGGACACTCTTACATTTAATATTAAACAACCAAATAATAATCAAACTTTATATTTAGGTTCTCCCAAAAATAAAAAAAATAAAAAAATACTAAATCAAAGAACATGCTTCTAAAATTTGAATTGTGCAAGTTTAACGGTATGGATTTAGTCGCTTGGATCAATGATATAGAAAATTTATTTCATCTACATCATACTCATGTGAAAATAAGGTGGAAATTCCATATCTATATCTATAACCTGATAAAATAATTTAGTATGTGTGGTTGTGTTATCAAAATTAAAATGAGGGCCTTCTTGTTAATTTACACATGGAAAGTAACACTCTAACCTATTTAATCAAATTTTATAGGTGAGACCAAGACAACCTAAGTAAAGGATATATGATGGGTTGAATATATAGATTGGGTGGAATGATTTTAGTAATGTATTTTTGGATGATAGTTTGTATTGTATTCTTATGAGAAAATGAGAAAGGTTGTATTACATCATTATGTTCATTGAGGGATTTGAGTTGGGAATAAACATAACTCCAATGTCCCTATGGTATGATGATGATAAGGAGATGAATCTATTAATTGATTCTAGGAATGGAAAATTGGTTGTGATTGGGTTGGATGAATATGGGGATGTTTTCAAATCTAACAAATTGGATATGCCCCATATTTTTCATACATAAATTTAATTATATATGGTGATGATATTCCCAAGAATAAAATGAAAAGGGGAGGCCAATGACTAGGATTGGATAATTATTAAAATCCTTGGTTTTGGGTAAGAATGAATATAGGAGGACCAAGGATGTATTCCTTCTCATCAAGAGCATTTATGAGGTTAACATTGAGATGAGGGATGGGGGTATAATGAAATAACTCTACTTTGAGTTTAGTATTAATATCAGATTAAACATTACAACCAAGAATTAAAGATATAATTAAAATGAAAACACATAATCTATGGAGTGGATGCTCAGGGAGTGTGATCTAAGAGGAAATGCAAATTTGTGTGTAAGCATAAGATATTTTATAGAACATGATTTTAAATGTGATACTTTTTGTTCTATTGAAATCATGATTGAAGTGACTCATCTTGTTTAGTCAAGGATTTTTATTATTTTTGGTATTTTTTAAATGTTTTTTTAGAAAGAAATGAACTAAACTACATGATTAAATTGAAATAATGAAAATTAAAAAAAAATGAATAACTAAGGAAATATAATTTTTTTTGTTTTCAATGATATATTATGATACATGCAATGTTGAAAATAGAAGTTTGAAATAAAGGTGCAATTTGTAATTTTTATATGTTTTACCTAATTTGTGAGATGATTCATTCAATGAAATATAAATGAATCAATTTTTTATTTTTATTTTTATTTAATTTTTAATGAAAATTAAATTAAATGATAATAAAAATTATATTTTATAACATGCAAAGTTGAAAATAAAATCTTTAAACCTTGGCAAGTATAATCACTAGAAATTCATAAATTTATTATTTCTATGCAAGCTAAAAACTAATTTTGATGTTATTTAATGGTTATTTATGAATTTAAATGATATATGGGTGAATTATTTTATAAAATTAATGTTTAATTATAATAAATTTATTTCACTAATAAAATGAATTATTCTAGATCAAATACATTAAGTTTTAACTATCTAGATTTTTTAGGTTTCTATGGATGTTTGATTGAATGATTTTTTACAAATGAAAGGATTTATAAAACTAAAAATAAACTATTATATGATGGTATTACTTTTTTTTGGTTGAATTACCCTACCTGATATACAAAACTATGTTCTTTCAAAGTAATTAAAATGAAAATATGAAATAGGAGAGTTAGGCTATGTTTTTTATGTGAGAGACGAAACAGAAAGATATTTATTTTATTTTCCTTTTTATTATTTGATTAATTAAATAAATATAAATTAGTCTTCTTTAATTAAAAATAAGTGAGACTAAAATTTAAAAAAATCAACTTGATCAAGGTGAGATAGATGGAAACAAAGAGATTATTGTTTTAGCTCATCCTCAGTACACTAAGTCTTACACTCAATGTAGTCATAGTAACTCTATAATAGATTATGTTATAAAATAATGAGAAAAATGAAGACACAACCTTAAGAATAGCATAATTTTACTTTGGTTTTCTGATATGATTGATAGAAAGATTGTGTTGCTAATTAAATGAATTATCCATTTTAAGACTATGTAGATTGATCACAAACATTACCAAATATGAATAAAATTCAAATTAAATTAGGATCGATTATGTTCTATAGATGTTTAAATCATAATATTCAATGTGAATTTTTTATCTAAAATTGATATAAAATTGACATACTTGTGGAAGAAGCAAGGAGTTTATAATGGCAAGTTTACCTATTGGTTAACATAAGCTAAAATTAGGAAGGATGGGGAGTGATAAAAAATTATGAGTGAATCAGGATATCATAGGGGTGAAAACAAATAAAATCAAGGATTAAATGTGCAAAAACATGTAGAAACTCAAGTTCCATATGCTGAAGTTTGAAGGAAGACAAACTATGAAAAATCACTATAGTTTGTAGGTGACAAAGACACAGAAAAATCTCAAAATTAATAAAATGAAACATCACACACACACATCACTAAAAAAATAAAAAACATCATAGATATAATAAAATCCTTTTGTTAGAATACATTATATAGGGGTAGTGTCATAAATGTAAAGGGTGGTTTCATCATAGAAATTGATAATCTAATATAAAATGAGGGAAATTGAAAATGAAGAAGAGAAAACATCATAAAATTAAATCAAAAGGTCAATAACGTGATAGAAGTAGAGATCAGAGAAGTAATGTTAGAAAGAATCATATTCGATCATTATTTGGAAATGTCACATAGTGAAATTGTTGGGCTCATACATATTTATCCTATTAGATGATTACATATAATAAATTTACAAGGATGTGGTCCTAATTAGTGGTGTGTTGAAGATAAAATGAGGGCTTAGAAATAACTACCTCACTTACAAGTATGGCAGAATAGAGTTATCTGGGACTCCATGAAAAAAGTGACCAAATGATGGGAATCAAATGTAGTTTAATGAAAAATAAAAGAATAATTATAACTAATCAAAACATGGATGTGATTACTTACCCTATATGTTTGGGTGAGTATACTACCTAAATTTTCTCATTAGGGGACTGAATTTGGCACCAAGTATCATGGACATGTAAAATTACAATGGCATATAAAAATGATATTAAAGACTAAAAACATTAAATTTTGTTGATTTTGGACACAAATAATGTTAACTTAACAATAATAAAATAAAAAATGTGTAAATCATGAGTTTGGAAGAAAAACTACTAAAAATTATAGCTTTTAAATTGTAATGACTAGTTTTAAAGACTATATTTAAAAATGGGGCCAAAAATAAATCAATTGTACCTACTGAGTTTTGATATTTTTTAACTTTGAATTCATGGTGATGTAATTGATCTATTGGGCCACTTTTTTTGTTGATTTATGCACCACATTAACTCATTAGATCTCAATATAAGGTAATCATTGGTGATGGTTACTCTTTTTTTACTTTTGGTACCAACTAGGAGGATCCCTATAAATCCTACACCAGCTAGAAAGCAGTTGCTTAACACTAGGTTTGAAGGAGAATCTCATAGAGTACTTGCACATGGTGGTTAGAAAGCATGGGTGTCAGAGTAGTGGAGCTAGTGGCATAATTACCCCTATTGATAGCTTAGCACTTGATGTGTACCCATTTGACCTATAAAAAAGATGCTACCCTACCTGTGAAAACAAGCATGAACCTAAAGAAAGGACCATGACATTAATGTAATAAAGATGTATAGGATTAGTTTTAGTATTATACATGCATTTTGGTTTAAAACCAACATGAATACTTTGGATAATCATGATGTATCACCCAAGCTCACCTGTGAGCTACTAGGCTTGTATTATAACTTATATGAGTGTGTGTTTTATTTCATATAAGTTGTACTTTATGTTGATGAACTTCGAGTTAATATAAATGGAACTACATATTTACTTGGTTATTGATTATTTTCATATAGTTTAACACTATTATATTAATGTGATGGAATTTATATGTGAATAATGATATAGTTTTCATTTTTTTAAAGAATTGCAATGTAAAGGTCTATTACAAGTCACTAATGGTGTCATTGTGTTGTATAGTGAGTTTGATATACTTGTAAAATTGACTAAGTGTTGAAACTATCATGCACCAAATCCCTAATAACTATACTTAGAGCACTAACTTGAAGAGTGAGTACCTAAACATGAGCCATTCCCTTGACTTAACTAATCTCTTGAATGACACTTAACTTGATACCCCTATGGCTTATGACACTAAGAGCTATATCTAGCCAGATGTCATGTTATGCCAAAAGACTTGTGCCCTTGAATAAGCTTACAGTTCTTGATCTTATATATAATGTCACACATTGATAGACCATCTAAGCCCATTTAACCAATGACTAAGTCCCATTGAAACTATGGTTTCACCATATTTTAACTAGCTTAATGTGATCCTTGGTCCCTTCACTATTATAATTTGGGTGAACACACAAAGCTTGCACCTTATGTGAAATTGATGCCAACACAATATTTTATTTTAATGTTGTGTACCATAGACCATTATTATGCTTTTACCTAGTTGTATCAAGGATACAACTGACTTGGATTTATTTCTAAGCACATGAGATAAATAAGGAAACTTTTATACAACATTTTGATTCTATTTGTGGGCCCCATGTTGAATTTTTTTACTATAATGGTTCAATATAATAATGATATAACTATCACTTGAGAACATTGAGCATTGGTTATATCAAGTATAATATTTTTTTTCATAGAAGCATTCAACATGCCAAGGATAGAAGCCAAGAGAATGGGTGCAAACTAACCTATATGTTGCTATATATGAGGTGTTATTTTACAAACTACCTAAACATGTGTATTGATGGTTGGTTGTTTATACCACCTATAAAATATGAATTTATGGTCAGTGATTTGAGTGGATAAAGGATCACCTATAGAGGCTTGAAAGCCTAGATTATATTTGGATGTGCACTGTAGATAAGTGGTAGAAAGTCACATTGAACAACTACGTGTTAGAATTTATAGTGCCAAACTTATTTTGCCTTGAAGAAGTAGAGTATGATTTCTTTCACAAACTAAATGGCACATTCATAAGAGGTATTAGTACCAAACTAAAGAAATTATTGGTGGATTACAGTATTGAAATCATAAGAATGGAAGGATAAAATCCATACAGCTATGAACAAGCAGAGAAGGTGATAAGGGGAAGTGTAGGTGAGGTACAATAGAAAAGGAAGAGAAACCTAACACCTGAGAGCTTTTAAGGAATAACTATAATAACCAAATGCACATGATAATATAGGATCTATAACTTGAAAGTGTTGATAGGTCCCGTAGTGAGTGGAAAATGCATCCCTTGAATCTCAATAGGGTGATGAAAGAGAGGAGGAAGTAAGAGACCAAGATCATTAGTTGGGTGTAAAATTCATTGGGTTATTATAAGATTTGGTGAATGAGGATGTGCTAGAATAAATTAACCCCTTTGAACTTGAATTGAAAACTCATGCACTAGATTTTCCATTAGAAGATATAAGAATGATAACTGACCTTGTTATCGACATTGACTTTGATAGACTTCAAACTTTGAACCAAGAATTTATGATCAAACAAGTGATTCCTTATGAAGGAAAAAAATACCATAAAACCAATGGTTTATAACCTAGGAATATATAACAAAAGTGAAATAATTCTGATTCAAAGCATTTCAGCTATATCAACTATGCAACAACCGATAGGAAGTGGCTCGGTGCCATAAGTGAGTAATACCAAACCATTGAGTTTGATAGTGTAACCTATATCAATAAGGTCAATTTTTAACCCTATATTTGGAAGTATTGGAGAACCACCTCCAACATAGATTCCAAGGGGGAAAATACCTCAAGATCGAACACCACCCAATCAATAAATTTATTATGAACTTATAATGCACTTGCTCGAGTATCATGGCATATAGAATTCCATAAATCATGTGCTCAAGTGTGAACTTCAATAGTGTGCTTAGGGTATCACATAGTTAGAGTGAAAAGTGACTCATTTTACAACCACATTTCTGTATTTCACCCATTCTTGGTGTTATAAATTTGATCCAAATTAGGCTATGGTTGATTACAATATACTATAGGAGGCTTTCTTGAAGGAGTTTGATATTCCTAAGTTTGATCAATAGAGAATTACAATGCTCAAGGAAATAATCCAAGGGATACCCAAGAGTGTACACTTGTATGATACATGATTTAAGACCCTCTTTTCTATGCTTCCATATGATATCCACCCCTCATAAAACATGTAATGCTTTTTTGGGGGCCTGCTAGTACCTTTTAGGAGAGCACTGCCCATGAAGATCTTCATAGACCCCTATGAAGTGCTTGAATCCACACTCTAAGATAAGGAAGTAGGTATCACCAACATTGGTATTAGCCCATTTATAGAGGTGTAGATCATGTTATGGCCTCCTAACTATAAAATCTAAATTCTAGGTTGGTGTATGACACTCACAGTAGATTGTGGTATATTGATTATGAGATGGAAGGGAATAACAAGAATAATTTCCCATAAAGAAATGTTTATACCTTACTACTCAGTAGTGAAGTTTGTCATGGGTTGCATGACTCTTAGAACTATCCCCTATTATATTTCACCAATCAAGTGAACACTACTATTTATTTTAATATGTGTTACACCTATAGTCATTCAATAGTGGATTGTTGAGTCATTGATGAATGCATCAAAATATGGATAGAGGTATGTGATAGGTAACAACAAAAATTAGAGGGAAAGAAGGTCAAGAAAATGAAGGCTATGTATAATAAAATATTAGATATGGGAATCAATAAGGTGCATGTGGGTGAGGTGGAGGATGTTGTGGAGGAAGATTCCTACTATGATCATGTTACAAGTGTGGATCTATTGAGCATTACTAGCATGACTACACCATGTACCCAATGTATGAGTAGTGTTAAGGACTACATGTGGTTCAAAATTACCTAAACTTGTATAAAAAGCTGACTCAAGGTTAGTTTGTCATAGATAAGGGTGACACCATGGTTATGCATGATCAAAAGGGGGAAAAATGGGATCCTAAGCTACAATAGACTCACAAAGAACCACCTAAGATAAAAACCATAACTCAAACTGGATACACCACATAGCCACCTACTACCTAGACGAAGGAGATGTGCTTAGAATATGGCAAGTCAATCCATGCCAAACCCATCTCATGACTTGAGCCAACTGTTTCACCCTACCTTGATTATACATGACAAATGTTGTCTTAAACTAAGTAGTGAACATATTACAAAGTTTATAGGGAGAAATCTAGCTAGCTATAGATCTAGAAGCACAGGCATGTGCCTTGTACAGGAAGAAGGATAGGCAAGAAGGTAAAGTAAAGGAGTTGACTGAGATTTTGTGCCTCCTAAAAATTGAAGGGGTGTTACCCCTAATAAAAAACATGATTTTAGAGCATGTAGGGAAGAGACCAAAATAAGATGCCATGCCTCAAATGATTAAAGTTGTTGCACTACATATGGAGTGGGCACATGAAGTAAGGCATACTTAGAATGCAGAGTATGACAAAGAACTAATAATAAATGCCAACATCAATGGATGGTATATGTGTGAGGTGTTTTTAGACATGGGGGCTAAGGTTAACATTCTAACCAAAACCATTTAAGAGAATATGGGATGACCACTCTAAAATCCCTATGATCATATGATATTTATGGCTAAGAAAATGTGAGCACAACCTATTAGGATCCTAAAGGGAACTATTTTAGATATTATGGGAACTAAATTCTAATCCAAATTTGAGGTAATCAAGTTAGTAGAGCGTGATAACTATCCAGTAATCTTAGGGAGGCCATGGTGCTACACCAATAATGCATAAATGTGCCTCAAGAAGTACTACATAACTTTTGATAATGATAGAGAGGGTGGTGATCCCCCTATCAAATGATTAAGGGCCTCTATATGTGGAAAGTGTTGTCTCAAAGATGAGATCAACCACATTAATAAAATCATAGAGTGGGGCATTGAGAATCTTAACCTAAGTGACCAAGGATTTATTGAATGGGAAGATGGAAAACCAATGTTTGATACAACTGACATAGACTATGATCAATGGGTCAGAGAGGCTTATGAAGTTACTATTTGAAGGTGCCACCTAGTACAGGTGACTGAGCCAAGGCTAGCCCAAATGGGACTAATTAGAATTGATCACACTTGGAAGAAATGGGTTCCACATGCCAAAAAGGTAGGGAAAAGGGTATTTTATTTGAGTAAAGGGAAGCTTGTAGTGCTTCCAAAATATGGAAGGAGCTGGATTTTAGGGAACTATGTCCATGACATTAAAGCATGTGTTCTTAAAGAAATAGATAGAATGGTTGAGCTAGTCAATACCCTAAAGATCATTACTACTTATTGGTGGGTAGTGCAAAATCCTAACTTGCCAGCATGGCAAGATGTGAAGGCAATAATATGCACTAGGTTTGGAAAGAGTAATGAAGACTTAGACATACCTTCTTACCCAATAAATTCTAACCCAATCATGCATATGTGTTTGTGTGAAAAAAATTGGACCATATACAGTGAGAATGTACCCCAAATCCTTATGTGCATGCCTTATATAAGACTTTAAAAATATGAGCATGAGCATGGTACATTGTAAATGAAATTCATCGAGAGATATTAGACTAGGTGGTACTCAAGGAGAGGTTCATGCACACATTCTCCTTCTCTTCATAGAGCTTAGAGCTACTAGAACCACTACAAGTCATTTTTAGGGTAGTGTTTATGGACACTTCCATCCTAGAAGAGAACCTTAAAGACATGTTTGGGGAGAAAGGACTAGTATTTCTAATCCTTTTTTAAGAAAAGGTGCTCCAGTGAGGAGGATGATGAAACCTAGAATGAACACAATTAGAAGTCTCTAACAAGAAGAAAAAAACTCATCCACCATGTGGATGATAGTGACCTAGACAAATAAGATCTAATGCATCTTTGAATTGAAATAAATGAGGGGAAAAGGCATGTTGAAGATGCTCATCAGGAGAGGAATGAACTATACTATGTACCACTAAAGACTACTAAAATAGACATTAGCATAGAAGGTGAGATGAATATTTCCACTATAGGCACCTACTATTTTAAGGCATAGATGACATGAATCATAGACTTCCTAAATTAGTTTAAGGACTTGTTCCCATATATCTAATTGGACATGAAGAGCACCCACCCTTACCTTGGAAAAATGAGAATCAATTTGGTGGATGGTGTGAGGCCTATCAAGAACCACCCATATAGCATGAATCCCAATCTCTATGCTAAGGTGAAAATTGAGATTGATGGAAGGGTAGTTTTCAACATCATCTACCATATACAAGAGTCTGAATGGGTGACTCTGATGGTCATAATCATCAAGGATAAGTGCATATGTATTTAAATTTACTATAGAATTTTGAATGCTATGTGCATCATTGACATATTCCTAACCCCATTCATTGATGAGGTCCTAGATGGAATCATAGGTAATGAAATCTATAATTTCATCGATGGTTTCTCAAGCTACCATCAAGTGCAGATAGAGGAAGAGGATAAGCCTAAGATAACCTTTTCAAATAAATGGGGTTATATTTCTTATAATTTGATGTAATTTGGACTCAATAATATACCATCTATATTATCTAGAGTGGTTATCACTTCTTTCAAATACTTCATCCGTAGGTTATTCTAAGTCTATCTTAATGACTGGATTATGTATGGCCTTGTAAAGGACCACTATGACAATCTATGCCTCATGTCTAAGAGGTGTAGACATCTCTAAATATATTTAAACATGAATAAGTGTATCTTCATAACCACATTTATAATATTACTTGAGAACATCATTTATAAGGATGGTTTTCTTGTTGACCTTACAAAGATAGCCATCATAATTTAGCTTCAGACTCTTTTAATGTAGAAAGATGTTCATGCCTTTGTAGGCCATTATGGCTACTACATGAAGATTATGTAGTTCTATGCAAATATTTTATCACCTTTAGAGGATTTCTTGTATAAATATGGTCCATTATATTTGGGTGGGGTGGGATAAGAGGCTTTTCAAACATTGAATTTGAAAATGGCTTGCGCACCAATTTTGCAATTCTTAGACTAGACCACTCCCTTCCACATTGATGTTGATGCTTTGGGCTCCATAATTGGCACAATATTGGTGAAACTAGGTGAGGAAAATGTGGATCACCCAATATCCTTTTCATTTAGTAAATTTACACAAGTAAAATAAAATTATACCACTATCAAGTGTGAGGATTTGGTAATGGTTTATGCCTTACAAAAATTTAGGCAATATCTATTAGAAACCCCATTCATCTTTTTCAGTGATAATGAGGTATTCAAGTACCTTATGAACAAGATTATTTTACATGATTACATATATAGGTGGCTATTATTTAATAATTTCTATTTCTCCATTATTTTTAAACCTAGAAAGAACTTAGGGCCAGGTAATTTACCTTACATAAATTTTGGTGATGTAGTGGTGCCAATTGAGGATGACATGCTAGACATGTAACTATATAGATTCTAGTCCATCCTTGAAGACTTGAAGATATTTCCACTTTCCTAACCCTATACCGCATCAAATAAGGAGAAGAAACATTCATATTGCCCCCTTCTAGCTCATTGAGAGAGACCTGTACAAATTAAGTAGAGATGAAGTCCTATATTGGTGTGTTCTAGGACATAAAAGGGAATCCATATTACAAGAATTTCATGAAGGAATCATACTAGTACATTTCATGATATATGGAATGGCATGCAAGATATCACAGTTAAGCTTATGGTGGCCAAGCCTATTCTAAGACATAAAGGAGTGTACCAAAGCATGTGACATATACTAGTGTATTAGGAATCCCAACCACCAAGATGAGATGCCTCTCATCCCTATTCTTTCCTAGGTTCCATTAAAAAAATAGGCCATTGATTTTTTTAGACTAATAACTCCTATAGTGCGGTGCATAGGTGTAAGGTATATTTTAGTGGCAACTAATTATTTCACTAAATAGGCTGAGACCATGCCAATAAATGAATTCATAGACACCAAAATCATGTACTTCATTTGGTAGAAAATAATAAGTTGACATGGGTGTCCATTAAGTTTGACTAGCCATAGGGGCATTCATTTCATCAATGAGATGGTGTACATCCTCTTAACTAAATACATGGTAGTGTAACACAAGACCACCATATATCATCTACCATAAAATGACATAACTAAATCATTTAAAAAGATCTTAGGAACATGCCTAACAAAGATATGTGATTTTGGTCATAAGGATTTGGATGATAGTGTTTTAGTGATATTATGGGCATACCACATGACATATAAGCACCTAAACAAGGCTACACCATTACAACTAGTGTTTGACACTGACGAAATTTTCCCCATAGAATTCATGGTGCCATCCTTATGCATTGCATGCATTAGTATTTTAGATGGCTAAGAATATTTAAGCACAAGGATGGAAGATTTGAATTGATTAGACAAGAAGTGTACCCAATCAAGATGGAGTCAACAAACTAAAAATGCATGCTAAAAGCTTTAGCTTGACAATCACATCAAGCATAAGGAGTTGACTAAAGGAGCATTGGTGTTGCTCTATGACTCAAAGTAATTTAAGAACCTAGGAAAATTAAAAATTAGGTCTATGGTCCCCTACATCATCCATCACATCTTGGAGATAGGAACATGCAAGTTGCATACATTGTCTAGTAAAATGCTCCTAGGGCATTTCAATGGTAACTGATCAAATCCATATCACTAGTAGTATGACACTTTCACCATAAGAATACCAACTTCCTGGTCACTAGTTCGTTTGAGTTGAGCTTATCAGAATACTATTTATCACAAGTCAAACCATTATTTTTATTTTATTTTATTCCTTATATAGTGTAAAGAGGTAATAATCGATGCATAAGGATAATAAGGATGTACCTATTGGTACTTGATGCATAATTCTAGTTGGGTGAATTGTTAGCTTATGTTTCATAAACATATGAGGCCATGACACCTAAGTTATGGGTACGTAAATCAAATGCAACTACAATAAATTCATCTAGCCTCTCATGTATAATTCCAACTAGGTGATTCATACACTTGCACTTTCTAAGCAATTAAGGCTAGACATCTAAGTGGTAGACATGTGAGACTCATCAGACTTAGAAAATAAGTGCATAGAACCCCATGTACAAGGTTTCAAATGAAGGGTGATTTGAGGCCCATATATGAACTACTCTATCCTTTCACTCATAATTCCAATCAAATGAGTTGAGCACTTGTACCCTCTAAGTGTATGAGGCTAGACATCTAAGTGGTGGGTATGTGAAACTTTTCAGATAAAAGTATAGGATGCATAATATCCATGTGCATAAGGTGAATATTGCAAGGCTATTGGATGCCAAAGAATGAACTACTATGGTACTTATATGCATAATACTAGTTAGGTGGGTCCATCCCATTTACTTTCTAAGCACCTAGGTATAGACACCTAAGGTTTTGGGTGTGAGTAAGTTACCAAACTTTGAATATTTGAGAACAAAATGAAAAATTACATAAGCAAAAAGGTAACCTTTGCATTAGAGACCAAAGAAAAAGGTGAAGATGTTCAACATGGTTTATCATAATAAATAATATGAAGATGCTTAATTTGACCATGCATAAGAGAATGACATGAGAAGACAAAGCACTAGCAGACCAACATAAAGGAATTATATAGGTTAGGATAGGCTAAGGTAAGATGAAGCATAAGAAACTGACCAAAATAGAGAAGCATGCTTGAATTGAAAGTACTACTAGAGGAAAAAGATGTACTAAGGAGGTTGAATCATGTGCATGTGAGGTGTTATTCCTAGGTTTCCATAAGGAAGGAAAATGCCATTCTAAGTGAAAAAGCATAGGATAAGAATCATCTAAGATAAATAGCATCCACCTAGGTTTGAGTAGGAAGTGACCATTTGAACTAAATGTCACTTCATATAAATATTGTTATAGAGAATTCAATAAAGTGCTAGTGGAGGCACAAAGATACACACTTAATGCATTGATGATAAAGGATTTCCATGGATTTTGTAAATTTTTTCAATTTCTAAGAAATCTAGGTGTTACCACACCATAAAGCACCTACATTAATGATGGTAGATAAGGAAAGGGTATAAATTAGTAAGTGACAAACATTATTAGGTTACAAAGTTTGTACTAACTTTAGACAAAGAGTGAACCTAAGTGAAATATAGAGATTTGAGGTGTGAAAATCCTATACTAGTGAGAATTTGAGTGGTTTTAAGAACTAGGAGTAAATTATTGCATACTAATAAGGATTAAATTCATGGTAAGATTGACTTGGATAATTATGGAGAGAGAATTCTATAGAAACTAGATAGTTGGATAAGTGAACTGATTGATAAGCAACCATTAAAGGCCAGTGATGCTCAAGAATTGAGGAAATAGTCACAGGTCCCATGAATATAATAGTGCCATCACCATTAAAGGCTTTGGTAAACTACACCTACCATGCTTCAACATTATTAATTTTAGGATGGTGAATAAATGGAATGGATCAAGCTCTAAGTAGGCACAACAAGACCCAAAATGATCATGTATGGTGCTCAAAGTGGCCACTACAAAAATAATGGTGAAATAAGTATAACCAATGACCATGGTACATGTAGAAACCAAGGTGCTCACCAAAATATCCTACCAAGTAATGTAATTCCCTATAGAGGTTGTAATAGGGGAAGATTGACACTCTTTTGAACATGTCTACCAATTAAAAGAATATAATCACTGTATATCCAATCATTTATAGGACCTTATGTAAGACTAGATGGTGGACATAAGTTATAAGATGGTGCAAGGTAATGCCCTATTTAACATCTTGATTTGAGACAAATTGATAACTTTTGGTACAACTCAACTTTATGAGTTTCCATGTTTTGGGAAGCTAGAGGATCTAGTTTAATTCCTACTCTTAGACATCCATAAGGACCACATTTAATTCATAGGGAGGTGCATGAATATTTTGTCACAATTGATAAAGATAATAATTGGTCTTCCAAATATAGATAAGTATATCCATTAGATGATGGATGATGATGAAGAGGTGGAACACGTAGAGTAACTCCTAAAGTATTTTAATCAGGTTTTTATGTTCCCCATCAAGGAGTGAAAGGATCCTAGCATGAGGGTAGTGGTATACCTTGTAAGCTCCAAGCTATTCCTAGGTAGTCAATGGACCAATATGACTAAAGCTTACCTTTACATCACATATCACATGGCACAAGGTGTGTAATTCAATATTTCCAAATTCATCATCAATGAATTTATGAATAATGTGAAGGAGTTACACAAGGCAAAAGGGAAATTTAGGTAGGGATCCATTATCATTATCATTATCATAGAAGAGATTAGAATTCCAAATGGGGATGATGACAACCTCTAGCTCCATCCATAGGACAATGACTCCTAAAAACAAAAGTATAAATACTTCATGATCCCCCCTCTTTCAGCATAAAATATAATACTTGTATCATGGGGTGGTATAAGAGGTACATATAGGACTTTGGGATAAATGGTGCATCTCTCAAGGGCTCCCTCATAGCATGTTTGGAATGAAAACCTTTATCATAATTCAACACTATTATGTAGTGTACTTGTTACTAGTTGATGGTAACATGTTAGTGTGGATAAATATCTCTTATGCCTTAGAAGATACTTCAGGGACACATTGTAATAGATCCATAATGCACAACATTTAGACATTATAGTAAAATAGATGGATATGGAGAGGTTTAATATGTGACACCAATTCACTTATGTAGATAGGAAGGCCATCAAGGATGAAGAAGATAAATCAGATCACCTAGATATCCAACCCTTTTAAGAGGCAACCATACATGGCCACATCCATATATTATACTATGAAATGAAGCCATGGAATAAGGGCCTTATTTTAAAGTAGAGTAAAGGCCTCCCAATCTAGATCAAAAATGAAGGAAATTTGGTGCCATTAGAAAAGAAGTCTCCCAAGAAGTAGAAGGGGGAGACTTTAGAAGAAATAGAGAAGTAAATAAGGCTCAAGATCACCTTAGAAGAAGAAAATTCACCTTCATCCCCCATAAAGAAGCATGCTAGATTCATGCCAAAGGCTTCCCCTAGCACTAAGGAGAATAAGAAGGGGAAGGTTCCTATTGTGACACTAATAGTAACCCCGTCAGACATAGAAGAAGAGATGGAAGAAGAAACATTTGGGAAAGGGAGTATAACTTATACTTGAAGAAGGTGAATACTATTCTAGTGAAAGGATCCCATCCTTACCACCTCAAAATAAATTATAGAAGAATATGATAAGGTGGAATAAACTTGGCCTTAGTGATGTCATTATTTAGAAGGTGTTAGAGGTGAAGGAAAGAAGAGAAGAAATGGTGAAGTCTAGAATGTCAAAAGAAACCATTGAGATGTTTGAGGTTGAAGAGTGTAGGAGATAAGAGTAGAAATTCAAGGCATGAGAGATGAAAGATAGGAAGGAAGGAGGAACTAATGAAGATATTGGTGAGGTAGAAGTGCCTGAAGAAACAATACACTCAGGTGCACCAACTGCAGTAGATTTGAAGCACAAATTGGAGGTCATGGACATAAACCAGGATCATATCGACATGGTGCTAAAGTTTCACCAAAAATAAGAGGTCATGAGGGCCAAGGGCATGACCCAAGCTGAAATTTATTGAGTGGAGGCTAAGGAGATAAAGGTAGAAGAGAAGAAATGAAAAGTGTAGGCCTAGAGAAGAAAAAGGTTGACAAAGAAAATGCCAATAGGAAATAAATATAAGTGATGGTGGCCTTCAAATAAATGGATGGAATGAATAAAGAGAGAGAGGAAAATTTTGACACTAAAATGAAACCTGTAAAGAAGAAAATAATCAAAGAGGTACCTAGTACCCATCCTAGTTTGACAAAAGTAGTTACACAACAGGTGTGCCCTAGTTCTAAAGGGGCACCTAAAAAGTGATGACGGTGCCTCAAAAGAAAAAATGGAGAAGGTAGTAGAGACCCTACTAGGCAAGAGGGAAGTAAGGATATATTTTATGTGGTTCAAACCAAAGATACATAAGAATAAGAAGTTAATAAGGGGGGAAAAGTTTGAGGAAGAACCCATCTAGAAAAAACATAACAAAACTAACATCGAGGAAAGAGAAGATGTAGACAAAGGATAAAATTTCTATGCATAACCCATAGTATAATAATAATAAGGAAAATAATAAATCACTAGAGAAATAAATAGTACTAGCAGAGAAGAGAAATAACTAGTTGAGGAAGTGGATTACAAGCTGAGCTACAAGAAAAAGTACAAAGGGAGTTCATCAAATATGATGAATTCTACATGTTGGAGTACATATAACCCAAAAATACCATGACCCTAACATGAAATAAAATTTCTTAGGATATTTATTGCTACATAGATGTTCCTTAGTTTGAGGTACCAAATAAAGCAATTTGATATGCTAAGAAACTAAAACAAGGGCATGACTACCAACTTATAAATCTAAGAGACATGAACCCTGTAAGGTTAGAAAATTCCCTCCATAAGATGGCCTTAGTAGTATCATGCAATAAAATCATCAATAATGTCCATGCCAACAAGTAGAAATAGATCACATAAGAGTTAGAGGAAGACATGAAATCAATGAAGCTCAAACTCTAGTACTTGGTTGAGCACATAGAAGAAGTTGATCCATCCCTTTTAGATGGTGTGGATACTTTAGAAATGAAAGAAATTGATAATGTTTGCAAATTGGTAAAAAAAACTATCCCTAAGATGAAGCTAGTGCTATAGGAATAAGAAGACCCTAATGAAGCCATCAAAAGAGAGCTAAACAAAAATCTTGATATGATAGAGGATCTCTTTGCCAAATTAAAAGAGGGCATAGAAGAAGAGGATGCCATATTTTGAAACTTCACTGCTCATGCATCAGTCATTAACATGTACATTCAAAAGGTGAAAGAGGATAAGGATGATTTGATGAAGCATGATTTCATTATGGGTAGGAGTAAGCATGTGTAAGTTATGCCATAGGTAAACACCTTAACTGTCAAGCTAAACATGTAAGAGAAATACCTAGAATAACCCTTACACACCTTTGAAATAAAGGAAAATGAGTAGGGGACATTTTAGATGGTGGGGTGAGGAGAGCTAAGGAAGGAACGGAAGCCTTTAGAAAATAAATAGAAAGCATGGATGTATCTGCACTCAGGGCTACATTGACAAAAGGAAATAGTACTACTGAAGAAATAAATTTTTTCATTCAATGTTTTGAGAACTTCAAGGTGAAAATATAATAGAGTGTACCTAAATTTTGTGTAGCAAAGGCACTGAAAGACTAGTTTGAGGGTGGACTAAAAATTTTGTATGGGGTAATGTTGGTACCCTTTTTGTGCTACCTTATAGACTATGCCAACTCATTAGATCTTGGTGTGAGGTAATCATTGGTGATAATTATTTTTTTTGTACTTTTGGTACTACTTGGAAGGATCCCCATGCATTTTATACCATCTAGTAAGTAATTTATTAGCACTAGGTTTGAAGGAGAATCTCATTGAGTTCTTACATGTGGTAGTTGGAGAGCGTGGGTGTCAAATTATTGGATCTAGTGGTATACTGACCGTTGACATAGCTTAGTACCTAGCATGCACCCATTTAACCTAGATGAAAGATGTTCCCTTACCTATAAAAATGAGTGTGAACTTGAATAAAGGAGAAAGACATTAATATAATGAAGATGTATAAGATTAGTTTTAAGATTATACATGTATTTTGGTTTAAAACCAACATGAATACTTTAGTGAATCACTATATATTTCCCAACCTCACCTATGAGCCATTGGGATTGTAGTAGAATTTAGATGAGTGTGTGCTCTATCCCATACAAATTGTACTCTATGTTGATGAACTTTGAGTTAATAGAAATGGTGTTGCATATTTACTTGGTTATTTATTCTTTTCATATAGTTTAGCACTATTATCTAATTGTGACTTAATTTCTATATGAATAATGATATAACTTTCATTTTTTGAATGTATTTTCATGTAAATTTATATTCTATGTTGCTAATTTCATTATTGTGCCATATAATGACTTTGGTAACTTGTAAAATTGACTAAGTGTTGAAATGACATGCATAGAATCCCTAGTAACTATTCCTAGAGTGCTAACTTAAAAAGTGAGTACTTGAACATGAGCCATTCCATTTACTTGGCTAAGAACCTAAATGACATTTAACTTGATACAAATATGGCTTGTGCCATTAATAAATATACCTAGCTAGATGTGAACTTGCACCAAATTACTTGTGTCCTTGAATAGGCTTGTGCCTCTTTATCTTGGCTAGAATGGCGCATGTCGATTGACTGCCTAATCCCATTTAACCAATGACTAGGTTTTGTTGATACTAAGGTTATTCCATGATATTAATATCCCAATATGAGCCTTAGTCCCTTCACTATTGTGCTTCAGGTGAGCACACAAGTCTTATGCCTTATGTGAAATAGATGCCAATGTAGTAGTTTGTTTAAATTTTGTGCACCATAGACCTTTACTATGATTTCACCTACCTATATCAAGGATAGAACTAAATTAGAGTTATTTATAAGTGAGTGAATAAGAACATGAGCTAAACAAGGAAACTTTTCTATAACATGATCCAAGAATCAAAAAAATTGATAAGCATTACAAGAGGATGGAAAACATACTAGTGGGAACAGGAGTGAGTTAGTTTTAGGTTTATTTTGATCATTTTTATGTTTTTACCCCAATTTGAATTTTTTATTAAAAATGCCTAAGAATCCATTAATTATTTAATTTTATTGCATGAATGGGTTATTGAAGGATTTTAGGTAATTAATATGTTAATATTTTTCTTATTTTGATTAAAATCTAGCTTTTAGGGGGGTTTGGGTAAGACTCATTCAATGGTCAAAATAATTTCATTGAGATGAAACCACCAATATATGTAGACCAATTTGTATGTCTTAAATGAAATAGTTACATGTCTAGTGTGTTCCATGTCTAGGGTGGTTTCATAAATTATTATAATTTGATGGTTGTGAAAATGTTGTAGAATGAATTCAAAACCATTTGGTTTATAGTTTCTTCCTACAAGGAAAAAGAGTGGTTTTGAGTCAAAATTTAGGATATAAAATGGGTTAAGAATACACATTTGTGTTTTCATAATAGAGATACTAAATATAATTAATACAATCCAAGGATCATGAGTGTATCCATTGGGTCATGGTGCTCTTAATAGTCGATGAGTTAGCCAATCTACATAAAGTGTGAATTTTATGGATTTCATAGGTGGGGATCATTCCCATTTTTAGGAGGGTATTATTTTATCTATCATGCATAAATATTTTCACAATAATTCCTTATATTCTAATTATTATACTAAAGAGTAGGACATCACTTAACTATATATACCAAATTATAGTTTTACTAATGACAGGTTAGTTGGTGGCCCTACGAGAGGCCACCAACAAGATAGAGGGTTCTAGCTAGGTTGAGAACTTTAAGGATGTGGATGCACTCAATATAATGTGAAGTATGGATTTATAATTTTTAGGTTTGAATTATATATGATCCCAAACCAATGAAATGCCTTTTTTAGGATCTCTTACCTATAAGATTGTGGGAGATAATGACATGGATAAGTTGTGGTATAATTGTTCATCCATCATCTATCAAATCGAGGAGAGGGGTAAATTTTATTTTTGTGATTATAAGGTCCTTTCCTCACTTATTAGGACATATATAGGATCATGTGATTGATATCACTCTTGATCATCCATCGCATGCTAATAATTAATTAGTATATGAGAGGATTCTATCCTACTAGAGATGGGTTGTGGTTGTGGATGTTGAGCTATCATAACCTCAAGATAGATAAATTAATCTCCATTTAGAGTGATGAATTATTAATTATTTAACCTTAGAGTGTAAAATATAGTGGCCTTACCATATCCAATGATGGTCAATTATGGGGTTGATCAGAGTAATTACCTTAAGAAAACTATATGTATGATGTAGTTAAAGGAAAGATAACTCAGTAAAGGTTCAACTCATTGATATGGTGTCACATCAGTTTGTGTTTTATTTTAATGGAAACCTCCCCTTACATCTAGTGGTATATTGAGGCATCGAAGAGGCAAGGGATGAGATACTTGGGATAATGACTTGACATACAAGGACCCTATGATTTACTTTTATGAGGGTGGCCAGGATGAGATTGGCATTATAAAATCTTGGAATAGGAGGGGGAGGCTTGACACATGTGGATATATAAGTGGAACTACTAGTACCATGATAAAAACATTATATTACAAACCACCACCATAAATACCACAAACATAGTATGATCCCCTATAGAAACAACTTGTAATGGGGGGAGAAGATCCAATGTTCATTGAGATATATGAGGAAGGGAAAGGGGAGGATGATTAATAGGATGACTCATATCATAATTGGCATGAGTCGAATCGAATTAAAATTATTCATTTGTTGATTTAAACTCTTTATGTACTTATTTTTAGAAAAATTACTTAATTGATTTACTAATTTTATTTTCAGATTATACTAGATATGATGTCTATCTTATTATTTTTAATTGAATATACATATATGAAATGATGAAACATGATGAGGGAAAGCATGATCAACATATTTTAGATGGGAATGGACATGAATCTTGACCACTTGTTGGTAGATCTAATACTTCCTATCGAGATAGGTTTACAAAAATATGTTTTTACCCTAACCTACCATGCTTATGTGACACTAACTATTTAAATTATGGATAAAAATAGTTTGGATTTGAAAAAAAAATGGTAAAAACTCAGGTATATGGTCTGACTAATTCTCTATTTATGACAGGGATTTACTATTCCTAAATCCAATAAACAAGAGGAGACATAATCTCTTAGGGAGGGACTAGTATGAGGTATCTCAAGAGCCATATTTCATGAAATTATTTGACATCTAAGCCCTCCCTCATTTATATACACATTATATTTTTATTTTTTAATATTTTGGGACATATTAACCTTTGTGGGGGTGAATTTTACTATATACATGATTTTACAAACCCAACATTATTATAATATATATACAAAGATTTTATGCTCTATTTCAGTGAATTTCCTTTTAAGTGTTATTTATTTATTTTTCATATATTCTTTTTTATTTTATGCATTATAGATGCCTATGCATGTGATAATATACCATGTATCTCTTATGTTTTGATAATTCTATGGAAATGCTTATATATGCAAAATTTGTAAATATAATATATGCAATACAGTGGATATAACTTAGTCATCACATATAAAATAATTTTACAACATTTGTTCTATATATATAAGTTGAAAGTTATTTTATATGAAATGACCAATTTTTTTGGTTGAAACACTATATGACTTTAAACTTCTAGTAAAAGGAATGAATAGGGAAAAGTTGGAAACACATGAGATTATACAATAAAAAATACACATCAAAAAATTGCACAGATAAGGAAGATGATCTAATTCCTATGATTAAGGGGGGAGATGTACTTATTTATAAACTCCTAAAATACTATATTTTATTAGCCTCTCCTAGATGTAACTATCCCTAAAAAAGTTATTAAATGGGATAAATTTTCTCTTTTTATCATAGGCATGTAAACAAGCATTTTGACCTATTGAAAAATTTATAATTTAGAATTCCTTTGAAATTAATTTTTAATTTTATTTGTGACCCACCAAAATTATTCACTTGTGACTATAATGACACATGGGCTCATAAAAAAAGACTAGATTTAGGTGATTAATGGCATGTCTCCCCAATTATAACTCCACACAACTAGTAAAATGTGAAGACTCAAAACCAAAGGTTATCAAAGAGTGGGAGATGTAATATTTGAATATTGTTTACATAAGATTTTATATTTAATATGAGTGTCATTATTTTTATTTATCAAATATTTTTTAAAGGCCCTTAGAACCAAAATCTTGGTCTCATTCAACTATTAAAATGTAAGTGCTTGTCACCAAGGAACAATATAGTGGAACAAGGTTACCCTTTATTAGCATTATAAAGTTTTATACTTAGAGGGAACCATAATTAATAACTCTAACATAGACATGATTCTATAATAAAATGTAGGTGTAATCATATAAAATGAAAAATTGGATGACTTAGGCATGGATAATAACACCCAACCTATAGGTCCTCTTTGTTGCTCACTCAACCCTTCGTGGCTAGACTTTCACTGATTCCTAATCACCCATAGCTTCCCAGACATAGATTTTTGACATTTAGGTAGCTTTCTTAGACCTAGATCCTTTCCCCTAGGTCTCATCCTCCTAAGACAATATCACCCAAATTATAGAGGAGTTCCAAAACTTAGGGGTGTATTATTTATGACATTATTGTCCAAGTTCACTTTAGCCTCAAACGGTCAGATTTTATAAAATCCCTATATTTTCCCCTATTAGCCTAATGCAAGCTCATCTAACCCATGATCATTAGTTTCCATATAAAATGCCATAAAATGTCTATTTAGAATGATTGACACTCATTCATAGGAAAAAATCAAAAATATAAGCAAGTATACTCAAGCACTCTTCTGTATTCTCTACATATAACCTTTCAAGACCAATTCAAGCCTATTCAAGCACTAATACCAATCCCTATTCATCCAAAGTACATTATAGTTTCACATCTAGTTACATGCATCACATAATTTCACCAAGCACTTTAAATAGGATAACTACGTTAGCTTCATTTATCTTTAGAGTATTTGTATGTAGGCAGTGTGCCCACACATGGGGTGTGAAGTGCATCTAGCATATCATTTCCACAATAACCCATAATCTCTTTCCCAATTTTTCTACTCAATTTCAATTAATATTAGCTCCTAAGGGCTATAAATATTGAATCATACATATCATGAGCTCTGCATAGACCTAGGCTTCAATATTTCATTTCCAAGGTGTCACATGCTTACTGAGTAAAAAGAAGAAAAGCCAATCCACCAAGACAATAGTACCAAAAGTGGACAATAATGCTAGAAGTGAACTACAACACCAAATAACAAGGTTTCCTAAGTTTGTTCTCTTTTCCAATCTATAAATAGAGTTTTAGGTCATATTTACAATAGTCTGCCATCCCTACATAGTAACTTCTAGACCCTTCATCATCTATTTTAGCCCAAAATAATCTATGTTTGATTTATTCATACTTATTAATATTTCTAGAAAAGGTAAAATACATATATATTTACACAAATTAGTGGGTTAATTAAGACACATTAATTACTAATTTTCATTTACTTAGACCTTTATTTGCTTAAAATTAGACACATAAATTTCCAAAAATAATAAAACATTTGGTGAACTTGACCTACTTCAAATTTATACAAAAAAACCCTAGAAACCCTAGGGCTAATTATCTCTAATTTTATGATATAATTTACTAATTTTTATAGAATTTAAAAATAAAAAATATATCAATTCATTAAAAAATTCTCACATATATTGTTCAAACCCTAGTTTACAAATACTATGTCCTTTTTGCATCAAAACACATTCAAAACACTAGGAAACATATACTTCTAATTATAGAAATATTTTTGGATTTTTTCAAAATTAAAAATACCATTTTTTTATAAAATTTTCAAATTACTGCACTAATTTGGAAAAAATACATTCAAAACCCTAGTTGCATTAAATACATTCTTAGTTATTCTTTAGTACTTTTTGCATAATTTTATGAAAAAATTAGTTGCATATCAAACTCAAAAAATCAATTTCAAATTCACATGTATATAGTATGTTGCAAATAATATTTCTAAAAAAATCCTTAATTTCATATTCTAGCACCTACTTGATTTTGAGGTATCACCTTACATTTTTCAGAGACCTGTATCCTTTTAATGCATATTCCAGTGCCTTGCTTAGATTATATCAATTTAGTTTTTGCTATTATCCTCCAAGTTATTTTACTTATGCCACGTAAGTTCCTTACATCTCTTCATTCAAGATGAAGTGCAAGACTTAGTGGCAATCCTCCTGAGTTCACTTAGATTCCTAAAAATTGAC
This sequence comes from Torreya grandis, assembly GCA_037957365.1. Lineage (NCBI taxonomy): Eukaryota > Viridiplantae > Streptophyta > Pinopsida > Cupressales > Taxaceae > Torreya > Torreya grandis. The sequence continues at coordinate 844,504 of JARHVA010005322.1, forward strand.
TATATACCATGGATAAATAACCAATTCAAGTTTTAGTCATAGATTTTACACATACAGATTACCCCAATTTTAGTGAGGATAATTTTGACAAAGAGTAGTATGAAAATAAAAATGATGATGTACACATCGATGCTCATGCTTCACCACATTGGACTACTGATCCACTTACACTCATTATTGATAATTAAGTCATATTCAACAAAGATTTGATTTTACAAAATTTTAGAGAAATACTTAAGGAACAACCTAAATATCATACACTAATTATACAATCTATCATGGAAATAAAAAATACTAAACAAGTTAAATCTTCTAGTAATTCAAAGCAACTAGTTGCAAATGACACTATCGGGGAAACTATATCTCAACCACCTCTTATAGTAGCCCACCATTCTTCTCTACCACTAGCTATAGCTAGTACATCCCTATCTCTTGATGTCATAGCCCTTGTGAAAGAGATATGATCTCTTCAATCCAAAGTGAAACATTTTGAGCAAGGTACCACTAGACCTACATAGGCTTTGGATTTTTTTGCTCTTTTACATACACCATTGGCATGTCACATTGCTTCTAAACCCTTGCCATAAGGATTTGTTCAACCCAAGCTTACTCTTTATGATGGAAATAGTGATCTAGAGACACATTTCATATATTTTCATGTAACATGTTCGGATTGTGTACCCAATGACTAGCTACTAAACAAAATCAATTCATGATGCCTAAAGGATTAAAATCTATAATGGTTTTATAGTCTATTGAGTCAGTCAGTCATATCTTTCAATCCTTTAGTAAATGCTCCTAGAAAATTTATGTATCAACATTGGTGTCAAGGTTTCATATGCATAAATTGTACAATAGAAACAAAGGTCAAATGATCCCCTCACAAATTATGTTCTTAGATATAAGACTATTCTAGCTAAGCTAACTAGCCTCATGGATGATCAAGATCTATAGTACATCTTCAAATAGAGCCTTCTACCAGAATTTCATGAATCTATTATGTTTAAAATATTCTCTTCCTTCACCAAATTATGCCATACACTTAAGGGGAGAGAAGTCAAGTTAATCTCAATGGGAAAACTCAAGTATTCAAGTAATCTAGACACAACAAATAAGAGTAATAGGAAATTCCCATACAAGGTCAAAATTAGTGACAATAAGAATCAAAATCAACCAATATTCAATGTAGATTTAGAGCCCCCTTAGTGTGTGGTTTCATCAACACATCCTTTATGTACGTCTACCAATTTACCAATTTCTCTAGCTAGAGTTATATAGTAGTTATTGGAATGTAACATCATCACTATCCCACCTATTCAGGAAGTAGATATAGCAAAGCCTCTTCCATGGGGATATGATGAGCATGCATTTTGTGATTTTCATAAGGCACTAGGCCACACTATAAACATATTCATCAGTTTATGACATAAGATACAAATTTTGATAGATGATCATTTACTTGATTTAGGTACTCAATTAAGCCTCCAAAGATAAAGTCAACACGAGATAAGACTTTGAAATTATTTTTAGATATATTTCAATAACATTCAAAATAATAAAAATAGGACACATCAGGGGTTCATCATACATACCAAACCCATCCTCCACCAACTACATACCATGCATATTCAATTGAGACAAATCCTTTGAGGGGTATGATAGGTGTGTATGAGTCTAAATTTATAGCTAGGCTTTTGATATATTTTTCAAATCAAGAGATTATGGAGGATGATACAAATTGAAATGCACTTTTTATCAATGCACATATCCATAATCAACCTATCCACAATGTAGTCATTGATAATGGTTCCAGTCTTAATATGTGCACCTTCACACTACTACAACATTTGAGTTATTCAGATCAAGATATCACTCCAAAAAATATAGTTATTAGTGGGTTTAGTGGGCATATTCATAGTTCATTATGTGAGATAGTACTTCCATTATAGGTTGGTCCTACACATGTGGATACACCATTCACTATAGTTCTCAGTGCAAGAGTTTTTGACATATTAATTGGTCAATAATGGATTCAAAAACTCAAGATGGTACCTTATACAATTCATACATGCTTAAAATTCATTCATGATAATCAAGTTATTATAGTTGATGGAGTTATTTATGAGTCACCATTCCCCACTTCATAGCCATCTACCATCTTCCAATCATCAGCTCTAGTTATTATATTAGTTTTATCTTCTCCACTAGCTTCTATTACAATTCCACTTTAGGTTTAACCATAGTTATAGCATCCATTTCTAGTATAGAGGGTTCATACACCCCCATAGATTCAAGATTCTAGATGGCTTCTAATGACAGTATTCATACCTAGAGTAGTTACACTGAGATCTCATGTAGCTACATAGAGAGCACCTATTTAGTGAGTACCTTCTCATACTTCTAGATGGGTCCCTAAGAGACCTATAATTACCTCTAATTCTTGGAGTTATATGGGACCCCACATTTGGATTTTACTTTATATATTTAAGAGTAGACAATGTACACACATTTTAACTTCACAATCTTAGTCATACACTCATACCTCATGATCATAGATAATTCAGTCATTCGACATATGACACTAGGATATGGAGTCTCACTCAAGACTCATCATTTGGTACCAATTCCTCTTACTTCTTCCTATACATAGTTAAAATATTTTCAAATAAATAAATAAAAACATTCAAAATTTTTCAAAAATGCCAAAATTATTTTGATTGTATGCATCATTCATGCTTTACATCACTAATATCATGTTAGGACTTAGATTTACTATTTCATGCTATTATATGTAAATTTTATACATTACCATGCTTCACTTGATCTTCTTTGAGTGTGTGCAATGACATCTAGCTACTTAATTTCTTCATTCTATCCATAGAGAGGGCATTCTTACTACTACATTTAAGACATACATTATTATACAAACCCATCGAGGACATCTTCTACATGAATAAACCATCATAGATATGTAATTCTACACCAAAAACTCTAAGTTATCATGATAATGTATATTACTTCGTATCTTACATAGAATACTATGTCAATATCTCACTAGTATCTAGTACTTATGTATTTCTTAGCATATACCTAGTCTTGTACTACACATGTTTTGCATAATCTCACATTTGCTTTGATTGGATAGATGTGTTTGTCTATTTCTAGTTATTACATGATTTATTTGCTTGCTTATCATAGCTTGTGTGATTACATTTTAAATTCCAGATTGTCCCCTACTTATGTCTTAAGACATTTACGAATGTCTTTTACTTCTTTTTCATGTGTGTGCCTTAGGACATTTTCCAATGTATTTTGTTTGTACTCCTCTATGTGCCTGTGGTCTATGTACCAAATTTATTTATTTCTCTTGTATGTGTATGTGGCATTTGAAAAATCCTTCTATGCTTGTTTCTATTTTGAGTGACATGTTCCCATGTCACTTTTTTGCATGGCCCCTTAGTTCATCTAGTATGTTTCTTGCTTCTTACTTGTTACTTTTTGCTTGTTTGCTTGTTACTTGTCAAATATGTGCAATGCCATGATCCATATCATGCATTTTATTTTCTTTCTTGGATGACATGATGGACATCATGCTCCATCCTCTAAATAAAAACTAATAATTAACATTTCAAATCCCAGTTTAGTACTTTGTACATACTTTCAAATTGTTATATCTATCTAGGCATACCCCTATTGATCTAACAATCTCTTAGTACAAAAATTTGCTATATCTTGAAAAAAAATTTCAAATATCAAATGTTATATAATTAATATATATATATATATATATATATATATATATATATATATAATTTAACATACTTGCATAATTCTTTTCTTCTAAGGGTAGTCATTTTAGATTTATCATTCCTACCCTCATAATAGGGGGCATAAAACAAGGGATTTGTCATAAAGATAAAACCTCCTAGCAATAAAAATAGTAACATTTATAATAGTTAGCACAAAATATAGAGGTCAAAATAGTCAAATTAGAGTAGAAAAATAAGAATAGTCTCATATCGTTAGTCATTTTTCACACTGGACAACAATGCCATAAATCATCCAAGGGCTATCCAATAGTGTACACCTATATAATTCATGGTTTAATACCATCCTTTCTAATCTTCCATATTATATCCACCATTCACAACACATGTAATGGTTTTTTTGGGGCCTTCTAGTACCTTTTAGGAGAGTGTTACCCATGAAGACCTTTATGGACCCCCATGAAGTGATTAAATCCACACTCTAGGCTGAGGTAGTTGGTAGCACTAACACTAGGACTAGCCCATTCATGGAGGTGTAGATCATGTTAATGGCCTCCCAACTATATAAACATTGATGCATGACACTCATAATAGATTGTGGTGTATTTATTATGAGATAGAAGGGAATAACAAGAATAATTGCCCAAAAAGAAATGTCCACACCTTACCACTTAGCTGTGAAGTTTATCATGTGTTGCATGACTCTTAGAACTATCCCCTATCGTAGTTCACTAATCAACTAAACACTACTATCTATTTCAATATGTGTGATGCTTATACTCATTTAACATTGGATTGTTTAATCATTGATGAGATGCACCAAAATATGGGGAGAGGCATGTGGTAGGTAACAACCACAATTAGAGGGTAAGCAAGTCAAGAAAATGAAGGCTAGGGATAATAAAATATTGGATATGGGAATAAACAAGGTGCATGCAAGTGAGGTGGAGGATGCAATGGAGGAAGATTCTTACTATGATCATGTTACAAGTGTGGATCAATTGAGCATTACCGACATGACTACCCCACATACCTAATGTATGGGTATTATCAAGGACTGCATGTTGTTAAAGATTACCTAGACTTCCTTAAAATGATGACTCAAGGTTGGCCTAACATAGATAAGGGTGTCACCATGGTTATGCATGAGCAAAAGGGTGAGAAATGGGATCCTAAGATACAACACACTCATAAAGAACCACCTAAGCTACAAACCACAACTTAGAGTAAATTCACCACATAGTTGATTATTGTCTTAACAAAGGATATGCGCTTTGAATATGGTGAGTCAAGCCATGCCAAGCCTATCTCGTGACCTTCACCAAAATTTACACCCTACCCTAACCCTGCATGATAGAAGGATGTCCTATAATAATCCATGAGTGTATTACAAAGTTTATAAGGAAAAATCTAAATGGCCATATATTTAGAAGCATAGGTAAGTTCCTCATGCAAAAAGAAGGATAGCTAAGAGGATAAAGTAAAGGAGTTGATTAAGATCTTGTGCCTCTTACAAACTGAAGTGATGCTACCCCTATTGAAAAACTTGCCTTTAGAGCATGTAGGGAAGAGACCAAAAAAGGAGGCCATGCCATAGATGATTGAATTTTTTGCATGAAATATGGAGTGGGCATGTGAAGTAAGGCATAGTTATAATACATAGTATGATGAAGAACTATTAATAAATTCCACCATCGATGGATGGTCTATTTGTGAGGTCTTTATAGACATGGGTGTCAAGGTTAACATTATGAACAAAACCACCTAAGAGAATATGGGATGGCCACTCTTAAATCCTTATGATCATATGATATTTATGGCCAACAAAAATTGAGCACAACCTATTAGTATCCTGAAGGGCACTATTATATATATATATATATATATATATATATATATATATATATATATATATATTATGGGCACTAGATTCTAAGTTGACTTTGAGGTAATCAATCTAGTAGAGCATGATAACTATTTATTGCTCTTAAAGAGGCCATGGTGCTACACCAATAAAGCATAAATGTGCTTCAAGAAGCACTACATGACTTTTTATAATGATAGAGAGAGGGTGGTTTTCCCATTATCAAATTGTTAGGGGCCTCCATATGTGGAAAGTGTTGATCTTGAAGATGAGATCAACCACATTTATAACATCATAGAGTGGGGAACTAAGAAGCTTAACCTAAGTGACCAAGGATTGATTTAATGGGAGGATGGATAATTAGTGTTTGATACAACTAATGTAGACTATGATTGATGGGTCAAAGAGGATTATAAAGTTACTAGCTAAAGGTGCCACCTAATACAGGCAATTATGCCAAGGATAACGTAAATGGGACTAATTATAATTAATTATATTTAGAAGAAATGGGTTCCACATGCCAAAAAGGTAAGGAAAAGGGTATTACAGCTGAGTAAATGGAAGCTTACAATGCTCCCAAAATATTGACTGATCTATATTTTAGAGAACTATGTCCATGACATTGAAGTGTGTGTTCCTAAATAAATAGATATAATGGGTATACTAGTGCATACCCTAAAAAGCATTACTACTCATTGGTGGGCAATGCAAAGGCCTAACTTGCCAACATGGCAAGATGTGGAGGCAATAATATATATTAGGTTTAGAAATAGTAATGAAGACTTGGACATACCTTCTTACTTAAGAAATTACAACCCAATCATGCATGTGTGCTTGTGTGAAGAAACTTGGACTATCTACAATGAGAACACACCCAAAATCCTTAGGTATATGCCTTCTATAAGACTTTTAAAATATGGTCATGAGCATGTTACATTGTAAATAAAATGGATTGATAGACATGAGACTAGGAGGTACTCAAGGAGAGGTTCATGTACACCTTCTCCTTCTCTTCCTAGAGATTATAACTATTGGAGGCATTGCAAGTCATTCATATGGTAGTGTTTAAGGACACTGCCATCCTAGAAGAGCACCTTAAAGACATGTTTGGGGAGAAAGGACTCATATTTATAAATTTCTTTCAAGAAAAGGTTATCAAGAGTGACTTTAGTTAGGAGGATGATGAAACCTAGAAGGAACATAATTAGAAGTCTCTAACAAGAAGAAAAAAACTTTTTTCACCATGTGGATAACAGTGCCCCAGATAAAGAAGATCAATACACCTTTGAATTGAAATAACTAAGGGGATAAGGTAAGTTTATTACTCTCATCAAGAGAGGAATGAACCCTACTATGTGTCACTCAAGACTACTAAAGTATACATTAGCATAGAAGGCAAGCCAAAGATTGCCACTATAGGCACCTACTAGTCTGAGGTAGAGATGACATGAATCATAAACCTCCTGAAGGAGTTTCAATACTTGTTACCATGTAACTAATAAGACATGAAGGGAACGCACCATTATTTTGTAAAAATGAGCATCGAGCTAGTATATGGTTTGAGGCCTATCAAGAAGCACACATATAGGATGAATCCCAATCTCTGTGCTAAGGTAAAAATTGAGATTAATGGAAGGCTAGCTATCGACATCATCTACCATATAAAAGAGTCTAAATGGGTGAGTCTGATGATAATAATTATCAATAAGGATGTGTATATATGTATCACTAACCTATTCTTGAACTCGTTGATTGATGAGGTCCTAGATGGCATTGTAGGTTATAAAATCTATACTTTCACTAATGGTTTCTTGAGCTATCATTAGGTATAGATCGAGGAGGATGATAAGAATAAGATAACCTTTATAACTAATTTGGGTTATTTTTATTATAATTTTATGCCATTTAGACTCAATAATCTACCATCCATATTCTCTAGATTGGTGATCATTACTTTTAAGGACTTCATCCATAGGTTCTTTTAAGTCTGTCTCAATGACTAGACTATGTATGGCCTTATAAAGGACCTGTATGACAATGTGTGCCTCATGTTTAAATGGTGTAGGTAGCTCCATATATCTTTAAACATTAATAATTGCATATTCATAGCCCCCTTTAGAATATTACTTTTGTACATCATTTTTAAGGATGGTTTACTTGTTGACCTTTAAAAGATAGCCATCATAATTCAACTCTAGACTCCTTCAATGTAGAAAGATGTTCATGCCTTTATAGGCCATTATGGATACTACATGAAGTTTATAAAAATATATGGAAATATTGTATCACCTTTAGAGTATCTCTTGTAAAAATATTTCCCATTATATTGGGGTGGGGCACAAGAGGAGGATTTTTAAACATTGAAGCTAAAATTGGCTGGCGTACCATTTTTCAATTTCTAAACTAGACCACTCCTTTATACATTGATGTTGATGCTTTGGGATCCACAATTGGCACCATATTATTACAAATATGTGATGGAAATATTGACCACCCCATCTCTTTTGCAAGTAGGAAATTTACACAAGCAGAACAAAATTATACCACCACAAGGTGTAAGGTGCTGACAGTGGTGTATGCCTTAAAAAATTTTGGTAATATTTATTGGAAACCCCATTCATATTTTTCATTGATAATGAGGTAATAAATTAACTCATGAATAATCATATTTTACATGAGTACATATGCAGATGGATAGTTATATTCCAAGAGTTCTAGTTCTCTATTATTTTTAAACCTAGAAAGAAGAACTTGGGGCCAAACCATTTATTTTAAATAAATTTTGGTGATGAAATAGTGATTATTGAGGATGACATGATGGATTTTAAACTATATAGATTCTAGTGCATCCTTGAAGACTTGGCAGAGATAGCCACTTTCCTAACATTTGGGCTTGTACCCTAGACCATGTCAAATATGGAGAAGAAACAACTTGTCTTTCATGGTGCCCCCTTATAGCTCATTGAGGGAGAGATATACAAACTAAGTATAGATGAAGTCCTATATTAGTTTGTTATAGAACATAAAAGGGGATCCATATTACATTAAGTATATGAAGGATTCACAAGAAGCCATTGCATGGGAGATGCAATGGCATGCTAGATATTGTAGTCAAGCTTGTAGAGGCCAAGATTGTTTTAAGATGTAAAGGATTATGAAAAGAAATGTGACATATGCTAATGCACTAGAAATCACAAACACTAGGATGAGATGCCTCTCATCCCTATTATTTCCTAGGAGACATTCAAAAAATGGACCATTGATTTTGTTTGAACAATAAATCCCATAGCTTAGTGCATTTGTGCAAGGTATATTTTAGTGGAAATTGATTATTTCACTATGTAGGATAAGGCCATGCTAAAAAAAGAATGCATAGCCACCAAAATCATGCACTTCCTTGGGGAGAAAATAATAAGTTTATATGGGTGTCCATTAATTTTGACTAGTGATAGAGGCACTCATTTCATCAATGAGATGGTGTTCATCCTCTTAACTAAATATATGGTGGTGTACCACAAGACCAACCTATATCATCCACAATAAAATGACATATCTAAATAATTTAACAAGATCCTAAGAACATGCCTAATATAGATATGCGATGTTGGTCATAAGGATTGGGATGATTATGTTTCAGTGGCACTATGGGCATACCACATGAGATATAAGCACCTAAATAAGGCTACACCATTCCAACTAGTGTTTGGCACTGAAGCAATTTTACCCATGGAATTTATGGTGCCATCCTTACACATTACATGCATTAGTAATTTAAATGATAAATAATCTTTAAACAACAGGTTGGAAGACATGAATCACTTAGACAAAAAGCACACCTAAGCAAGATGGAGTCAAAAAATTTAAAAGGCATGCCAAAAGCTCTAGCATGACAAGCACATCAAACACAAGGAGCTAACTAAAGGAGTACTGGTGTTGCTCTATGACTCAAATTAATTTAATTAACTAGGAAAATTACAAATAAGGTGGATGGGCACCTATATCATCTACCACATCTTGGAAATAGGTACATGAAAGTTGCATGCATTATCTATCAAAATGCTCACAGGGCATTTCAATGGCAACTGATTAAATCCATATCAATAGTAGGATGACACTTTCACCATAAGAACACCAAATTATTTTCCACTAATTGTTTTGAGTTGAGATAACTAGAATACTATTTAACATAAGCCAAACCATTCTTTTTTTGTTTTATTCCTGGTATAGTGTATAAAGGTAATAATCGATGTATAATGATCATAAGGACTTATCTACTAGTACTTCATGCATAATTCTAACTGGGTGAATTGAGTAATTATGATTCATAATCACATGAAGGCATGAAACCTATGTTATGGGGGCATAAATCAAAGCCAACTATAGTAAATTCATCTAGCCTCTCACGTATAATTCCAACTAGGTGATTCAAGCACTTTCACTTTCTAAGCACCTAAGGCTAGACATATAAGTGGTGGGAATGTGAAACTCATCAGACATAGAAAAGAAGTGCATAAAACCCCATGCAGAAGGTTATAAATAAAGGGCACTTTCAAACCCATACATGAACTACTCTAGCCTTTCATGCATAATTCCAATTGGGTGAGCTGAAAACTTGTACCCTCTAAGTACATGAGGCCAAACATATAAGTGGTGAGTATGTGAAACTTTCTAGATGCAAGTAGGAGATGCATAAGATCCATGTGTGTAAGGTAAACATTGTAGGGCTCTTGGATGCCTAAGAATGAACTACTATGGTAATTTTATGCATGATACCAATTAGGTGAGTCGATCCCATTTGCTTTCTAAGAACCTAGGGATAGACACCTAAGTTTTTGGTTGTGAAGAAGTTACCAAACTTTGAAGATTTAAGAACAAAATGACAAAGTACATAAGCACAAGGGTAACCTTTATGTTTGGTACTAAAGAAGAAGGTGAAGATGTTAAACATGTTATAGCATAATAAATAACATGAAGATGCAAAATATAACTATGCATAAGATAATGACATGAGAAGATTAAGTTCTAGAGGGCCAACATAAGGGATTTGTATGGGTTAAGACAGGCTAAGGTAAGATGAAGCATAATAAACTAACCAAAATAGAGAATCACACTTGAAGTGCAAGTGCATCTAGAAGTAAAAGTTGGATTGAGGAGGATAAATCATGTTCATGTGAGGTGTTGTGCCTAGTTTTCCATAAGGAAGGTAAAGGTCATGCCAAGTGAACAAGCATAGGAGAAAAATCATCTAAGACAATGAGCATCTACCTAGGTTTGAGAATTAAGTGACCATTTGAACTAAATTTCACTTCATAGAAATATTATTATAGATAATTAAATGAAGTGGTGGTGGACGCACAAAGATATGAATTTAATGCATTGATGATAAAGGATTTTCATGGATTTTGCAAAATTTTACATTTTCTAAGAAATATAGGTGCTGTCATACAAAGCACCTACATTAATGATGGTAGATAAGGAAAGGGTATAAATTAGTAAGTAAAAACTTGTTTAAGTTACAATTTTTATACTAAATTAAGACTAAGAGTGAACCTAAGAAAAATCTAGAGAGGTGATGTCCAAAAACCCTATACTAGTGAGAATTCAAGTGCTTTAAAGCACTAGGAGTAAATGATTGCATACTTAGAAGGATTGTGTTCATAGTAAAATTGAGTTGGAGAAGTATGGAGAGAGAATTTTATAAAAACTAGATATTGGAGAAGTGAATTAATGCCTAGGCCACCATTAAAGGCCAATAAAGCTCAAGAACCAAGAATTTAGTCATAGATCCCATGACTATAAAAGTGCCATCACCATTTAAGGCTTTGGTAAACTATACCTACCATGCTTCAACACTAGTAGGTTTAGGATGGTGAAGAAATGGAAAGGATAAAGCTATGATCAGGTGAAATAGGACCCCAAATAGGTATGTAGAGTTCTCAAAGTGACTATTACAAAAATAATGGTGCAGTAAGTAAAAGTAATGAGCATGACATAGGTAGACACCAAGGTTCTCACCAAAATTTCCTATCAAGTAATGCAATTCCCTTTAGAGGTTTTGATAGGGGAGGATTGGCACTCTTTCATGCACATTTACCAATTAAAATAATATAATCACTATATGTATAGTCATTTATAAGACCTTGTGTAAGACTAGATGATGGACATAGGGAAAAAGATGGTGCAAGGTAATGCCCTATTTGACATCTTGATCTAAGATAAATTAATGGATTTTGGTACAATTCAAATTTATTATTTTCCATGCTTTGGGAAGATAGAGGATCTGTTTCAATTCCTACTCTCATACATCCATAAGGAAAAAATTTACTTCATATAGAGGCACACAAAGAATATAACTAGGCTTCCAAATATCAATAAGGACATCCATCAGATGATAGATGATGATGAAGAGGTGGAACACATACCTTAGCTCCTAAATTATTTCAATTATGGTTTTATGTTCCCCATCAAGGAGTGTAATGACCCTATCATGAGGGTGGTCTTGCACCTTGTAATCTCTAATCTATGCCAAGGTGGTTTATGGACTGATGTGATTAAGTTTTACCTTTTCATCACCTATCACATGACACAAGGCATATAGTTTAATATTACCAAATTCATCACTGATGAATTTGTGAAGAATATATAAGAGTGCCACAAGGTAAAAGTGACATTCAGGTAGGGATCCATTATCATTCTCATTGTCATGGAAGAGATTGGAATTCTAGATGGGGATGAGGATAAACTCTAGGTCCAATCAAAGCACAATGACTCCCTATCATAGAAGTACAAAGACTTCATAAGGCTCCCTCTTTCAGCACCAAATATAAGACTCATATTATGGGGTGGTGTAAGAGTTACATTGAGGCCTTTGGGCTATAATTGTACATCCCTCAAGGTCTCCCTTAAAGCATGTTTGGAATAAAAGCCTTTATCATAATGCAACACTATTATGTAGTGTGCCTATTACTAGTTGATGACAACATGTCAAGGTGGTTAAAGATCTCTTAAGCCTTCTTGGAAAGAAAATTTAAGGGAATACTATAGTGGATCCCTAATTCACAACATTTAGACATTCTAGTAAAAAAATGGATATGGAGAGGTGTAGGAGAAGACAACATTTCACTCATGTAGCTAGGAAGGCCATCAAGGATGAAGAGGATGAATTAGATCACCTAGATATCTACCCCCTTTAGGAGAAAACCACACATGGCCACATCCATATATTATAATATGATATGAAGCCATAATAGAAGGGCATAAGTTTTTAGTAGAGTAAAATCCTCCCAATCTAGATAAACAATGAAGAAAATCTAGTGCCGTTAGAAAAGAAGTCTCCCAAGAAGAAGAAGGGGGAGACTTTGGAATAAAAATAGGATTGAATAAGACTTAAGATTTCCTCAAAAGAGGAAAATTCACCTTCATCCCCCATAAATAATAATTTGAGATTCATTCCAAATGCTTCCCCTAGTACCAAGGAGAAGGAGAAGGGGAAGGTTCCTATTGTGATGCTGATAATAACACTATCAAACATAGAAGAAGAGATGGAAGAAGAAACATTTTAGAAGGGAACATACATTATGCATAAATAAGGTGACTCCTCTTATAGTGAAAGGACCCCTTCCCTATCACCTTATACTTAATTGGAGAAGAATATGAGAAGGTGGAAGAAACTTGGCCTTAGTAATATCATTATCTAGAAGGTGATGGAGGTGGAGGAAAGAAGAGGGGAAATGGTGAAGGTTAGGATGTCAAAAGAAGCCATTGAGATGTTTGAGGTTAAAGAGTGTAGGAGAGAAGGGGATAAATTAAAGGCATGGTAGATGAAAATGAGGAAGGAAGGAGGAATAGGTGAAGATCTTAGTGAGGTAGACGCATTTGAAGAAGCAATAGCTTCAGACACACCAACTAAAGTAGATTTAAAGCATAAATTAGAGGGCATGGTTCTAGCCCAAGATCATATTGATATAATGTTTGAGTTTCACCAAAAATCAGAGTCCATGAGGGCCAAGGTTATGACCTAAGCTAAAATTGATCGAGTTTAGGCTAAGCAAATAAATTTAAAAGAGAAGAAATGAAAAGTGCAGGCCCAGAGAAGGAAAACTGAGAAGAAAAAGATTGAAGAAGAAAAGGCCAATAACAAATAAATATAAGAGATGGTAGCCTAGGTAGAAAGGGATAAAATGAATAAAGATAGAGATTAAAAGGTTGACACTAACATGAAACCTCAAAAGGAGAAAAAAATCAAATAGGTACATAGCACCCACCCCAGTTTTGCAAAAGAAGTTGCACAATAGGCATTCCCTATTTCTAAAGGGGCACCTAAAGATAATAAAAGTGATGTTGGTTCCTTAAAAGAATAAATGGATAAGGTATTAGAGACCCTACAAGAGAAATAGGGAAGTAAGGTTAGATTTAAGGTGGTTCTAACCAAGGAGACTCAAGAAGAAGAAGTGAACAAGGGAGAAAAGTATAAGGAATAAACCCTCCAAAAACAAGATAGCATAACTAACATTGAGGAAAGAGAAGAGGTAGACTAAAGGTAAAAGCCTGATGAAGAACCTAGAGTAGAAGAAGGAGGAGGAGAAGAAGAAGAAATCACTAGAGGAAGCACTAATACTAGAAAAGAATAGAAAGAGCTCGTTGAGGAAGAGGATTACGAACTGAGCTATAAGGTAAAATTACAAAGGTAGTTCACCAAAGATGATGAAATCTACATGTTGGAGTAGATGCACCCAAAAACTACCATGATCATAATGTGCCATCAAGTTTCTTGGGATCTCTATTTCTAAATGGACAATCTTCAATTGGAGATACCAAATAATTAAATCTATAGCACCAAGAAACTAGAAGAGGGGCATGACTACCAACATGTAAATCCAAGAGACATGAACCCTATAAGGTTAGCTAATTCCCTCTTTAATATGGCCTTAGTATAGTATCATGAAATAACATCATTAATAATGTCCATGCCAACAAGTGAAAATAGATCACACAAGAGGTAGAGGAAGACATAAAATCAATGAATCTAAAACTCTAGTGGTTGGTTGAGTACGTCAAAGAAGCAAAGCCATGACTTTTAGATCATGTGGATACTTTAGAAATAAAAGAGCTCGATAAGGTTTTCACATTGGTATAAAAAATGTTCCTTAGGATGAAGTTGATGCTAAAGGAATAAGAAGACCCCTATGAAGCTATCAGAAGGGAGCTAAACAAAAGTCTTGATATGGTAGAGGACCTCTTTGCCAAACTAGAAGAGGGATTAGAATAAGTAAATTCCATATTTTGCAAATTCATCATTCAAGCATCAATTATCAATGTGCACCTTCAAAAGGTGAAAGAGGAGAAGGATGTTTTGATGAAGAATACTTTTAGTATGGGTAGGATAGAGCATGTGTAAGTTATGGCATAGGTCAATACCCTAAATTATAAATTAAAAAACCAAGAGTAAGACCTAGAAGCGCTCTTACATTCTTTTGAAATAAAGCAAAATGAGAAAGGGACATTTTAGATGGTGGGGTGAGGAGAGATAAGGAAGGACTGGAAGCCAAGGAAGGACTGGAAGCATTCAAAAAATAAATAGAAAGCATGGATGTATCTACACTCAAGAATACATTGATGAAAGTAGAAAGTGATACTAAATAAATCAATCTCACCGTTCAAGGATTTGATAACTTCAAGGTCGAACTATAATAGAGTTCACCTGAATTTTATGCAGCATAGGCACTAAAAGATTAGTCCAAGGTCAGACTAGAAATTTTGTATGTGATAATATTGGGACCCTTTTTGTGCTACCTTATGAACCATGCCAACTCATCAGATCTTGGTGTGAGGAAATAATTATTGATAATTATTCTTTTTGTAATTTTGGCACCAACTAGGAGAATCCCCATGCATCCTACAATAGATGATAAGTAATTGATTAGCATTGAGTTTGAAGGAGAATCTCATTGATTTCTTACATGTGGTAGCTGGAGAGAGTGGGTATCAAAGTATTGGAGCCAGTGGCATAATGACCCTTTACATAGCATAGCACCTGGGATGTACCCATATAACCTAGAATAAAGATGTTCCATTGCCTATAAAAATGAGTGTGAACCTGCAAAAAGGAGCAAAACATTAATACATTAAAGCTATATAAGATTATTTCTAAGATTATACATGTATTTTGGTTTAAACCCAGTATGAATACTTTGGAGAATCACCATGTATTTCCCAACCTCACTTATGAGCCACTGGACTTGTAGTATAACTTAGATGAGCATGTGTTATATTTCATATGAATTATACTCTATGTTGATAAACTTTGAATTAATAGAAATGGTGGTGCATATTTATTTAGGTGTTGATTCTTTTCATATAGTTTATAACTATTGTATGATTGTGACTTAAGTTCTTTATGAAAAATGATGTAGTTTTCATTTTTAAATATATTATGATGTAAAGGTATATTATAAGTTGCTAATGGAATTGTTTTGCCATATATCAACTTTGGTATAATTTTTAAATTGACTAAGTGTTGAAATTGGCATGCCTCAAATCCCTAGTAACCATGCCTAAAGTGCTAACTTGAAGTGTGAGTACTTGAACATGAGTCATTCCCTTGACTCAGATAAGCACCTAAATGACACTTAACTTGTTACCCATATGGCTTGTGTCATTAAGAGCTATACTTAGGCAGATGTGAACTTACACCAAAATACTTGTGTCCTTGAATAGGCTTACACCTCATGATCTTGTCTAGAATAACATGTGTTGATTCAATGCCTAAGCTCATTTCACTAATGATTAAGTCCCATTGAGACTAAGGTTTCACCATGATATAACTAGCCTAATACAAGCCCTAGTTCCTCCACTATTGTGCTTCAAGTGAGTACACAAGGCTTATGACTTGTGTGAAATTAATGCTAATGTAGTAGTTCATCCAAATGTTCTATGCCATTAACCTTTACTATATTTGTGCCTAGTTATATCAAGGATATAACTATATTGGATTGATTTCTAAGTGTATAACTAAACACATGAGCTAAACAAGGAAAATTTTCTACAACATGATCTAAGAAGCAACCAAATTGATAAACATTACAAGAGGATGGAAAACATACTAGTGGGAGGAGGAGCGAGTTGGTTTTAGGTTTATTTTGATCATTTTTTATGTTTTTAACCTAATTTTAATTTTTTATTAAAAATACATAAGAATCCATTAATTATTTAATTTTATTGCATGAATGGGTTATGGAGGGATTCTAGCCAATGAACATGCTAATATTTTTCTTGTTTTGATAAAATCTATCTTCTAGGGGGTTTGAGTAAGACCCATTCAATGGTCTAAATAATTACATTGAAATGAAACCACCATTATATGTAGACCATTTTTTATGTCTTAAATTTGATAGTTACATGAATAGTGTGCTCCATGTCTATGGTGGTTTCATAAATTATTATAATTTCATGGTTGTGAAAATGTTGTAGAATGAAGTCAAAACCATTAGGGCACTTTTATAGTTTCCTCTTATAGGGAAAAAGAGTGGTTTTGAGTCAATATTTAGGATATAAAATGGGTTAATAATACACATGGGGTTATTTCATAGTAGAGATAATAAATATAATTAATACAAACCAAGGATCCATAGTGGATCTAATGGGTCATGGTTCTCTTGATAGTTGATGAGTTATCCATCCTACATAAAGTGTGATTTATATGGATTTCTTAGGTGGGGATCATTCCCATTTTGAGGAGGGTATTATGTGATATGTTCATGCATCAAGATGTTTACAAGAACACCTTATATTCTAATTACTCTATTAAAGAGTAGGCCATCACTCAACTATATCTACCAAATTATAGGTTTACTAATGACAGGTTAGTTGGTGGCCTTACAAGAGGCCAACAACAAGATAGAGGGTTATAGTTATGTTAAGAACTTTAGGGATGTGGATGAAATCAATTTAATGTGAAGTATGGATTTAGAATTTTGAGGTTTCAGTTACCTATGATCCCAAACCAATGAAAGGCCATTATTAGGATCTCTTACCTATAAGATTATGGGAGATAATAACATGGGAAAGTTGTTGTAAAATTGTCCATCCATCATCCATCAGATCAAGGTGAGGGTTATATTATATTTTTGTGATTAGGAGGTCCTTTCCCACACTTATTAAGACATATAAAGGATCATGTGATTGATGTCACTCTTGATTATCCATCCCATGCTCATAATTAATTGGGTGTATGAGAGGATTCTCTCATACTATAGATGGGTTATGGTTATGGATGTTGGGCTATTAGAGACTCGTGATATATAAATTAATCTCCATTTAGAGTGATTAATTATTAATTATCTAACCTTAGAGTGTAAAATCTAGTGTCCTTACCACATCAGATGATGGTCAATTATGGGGTTGGTGAGCGTAATTACATTATGAAAATTGTAAGTGTGATGTAGTTCAAGGAGAGATGACTCAATAAAGGTTAACCTCATTGACATGGTATCACATAAATTTGGGTTTTATTTTAATGAAATCCCCCCCTTATGTCTAGTGGTATATTGAGGCATTAGAGAGGCTAGGGATGGGATACTTGGGATAGTGACCTGACATGCATTGACCCCAATATTTACTTTTATGAGGGTGGCTAGGATTAGATGGGAATTATAAAATATTGGAATATGATGGGGAGGTTTAGAACATGTGGATATATAAGTGGCACTACTAGTACCATGACAAAAACATTAGATTACAAACCACCACCATTAATACCACCAACATAGTAGGATCCCCTATAGAAACAACTTGTGGTGGAGGGATAAGATCCAAAATTTGTTGAGCTATATGAGGAAGGGAAGGAGGGGGAGAATTAATAGGATGACTCATATCCTAAATAGCATGAGGCTAATCCAAGTAAAATTATTCTTTTGTTGATTTAACCTCTTTATGTATTTATTTTTAGAAAAATTACTTAGTTAATTTACTAATTTCATTTTCATATTATACTAGATATGATGTCTATCTTATTATTTATAATCAAATAAATGTATATGAACTGATGAAACATGATGAGGGAAACCATGATCAACATATTTTAGATGGGCATGTACATGACCCTTGACCACTTGTTGGTAGATCTAATACTTCCTATCGAGATAGGTTTATAGAAATATGTTTTTACCCTAACCTAGCATGATTATGTGACACTAACTATTAAAAGGGTACATAAAAATAGGTTGGATGTGAAAAAAACTATGGCAAAGGCTCAGGTGTAGGGTCTGATTGATGCTCTATCTGGGAGAGGGATTTAGTATTCCTCAAGCCAATAAACTAGAGGAGATGCAATATCTTAGGGAGGGACTAGTAGGAGGTATCTCAAGAGCCATATTCGATGAAATTATTTGACATATAAGCCCTCCCTCATACATATACACATTATATTATTATTTTTTAATATATTTTAACACATTTACCTTTGTGGGGGTGTATTGTACTAGAGACATGATGGTATAAACCCAAAATTATTATGATATATAAATACATACAAAGATTTTATGCTCTATTTTAGTGAATTTCATTTTAAGTGTTATTTATTTATTTTTCATGTATGCTTTTTAATTTTATGCATTTATAGATGGCAATGAATGCGATGATATACTATGTATCTCTTATGTTTTTTTTAATTCTATGTAAATTCTTATATATGTAAAATGTGTAAATATAGTATATGCAATGCGGTGGATATATATATATATATATATATATATATATATATATATATATATATATATATATATAACAAATGTTCTACAATTATTTTATATGTGATGACTGAGTTATTTGGTTGACACACTATATGAATTTAAACTTATATTAAAAGGAATACATAGGAAAAAGTGGGATACACTTGAGATTATAAAATGAAAAATGCACATCAAAAAATTAAAGAAATAAGGAAGATGATCTAATTCCTATGATCAAGGGGGGAAATGTTCTTATTTATAAACTCCTAAAATACTAAATTTAACAACCTCCCCTAGAGGTAACTTTCCATAACAAAGTTGGTAAATGGGATAACATTTGTCTTTTTAGCACAAACATGTGAACAAGCATTTTAAATAACTCCTATTGAAAAATTTATAATTTAGAATTTCCTTTGAATTTAATTTTAAATTTTTTTGTGACCCACCAATATTATTCACGTGTGACTATGAAGACACATGGGCTCATCAAAAAGACTAGATGTAGGTGAGTAAGGGCATCTTTCCCCAATTCTAACTCCACAAAACTAGTAATATGTGAAGGCTCAAAACCAAAGGTTATCAAAGAGTAGGAGATGTAATATTTAAATATTGTTTGCATAAGATTTTATTTTTAATATGAGTTTCATTATTTATATTTATCTCATATTTTTTCAAGGCCCTTAGACCCAAAATCTTGGTCTCATGCAACTAGTAAAATGCAAGTGCTTGTCACGAAGGAATAATATAGTGGAACAAGTTTACCCTTTATTAGCATTATAACTTTTTATACTTATAGGGAACCATAATATGAGAATCTACCATAGACATGCTTATAGAATACTGTGTAGGTGTAATCATATAAAATTCAAAATTTGATGACTAAGGCATGGCTAATAGCACCCACTATATAGGTCCTCTTTCTTGCTCACTCAACCCTTATCATTTAGACTTTCTCTAATTCCCAATCACCCATAACTTCTTAAATATAACTTTTTTATGACCCACATACCTCTCTCAGACCTAGATCCATCCCCATAGGTCTCATCCTCCTAGTTTAATAGCACCTAACTTGGATAGGAGCACCAAAACTTAGGGGTGTCCTATTTTCACTGCTATTGTCCAAGTTCACTTTAGCCTCAAATGGTCAGATTTTATAGAATCCTTATTTATCCCCTATCAGCCTAATGCAAACTCATCTAACCCAAAATCATTATTTTTCATATAAAATTCCATTAAATTCACATTTATAAGGGTTGTTACTCATTCATAGGAAAAAATCAAGAATATAAGCAAGTATACTCAAGCACTCTTCCCTATTCTTTGCATACAACCTTTCAAGACCAATTCAAGCCTATTTAAGCACTGATACCAATCCTTAGTCATCCAAAGTGCATTATAGTTTCACATCTAGTTTTTTACATCACATAATTTCACCAATCACTTCAAATAGGAGAATTACATCAACTTCATCCCTCTTCAGAGTATTTCTATGTAAGCAGTGTGCCTACACATAGGGTGTGAAGTGCTTACAATGTATCCTTTATAAACTAACCCCTCCTCTCTTTCCCAAGTTTTATACTCAAGTTCAATTACCAAGAGATCCTAAGGGTTTTGAATATTGAATTAGACATAGAATGAGATTTTCATAGACTTAGGATTCAATATTTCACTGCTAGAGTGTCACAGGCCTACTAAACAGAACCTCGAAAGGCTAGACCACTATGAAAATAATGCCAAAAGTGGAATACAACACCAAATAATAGGGTGTCCTAATTTTTCCACTACTATCTAATCTATAAATAGAGTTCTAGGTCCTGTTTATGATAGTCTACCATCACTACACAATAATTTCTAGACCTTGCATCATCTATTTTAGCTCAAAACAAGCTAAGTTTGATTTCTTCACACTTCTTAATATTTTTAGAAAAGGTAAAATACATAGATATTTACATAAATTATTAGGATAATTTAGACACATTAATTACTTATTTTCATTTACTCATACCTCTATTTTCTTAGAAATTAAATACATAAATTACTAAAAAGAATAAAACATTTGGTGAACTTGAGTTACTTCAAATATCTACATAAAACCCCTAGAAACCATAGGGATAATTATCTCTTATTTTTTATATAATTTATTTATTTTTATATAATTTAAAAATCATAAATCTAAAAATTCATTGAAAAAATCTCACATATTTTGTTCAAACCCTAGTTTACACATACTAGGTCCTTTTTGCATCAAAACACTAGGAAAAATATATTGCTAATTTTAGAAATATTTTTGGATTTTTACTTAATTTTTCAAAATTAGAACTACAATTTTTCTATAAAATTCTCAAATTAATGCACTAATTTTGGAAAAAATCATCCAAAACCCTAACTATATTGAATACATTCTTAGTTATTTTTTAGTACTTTTCACATAATTTTCTAAAAAACTTATTTGCATTTAAGACTCAGAAAATCAATTTAAAATTCAAAAGTCTATATTATATTTAAAATAATATTTCTTAAAAATCATTATTTGGATATACTATCACCTAATTGCTTTTGAAGTATCACCTTACATGTTTTAGAGTCCTATATCATTGTCATGCATGTTCCAATGCTTTGCCTAGATTATATCAGTTTAATTTTTGATAATATCATCCAAGTTGTTTTCCTTATGCCACCTAAGTTCATTTCATCTATTGATCCAAGATGAAGTGTAAGACTTAGTGGAAATCCTCCTAAGTCTACTTATATTCCTACAACTTGACCATATACCATGGATAAACAACTAATTCAAGTTCCAATCAAGAATTATACACATACAAATTACACCAATTTCAATGAGGATAATTTTGACAAAGATCAATATGAAAATAACAATGATGATGTACACATCAATGCTCATGCTCCACCATATTGGACTACTGATCCACTTCCACCCATTATTTATAATTAAGTCATACTCAACAAAGATTTTATTTTATAAACTTTTAGATAAATAATTAAGGAATAACCTAAAGATCATACACTAATTCTAAAATCTATCATGAAAAAAAAAAGATAAACAAATTGAAACTTCTAGTCATTCAAAGTATCTAATTACAAATGACTCTATGAGAGAAACTATGTCTCAACCACCTTTTATAGTAGCCCAAAATTCTTCTATGCCACCATTTGTAGCTATTACATCCCTATCTCTTGATGTCACATCCCTTATACAAGAGATACTATCTCTTCAATCCAAGGTGCAACATATTGGAAAAGGTACCACTAGACCTACACAAGATTTGGATTTGTTTGCTCTTCTGCATACACCATTGGCACATCACATTGCTTCTAAAACCTTAGCACAAGGATTTGTTCAACCCAATCTTACTATTTATGATGTAAAGGGTGATCCCAATACACATTTGAGAGATTTTCATGAAACATGTTTGGATTATGTACCCAATGAATGGCTACTTACCAAACTCTTTCCACAAAGCCTAAAGGATTATGCTCTATAATGGTAATGGTTTTATAGTCTACTAAATCAGTTAGTCATATATTTAAATCCTTTATTAGATATGTTCTTAGCACATTTTATTATCAACATTAGTGACAAGGTTTCATATGCACAGATTACACAATAGAAACAAAGGTCAAAAGAGCCCCTCACGGATTATGTTCTCAGATATAAGACTATTTTGGATAAGCTAACTATCCCCAAAGATGATCAAGAGATACATGACATATTAAAATAGAGCCTTCTACCAGCATTTCATGAATCCATTTTGTTCAAAATTATTCTCTTCCTTCATTGAATTGTGTCATACACTTAAGGGAAGAGAAGTCAAGTTAATCTCAATGGGGAAACTCAAGTATTCAAGTACTCTAGACACAATAAACAAGAGTAATAACAAAGTCCCATATAAGTTTAAAATTAGTGACAACAAGAATTAGAATTAACTAATAGTCAATTCATTTTAGAGCCCCTTTAACATGTGGTTTTATTAACACCTCCTTGTCATGTATTTACCAATTTACTAGTTTCTCTAGCTAGAATTATACAACATTTATTAAAATGTAACATCATCACTCTCCCACCTATTTAGGAAATATATCTAACAAAGCCTCTTCCATGGGAATATGATCAACATGTAGTTTGTGATTTTCATAGGAAACTAGTCCAAACTACAACCAAATGCATCAGTTTATGACATAAGATACATGATTTGATAGATGATAATATACTTGATCTAGGAACTTCAGTTGAGCCTCCAAAAATAAATCCAACACAAGATAAGGATTTGAAAATATTTTTAGTTTTATCTCCACAACATTCAAAATAATATAAAGAGGACACATCAGGTGTTCATCATACATACCATACATATCCTCCACTAGCTACATACCAAGCATCTTTAGTTGAGACACATCCTTTGAGGGGTATGATAGGTGTGTATGAGTCTAGACATTCAGCCATTCCTTCAATATCTATTTTAGATAAAGAGATTGTGTAAGATGATATAGGTTATAATTCACCTATAATCAAGGCACATATCTATAATCAGCCTATCCATAATGTACTCATTGATAATGGTTCTCATCTTAATATGTGCACATTCACACTACCACACCATTTAGGTTATTTAAATTAGGATATCACTCTGATTGATATAGTTATCAATGGGTTTAGTGGGAATGTTTAGAGTTCATTAGGTGAAATAGTACTTCCATTATAGGTTTGTCTTATACATGTGGCTACACCATTCACTATAATTCCCAGTGCAAGATTTTTTGGCATACTACTTGGTCGACCATTGATTCAAAAACTTAGGGTGATACCTTATATAGTTCATATATGTATGGAGTCCATTCATGATAATCAAGCTATTACAGTCAGTGGAGTTCCTTATGAGTTACCACTCCCCACTTCAGAGCCATCTACTAGCTTCTAGTCACCAACTCTAGTTCTTCCATTGGTTTTATATTCTCCTCCATCTTCTATTCTAGTTCCACTTTAGGCTCAACCATAGTTACAACATCCATTTCTAGAAATATGGTTCATATACCCCCATATCTTTAGGATTCTAGATGTCTTCTAGTGATAGTATTAACACCTAGAGTAGTTATATTGAGATCTCATATAACTACATAGAGCACACTTATTCAGTGAGTACCTTATCCTACTTCTAGATGGGTCCTTAATATCCCTATATTTGCATCTACTTATTATAGTTATAGGGGGGGCCATATTCATCTTACCCTTTAGATATTTAAGAGTAGTTACAATGTATACATATTTAAGTTTTATAATCTTAGTCATACACTCATACCTCATGATCACATACAATTCAATTGTTTAACATAGGACACCAAGATATGGAGTCTCACCTGAGACTGATCAGTTAGTATCAATTATTCTTAGTTATTCCTATACATAGTTCAAATATTTTCAAAAAAAATATGAGAACATTAAAAAAAAATCTTACTTCTACATTCTTACTTCTACATTTGAGACATACATTTTTATACACACCAATCAGGGATATCTTCTTTATGACTAAACCATCCATGTTATGTCATTTATAAAACACATACTCTAATTTATCATGATGATGTACATTAATTTATATCTTATACAGAATTTTATATTGACATCTCACTAGTATTTAGTACTTGTGTATTTCTTAGCATATACCTAGTCTTATACTACCCATGTTTTACATATGCTTACATTTACTTTGATAAACTAGATGTGCTTGTATATTTTTAGTTATTACATGATTTATGTACTTGATTAGTGTAGCTTATGTGATTACATTTTCAATTCTATCTTGTCCCCTACTTGTGCCTTAGGACATTTACCAATGTCTTTTGCTTCTTTTTCATGTGTGTGCCTTAGGACATTTTCCAATGTCCTTTGTTTATACTTCTCTATGTACCTCTAGCTTATGTGGAGACTTTGTTTATATCATTTGTATATGTATGTGGAATTTGAACATGCCTTCCATGCTTGTTTCTAGTTTGAGTGACATGTGCCCATGTACCTTATTTGCATAGCCCCTTTGCCCATCTAGTATGCTTCTTGTTTCTTACTTATTAATTGTTTTCTTATTTCTTGTCAAATATGTGCAATCCCATGATCCATATCATGAATTTTATTTACTTTCTTGGGTGCCATGATGGACATCATACTCCATCCCTCCAACTAACAACTAATAATAAACATTTCTAGTCCCAGTTCAGTACTTTGCACATGATTTCACATTGTTATATCTATCTAGACATACCCCTATTGATCTAACAATCTCTTAGTATAAATATTTGCTATAGCTTGAAACATATTGTCAAATATCAAATTCCATATCATATATATATTCATATTAACACACTTGTAGGACTCTTTTATTCTGAGGGCAATCAATGTAGATTTATCATTCTTACCCTCAAAAGAGAGGGCATCAAATGGAGGATTTGTCATAGAGATAAAACCTCTTAAAAATTAAAATAGCAACATTCAGAATAGTCAGCACAAAATCTATAGGTTAAACCATTCAAATTAGAGCAAAAAAATAAGAACAATCTCAAATCAATAATAAGTTTTTACACCAAACAACAATGCTAAAAATGGATAGTAGTACCAGAAATAGACAATAATGCTAAAAATAGGGGAATCCATAGTTTGGAACTCTTATCTAGGTTAAATAACACTCAATATTTCCAAAAATAAGATAAAGCTTTAAAATTAGGGATGATTTTTTCACTTATATATCCTTTAGATTCATTAGTTTTAGCATAGTTTTCTTAGACATAGGGGGTTATCATGCATGGTATGATAGTTCTTACTTTCAGTTCAGATTAGGAAGTTGGCATAACTTTTGAATTATAATCCATGTTCCAAACATCAGTAATTATGTCCAATGTGTGTGGCACATTGATTTTTTTTTTTTTTTGAGTTTAGTTTATTCTAATCATTCTCAATACTTGCATGCCTTACTCCATCTACAGGTGGTTAGCATGACATTCAAGTTAAAATTTCATACAATTTTAGATTTTTTAGTACCTGAGTTCCCAATTTGGTTTTTATATAAGCCTAGTAAATTAGTTTTTGAGTGGCTTTCATATAAGCCTAATCTCCATCTTTTGAAATGGCCAAGAGTGGCCTAGTTTCTAGTACACATTTAGCTATATATGTCATAGTGTTAGATTTATAGCACATTCATGGGCTCCATGAACCATCTCATATGAAATTTATTTTATGCTGATATCAATTCATATATTCACTTCATGGGGTAATGATGGATCCAAAGGGACATCCTTTGTATTCTCGAGCCACTTATTTATAGAGATTGGACATATAGTCTAGACATTGATTAACACATACATGATTCATTAACTTTACTTAATTAGAAACAATGGAGGAAAAGGGCCAAAATTTGCATTATTGAGCCACATTTTGAGGAATTGAACACTCAACTCTATTCATGATATTAATCTTGATTCAACACATACTCAACACATTTCAACATCAAAATAGGTTTTGTATTGGTTCATGTATCCAGTAAGGTGTATTCATTCCTTTCTTTTCCTCTTACTCAGATCTTATACATTATTATTCTAGATATATAATATCTAGTAAGAATTGATCTAATTCATTTTTTTATTTATATATTTACAAATCATAGCATGCTCTCTCTGTGCACATCCAACATCACACAATGTCATGAGCTTTTCCCTTACAAGTAAGTTCAAGTATGCTTTCTATTTTTTCCTTTATCCTAGTATTTCACTTTACTACATGATTAGAATAAAGGGGGGGGGGAAATTTAAACATATAAAATTAAAAATTGGATTACTTAGGCATGGATAATAACACCCAACCTATAGGTCCTCTTTCTTGCTCACTCAACCTATCTCAGCTAAACATTCATTGATTATCAGTCACTTGTATCTTATCAGACTTAGTGTTTTGAGACCCAACCAGCTCTCTCAGACCTAGATCCACCCTCTTAGGTCTCATTCTCCTAATATAATAGAACCCAACTTGGAAAGAAGCATTGGAACTTAGGGGTGTCTTATTTTTAGTGTTGTTTTCCAAGTTCACTTTAGCCTCAAATGGTCACATTTTCCAAAATCCTTATCTCTTCCCTTGTAGGCCTAATGTAATCTCATCTAACCCATGATCATTAGTTTCCATATAAAAGGACATTTAACGTCCATTTATAAGGATTAACACTCATTCATAGGAAAAAACTAAGAATATAAGAAATTATACTCAAGCACTCTTCCCTATTCTCTACATATAACCTTCCAAGACTAATTCAAGCCTATTCAAGCACTCATATTAGTCCTTAGTCATCCAAAATACATTCCATTTTCACATTTAGTTACATATATTACATAATTACATAAAACACTTCAAATGGGAGAAATACATTAGCTTGATCCCTCTTTAGAGTATTGGTATGTAGGCAACATGCCCACACACAGGGTGTGAAGTACATCTAGTGTATCCTTTACACACTAACCCCTAATCTCTTTTCCAAGTTTTATACTCAAGTTCAAGTAATAGGATCTCCAAAGGGTTTTTAATATTGAATCAAAATTGGGGTGATCTCTACACAGACCTAACTTTTAATATTTCACTACCAGGGTGTCATAGGCTTGCCAAGCAGAACCTAGAAAAGCTAGACCATGAAGACAACAAAACTAGAAGTGGAAAACAACATCAAAAGTGGACTAAAAAAATAGTATGGTGTTTTGAGTTTGGTGCTCCTATACAATCTATAAATATATTTTTGGGTCATGTTTATGATAGTATGTCATCCTTACACAATAATTTCAAGACCCTATATCATCTGTTTCAGCCCATAATAAGCTAAGTTTGATTTCTTCACACTTTTTACTATTTTTAGAAAAGTTAAAATACATATATATTTACATAGATTATTAGGCTAATTTAGACATATTAATTACTATTTTTCATTTACTTAGACCTTTATTTGCTTATAAATTAAACACATAAATTCCCAAAAAGAATAAAATAGTAGGCTTGTATTTTATCATCTTTCCAAGAAGGTGAAAGATAAGAAAGGTATACTTTAATTTTAATAACTAAGAAAAGAACCAATGTAAAGTTTATTTTTATAATGCTTTACATAGGATAATATGTTAATATGAAGATGAAATTGGATGGTAAGTAAAATTTTGAAAGTTCTTATCATGCAAATGGACAATTAATTATCACCAAAAAACATATGATATGAAAATATAACACGTAAACACTATAAATTTCATTAAAAATGAAATAAATGTGAAATGTAGTGGATTTATATAAAAAAAAATTAAGGTGAAGAGAGATCACATAGTCACCAAAATCCTTAACCTTCAAACTGATAGGTTCCATTATTAAGATCTTTAATCACTAAATGAGGACCTAACTAGTTGGGTCTAAGCTTCTAATATTCTCATTTATTTATTTTTATTCAAATTTTGATTCTAAATACAAGGTATCCTACTTGTATCAAGTTATTATTAACATTTTTTTGGTACTTATGTCACACACAGTTTATTTAATAAACTTAATTTTTTCCATCTACAATCTAGTGTTCATTTAATATATCTAACTAATCTAATCATGTAATTCTAAACTATTTATCATTAGTAATACTTTTAAGAGATATGTGTATGATAGTTATTTATAACTCAAGGGCTAGAATGAATTATGATCTAACCAGTAGTGATTATGTGGTTACCCTTATTGGCATTAGAGAACTCATCTTATATGCCCATAGTGTTGTATGCAGGTGAAGGTGACAATCCATTTCAATGTCTTTAACTTTGTTATTACCAAGATTGAATTTAAAATTTTATTTGTTGATTCAACTTGGCCATTATTATATGGTTATTTTAAGGTAATATGATGGGATACAGTAATTATTTTACACACTTCATGTACCTTGGGGTTCATGAAAGGAGATCCATCATTTATGATAATGAACTATGGGAATCCAATCTGACAAATGATTCAATTCTAAATGAATTTATTGATAATTAATATGGGAAAACTTGTTAGAGGCATAGATTTTTTCCAATTTCTTGAAATACCTAGTGGTTATGATGATGAAATGATGACCATATAAGTATGTGTTAAAAAGCTTTATGATTAAATATATACTCCAAGTGGAAAATTTTCATGAGGTGATAATGCGTACATGTATAGTTCCTTAGTGTGGATGTAAATATCATGGAGTAATGTTGACATTTATTATATTTTCACATGTAATTAATGTTCTCATGTTTGATATTGGGACAAAAGTATCCCATCCTATAAATCTTAGAGGAAGTTTTATCGATATTAAAATACCCACTAAAAATATAGTAATGTAAAATAAATATGACACTTTCTAACTCTTTTTGGTTATCACACCTTAATAACCTGTTGATAAAGACCTTAAAATAGATAACCTAATTTATAATAACACATTTTGATGAAATTATGTGAAGGTTTTGCCTATATTATTAATTGGCACCATTGGGATATGCATGATCAATTAGATAGTTAATAATTCCATTATACCAAGGAGTTTCTCTATATAATATATTAGGTTGTTAATAAAATTAGTATCTACAATATAAATGACCTAAAATGGATATTATACTAACTAGTAAATGATGATTTGTCTATTAATGGAATTTTGGATGATGTACGTGAGTCCTAGCTCTCTGAAAAGTGTGATGAAACTCTCAACATTTTATGAAAGGATTGGTCAAGTTAAGAATGTTTTAAAGGCCTCAAACCCTACTATAACCCTCGTTTCTTGGTCAAGAATGTAATTTATTCATCACTTGGTTTGAACACAATCACTAGACACTCCTCTTCTTTAATATACCATGTCTCATAGTCAATCACAGTGTATATATTTAAAAAATGAAAATATCTTTTCCATCATCATTCTCCTAAGATAACATGCTTCTAAGAGACATGTAAGTAACCATAATGTAAATTATGAGAGACTTATAAGACATGGGATCCATGATCAATTATGAGACATAATAAAATGTTTTACTTATTCAAAATCATCTAGACAATCACTCATTCAAGTCAATCCATTTACCATATTAAGAAATTTGTTGACGTGATGAACTACATGAGTAATTTCAAGTATGAATCATATAAGTTTCCCAAAATTTCCCATAAATGACGTAGTTATTAACTCTTTATTATGGGCATCATGTATAATATTATATGAATTTTTAATAGGTAAATATCAATTACATCCATGAAATAATATAATGAAGGATTTTTCCACCTATGACTCCAAACACACATTTTTACATATTGAAGGTGACATCATATTAAATAAATAATGTGATAATGGTGTGAAATACCTCTATATGGTTAATCCTTTAATTTAATTTTCATATAAGACCATCCACATAAACCTACATTATGTTATAAATGAGATCAAGTAAAATATGGAACATAACTATTTGATATGTTTCTCAAAGATTTTTAAGGTTGAAGGGCATGATTTTTCATCATAAATTCCATCATGGTGTAGAGAAAGATTTCTTACTTTGATATTCATCTAAAATGTGATTTGGTTATATTTTTAATAATCCATCCATTAGGGACAATAACTCATAACTTGTCATAACATAAAGTATGATATCAATGGAAAGAAGAGGGAAATCATCCTTAGGATATTCATTGTCAATATCATGAAAATTAATGCATATATTGATCTTTTCATTATTCTTTATAATAAGAACGATGTTGGACATCCATTTGGAATAGTCCACAAGTTTTATGGACACTAATTTGAGAATATAAATAATCCCTTCCCTTATCATAGATGCAATTTTAGGCTTGATTGGTGTCTTTTATTTTATGGGATTTACTTAAGTCATCATATCTAGATTATGACTAACCACTTTAGGATTGATATTTAACATATCTTTATAGGAAAAGGTAAAATCTTGGGAAATCCTAGTAAGTAAATTTTTGTAATCATCCACCTCTTGTGGCAAGAGTAAAAATCTAAGTTTGAGGATTATATGGATTTACTTTGTTCCTATATTTATATCAATGATGTAATATTTAATAGAGGAACTACATTATTAAAATTATTTGAGAGTAGGAGGAATATCACCATCCTCACCTTCTACATTGTATATATCAAACTCATCATAAAAAAAAGTTAATATTTAACCTTAGAGTAAGAATCATGATATTTTTGTTTGAGAGTAGACATAAGATAACATGTTAGAGAAAAAGATATCTTATGATGTTAAGGTGGAGGTCATATTAATCACATAGGAATTATAGAATGATCTCTTCATTCTCAACTAGATTAAGGACCAATGGGCTTGTATCCTTCCTAATGAAATTGAGATTTTGGTCATGAGACAGTTTTTCTGATTTGGTTTTTGTCCTAACTAAGACAATAAAATATAATTTAAGTATCATAGATGAGGATCAAAATGTTATAAAAGGGTAAAAATAGAATTAACAAGTTGATTTCCTTCTTTGGGCATGGATTCTATGGAAACAAAGATGAAATCTTTATCAACTTCATGTATAATAATTTTATAAAGGTGAATTTGTTTATCCTTAGTTTGATAAATATTTGAGACTTTATTGGTGACTATCTATGAGTAAATTTGTATTTTAAGATTTTATATGTATAAATACTTAGTGATCAACATTAAAATAAACATGGATTTAAATTCAACCCCAATTTTATACACTTAATACCCAAATTGAAACTAAAATGAATGATTCATCCTTCTGGGGATATCAATATAACTCTAGTATATGTACCAAGACAAATTTGACCCCATCATAATGAAGGGTCCATTGATCATGTGTAGAGGATAATAATTATCATAGTTTAAGGGGAGCTATTATTCTTATAAAATATCAACCATTTTGATATATAATATGTTAGCTAACCCATCTTAGGATTCTTGATCTTTAAATTCATAAATAATGTAGGTTCCTACTTGTTGTGGGTTAAAATTAAGTACAACTCATGTATCATTTTCTATGATATTGATGATTTCATCCATATATATGGTCAAGATGACACTTATTATTACATTATTATATCCACATACTTTTTTTATTTTAACAACTTTTGTTTCTTCATATTGTCTTTTGAAAGAGACTTAAGAAGTTTTTCCCCCATTTTTAAAACAAACATGTTTGGCTTCTGAGTATCTTTGACCAAATATGTGGGGTTAACCATAATACTCATGGGTAATTTATAATTAATGAATAACCCTTATTTCTTTTACATGGTTTCTTGATGAACATCAAAGGGTTCTGGGTCCCCTTAAGAAATGAAAACATTTCCAATATGGAATATCCTTATATGTTAGAAAATGTATAAGGGATCACCTTCATCATATGAATCCAAGGTATACCGAAGATCATGTTGTAAATGGTGTCTTTATCAATTAAATATAGTTTTTTAAACATAATATTTAGACCTATGGTAACTAGAAGCATGGATATTCTAATTCAAGTGGACTTGAATCTATAATAACATTGAATGGTGTTGTGGGTAGTTAAGTAATTGGTTTACCTATATATAAGATTTTGTAAGAACTAAAAGTGGATTATGTTCATGGTTCCCTAATAGTCAACCATTGTTCATTTGACATAGTTTATATAAATTTAGGCTTGTATAAAAAATTCTTGATCCCCCCTCCTAACTATCTACATTCAATATTGAAAGTCTTGAGGTAAAAAAAAATATCCATAATCCATTGATATCTACCATAAAGGAAACACATCAAGATAAATATGGTTGGTTTGGGTTTGAGGTGGAGGAGTCACACTATCTAAATGTCCCAACCTAGGGAATCAATCAATATTTAATGTTGGGTAGGATAAATCTTGATAACATAAATAAATGAGATATAGGATAATGTATTCATAAGGTTTACAACTAAGTCTAGTTTCCCACATGCTTTGGAATGAAATCATCATCCATGATGTTGGAAGGGTGAGGAGTTATGGGCTGATATTATAATGTGTGAGTAATGATATTTGATTATTATTCATATATATATATATATATATATATATATATATATATATATATATATATATATATATATATATATATATATATATATAAATCTCATCCCTTGGTTCATGAGATTTTCACTACCTTTCACACCCCTCGCTCTTTTGGGAACAATCAATTACAACATAGAATCATGTGATTATCCATCATATTTATGACCTAATCCTAAGCATGGGCACCACATCTCTACCCATGGAATGATTTTCATGGATATTTTTCATTTTTAATTAGATGGAATCCCATGGTAAATTATCTCTCAAACCACTTTCCCCATTTAACATTAACCTTTTGTGCTCAATGTTTTCCTCCATAAAGGTTAAAATTTGAATCCTAAATAGACTTGACCATGGTATTTCATATGATTAAAGATGAAAAGTATCCATGAAAATCATGACATGGGTAGAGCCATGGTGGCCATGCTTAGGATTAGGTCATAACTATGATGGATAATCATATGGTTATATGTTGTAATTGATTGTTCCCAAAAGAGTGAGAGATGTGAAAGTTAGTGAAAATATCATGAACCAAGGGACAAGCTTAAGTTAGCTATAGAAATGAGTTTGTTCCTAGTTGGGAGATAAAATTATTGATGGATTGAAGTTTTCCTTATAAGATATATAATTTCATAATTTTAGTATGAGGAAGCATCTCCAAGATTGACCTCAATTTAGTGGGCTCTATTTTGAATCCACATAGAGAGATGATGAACATAAGAAGCTTACCAGATAAGACCCCAAAATGCACTTTTTGGAGTTAAGCCTAACATGATAATGAATTAGGTAGTCGAAGATGATGGAAATAACATCTAGGTGATCCTTGTAGTGTTTGGATTTCCTAAAGATCTCATCTACATAGTCCTATATGATTTTATGGATAAGGTCATGAAAGATATAGGTCATGGCACATTCATAGGTTTCTCTAACATTATTTAATCCAAAGGGAATGATTCTATAATAGAATATTCTCCATGGGGTGATAAATTAATTTTTATGCTAATCTTTGGGGGAAATCAATATCTAGTTATATCCTAAGAAAATATCCATGAGAGATAAAATTTCATGACTAGATTTAAGATCAACAAGTTGGCCGATGTTGGGTATAGAAAAGTCACCCTTATGGTAGGTGAGATTGAGGTCATGAAATTTGATGTAGAGGTGAAGTCCCCTTGTGGGTTTGGTAATAATAATGATGTTAGAAACCCATTGTGGGTAGTCAATGGGTTGGATGAAGTCTTTGGATAAGAGATGTTAAATCTCTTCTTTGACTAAGAGGGACAAGCTGTTGAAGGTATTGCAAGACAACTACATGATGAGTGAAAATTTTGTGAAGGGTGTTATAAAGGTTAATCCTAGGCATATACTAATAGTAACATGTAAACACTATGCTATGATCTCAAAGGAAAGAAGGGTAGTCTTGTAGCTTAGTAGAATTTAAGGATTGGTCGATTCTAATGATACATGGGTTATCCTAAGTACCCAAGTTAACATCAATGGTTGATTCATTCAACATGGTTTATTTCTCAAGAGGGAGATATTTATGATTGGAAGAATCCCCCACACTGAGGTAGGTGAGAATGAAATCACCATCCTAGTGTTGGATGGTGTTGATGGTAGGGGAGTCATGTTCAATCATTTTGGGATGGATAAAATGAAATATTTTAGTTTGTCCATTCTTTTGATAGTTTAAGGGGCATAAAATAATGATATTGATAAAAAAAAGTTGGAGGGGATGATATCAGAGTCTTATGACTTTGAGGAAAGTAGGGTTGACAAAGATGGAAGATCTTCATCGATGGTAGTGATGGGTTTTGGTGAGATGGGTTCCTCTAGTGGTACAAACCCAAGGCCAAATAACTCACAAGATTTCTATATTTTAATGATGGATAAATCATGAGGTCCTTATTCATAAAGGCTAAGACCAAACCCCTTCCAAACACATTGATAAAGGCAAGCTTTAACAAAAGCTATTTTTTCCAAGCAAGAAAAATCAGCTTTGAATGGTTGGATGAATGGGGTAGTGGTGCAAGAAAAAAGTTGTTGATCAAGTCCCCTATAAATGAAATTTATTTGAATTTTTGGTAGCCCAAAAGGGATAATGGATCTAATGTTGGGATCATAAAAAGGGTCATATTTGATATTCTCATACTCTTATTGAGTATGGAAGGTGTCTAAGGCTAAAAGGTGATATTCTCTAAGGAAGAGACATTAAAATGTGGATTAAAAGGGGTCCTCCACTAGAATTTGGGATGACAAAATGGTTGAGCTAGTTGACATTTCATCAGTGCTATAAGTGGAAGTGTTGATGGTTGTGGTTGGTGGGGTAGTTTCATTATAAGTTGGTTATGAGGTATATGAAGGGGGAATGATAACTTAATTAGGATGTTATGTCATATTTTAAGAGACAAAGGGACTAAGATCAGCTTTGATGGTAATAACTTGCCCCTCATGCCCAAATTTGACACAATGATGTAAGGTGGAAGGGATGAAACCCATAGAATGAATCCAAGGGAATTATAGTAACACATTATAATTTAACTTGACCTCTATAACATAAAATAGTTCATGAATGGTGTGAGGCCCCAAATGGATATGGAGGACAAAAATCCCTAAAGTAGTTGCCACGGTATCATTGAACGAGCAAAGGACTTATATACTTTTAGACATGATATTTTTGGGAAGTTAAAGTTAGTCATATGCATGAGAGGAAATAATGTTGATGATAGCTCCTCCATCAATAATAACCCTTTTGATGCCTATTTTATTAATGTATGTGGTAATAAAAAGTAGAATATTAGAGTCCTCAGGATTAGGGGTGGTATTTTAGAATCTTAAAACGTAACAAGGGCTAAAAGTTGAAGGGATATAACCAAGGGTGCAAGAGGTTGAGGATCATTTGGATGAACCTCAATAGATTTTAGAGCCTTGATTAGTGCCTAGTGATGATAGGGTGAAATGTTTATTAGTTTGTAGAGGCTCAATTTTACTAGTGTTTGGTGAATTTATTTCAACACTAACAATTGTATGAATGTAGAAGGGCTAGAGGGAGAAGATCCCAAAATGGATACTTTGGGATTTAGTGGTTGTGAAGGTGAGGGTAGAGATTCTTAGGTTTGGTTGGTGGTTTGAGGGGTTGATGGATAGGTTCATGGAATGGAGACTTTAGATTTTCCCTTATCTTTTTGTTGGGCTTGGGATTGTGTAACTACATGAATAGTATGGATAAGGGGTTTTATTGGGTTTGATGCTTTATTTAGTTCTTCCTTATCAACTTTAGGTATGAGAGGGAATGTTAGTAAAGGTTGGGTGGGTTGGGTTGATGGAAATATTGGTAATGGGGGTAAGAAGGGTTCATTTGATAATAGATCATCTTTATCATATAGGCTATGAACAGGTACTTGGAGATATTTTTAGTTCTCTGTGCCATGTCTTTGTACCCTATGGTATCCATATATCAAGTTATCATTGAACCATGAAGGTTTAGGGTGTGAAGGGTTAAAAGGTTTTATTGGAGGTAAACTAATGGAAGAGGTTTACACTAACCTTTGAATAATAGTTGAATAGGATTCAAGAAAAGGTGTTGGGGGTAATGGGTTTTTGGTTTTAGGAGTGGTAACCTTCTCAGGCATAGGTTTTAGAGTGGAAGTTGGAGTTGGAAGAATGATTTTGGTTAATGGTTTTGGTTAGGTTTGCTTTGTTATGGTTGGTTTAGAGGTTAAAGACTTAAATGTGGAGGACTTGGATGATGAAGGTTTAGTTATAGGTGGAAAAGTGGAGGTGGATAGATTGGTTTAAAATGATGGAGAACTAGAGGGTTTGATTGGAGTAGGTGGGGAAAAAGGGGATAGTTTCTCATAGGAATAATAGGTTACTGAAATGGTGGAAGGATGGGGTCTTAAGATGGAAGGTAAATGGGAAGGAGGTGGTATGGGTCTAATTCATGGTGGAAGTTTGGGTTACTTAACATTCTTAGGTAATTTAGTTAGATTTTCCTTTGGTGGACTAGACAGGGTTATGTCCAACCTCAAAGGGAGATGTGAATGACTAGGTGTGGGAAGAATTCTTGAGTTCTTGATTGGCCTGGTGAGAGAGGTGTAAGGTGATTTAGAAATTTTAAGTGGAGGTGGTTGGGATGGTTCACTTATGGTTTTGTAAGAATTATTTGGTTAAGGGGACATGATGTGCTTAAGGATGGATTCTAGTGAAGTTGAGGATTTGAATTTGCCTTGGTAAGGTAGTCCAAGTGGATGTCAAAATGTGGCTCTATCAAAATTAGGTTAAGAAATGAATTCTAGAATTTGGAATAGTATAAAAAAGGGTTTGTAAATGGGTTTAGTTCTTTGGTTATTGGTTTCAAATCTTAATATTTTAGGTGGAGAAGAGGAAATGGCTCCTTAATTATTATCCTAGATGGAAGGTTTAAAAATTGGTGGTTAGATAGATGAGCTAATCTCCACGCTTGGGATGGTTTTCAAAAGTAAAGTAAAGGGTTATATGATAGAGGAGGTTGGTGTGGCATCCTCAAGTGAAATAGTGGACATGGATACTTCCCTTATTTAGGTATCCAAAAGAATGGAGGGTGTTTTACCACTTGAATAGGTGGAGAAAAATGGGTAGTTAAAGCAATGGTTACATCCTTTGGTGTTTCCACCAAAGGAGAGGTAGTTAAAGATAATGTATCAACAAATGGAGAGGGGGGGTTTATTATTGCATTTGGGTATCTACAATAATAGGTTGTGAGTTCAGTATTTCTACTTGGTAGATTGAGGTAATGATATCTTCAATAATGGGCTTGTTGTTAATGACATTGATTGTGTGTGCCTTATGAGAATGGGATGATTTAGCTTTATTATCATGGGGTTGGTTAAAAGCAACATGATTGGGAAAATTTTTGTAGAATATTTTAAGGGGTTGATTAGGAGGTGCATTTGGATTATCAAATGCAAGTTCTCCACTATCAATCAAATTTTGGACAAGATTTTTGAAGGTATTACATCTATTAATGTCATGTCTTACAACATAGTGGAAGGCACAATGGTTTTTTTTTATTATACCACCCAGGTATGGGGTGAGAAGAGTCAAATTATTTGGGTAGTTTAATTTGTGTATGTTGGATGAGGTTGTCTTAGAGCAATTTATCAAAAACTAATGCATATGATTATCTAATGGGCGTATATTTTCTTGAAGGATCTTGGTTTTAGTTTTAGTTTTGTTATTGAAGAGAGTTTGATGAATTGTTTTGAGGTGATTAGTTGATAGTTAGAGGTGGAGTAGGTTTTATAATAATTGAGTTTGTAGATGTTTTTGCCTTGGTATTGGATTGGTTAGTGGTTTGGTAGAGGAAGGGTCAATGGATTTAAAATTGGAATTTTTGTTTTGTAATTTCAATTTCCCTTCATTAATGTCATAGTTTTCAAGTTTTCATGCCATGGTGAATGCCTCATCAAAATTTTGGAAGGTTTGAACTTGAAGAGTGGGGGTGATATGTTTGGCACAACCCCAAGAAAAAATTTCAATCAGTTTAGGTTGGGGTAAGGAAATAAAAAGTTGGTTGATGAGAACTCTCCATCTAACAACAAAATCAGCAATTGACTCATCATCAAATTTATTAATGAAATAGAGGTCAGTAATATAAACCTTTTTAGATATGTTTACCAAAAAGTGTTATAAAAAGATTTGGGTTAGTTGAGAAAAAGAAAAGATGGAGTGCATGGGAAGAGCACTATACCAATCAAGGGTGGGTATAGATAAGGATATGGGGAAGGTTAAAAGGAGAGTATCATCATATTTTATTAAATAGAAAGAATGATGGAATTCTCTCAAATGTTATTGGGGGTCTTCCTTACCTTGAAATTTGGATAAGTTGGGAAATTCCCATTGAGGAGGATAAGCATAGATATGGACATATGGATGAATGGGTTCATTAAAAATATTGTCATAGGATAAAATGCTGAGACTCAAAGATGGATGACTCCAATTTGGTCATTTTGTCTATTAACATCTTGATCAAGTCTGATTGGGGTTAGGAAGCTGCATAATTAAGAGGCACATTCTATTGAGGTTGGGAGGTATCTATGTTTGGATAAGCGGTAAAAGGTGATGAAGAAGCCACATATTGGTAAGTGGTCATAAAAGGTTTAGATGGTGTCACATAAGCTTTAATTGACACAAATGGTTGGGTGGAAGGTGTTATGTGCCCTTGTGGATTAGAGACATATTGATAGGCTATCATGGGCCCTTGTTGAGGAATGGAGGTGGGTTGAGTTAAAGGTATGACTGAGGTGGTGGGTTAAGGTTGGGTAGTTGAGGTTGAGTGGTGACTCTAGTGCTAATGGATGGAATATTTTGAGGTATTAAAAGCACCAATTTCTGAAATGGGCTAGAAGTTCATGGGTTGGTTGGGGTAAGGGGAAGGGTAGAAATAGGGGTAGAAGACAACCCCATAGTAGGTGGAGTATAGGTAACTAGAGGTAAAGTTGAACCTATATGTGAAGTTTGGGGTGTGGTAGGAGGTGTTTGGCTAGAGATTAGAATATTGGATTGGGTTTGTGTAGTGGTAGTAGTTGGGATATTAGAAGAAAAGGAGACTTGGGTCAATAAAGGTTGGGTTGAGGTGGTACCCACCATAAGGTGGGGAGGCATGCCATAAAGAGGATCCATAAGAAGAATCAAAGTAGTAGAGGTACGGTTAGGTAAGTTGTTAAGGTAGTGTTGAAGAATAACTAGTTTATTGTCAAGGAAGGCCATAAATTTTGCATCACCTTCAAAAACTATTGAGATTCTAGTAAGAGGGGGAGAAAAATGAGGTGAACCCTCATCATTAGAATTATACTCCATGGAGTAAGAAGGAGGTGATGGTTGATCAGTTTGATTTCTCAACTATTATATAGTGAAGACCATATGAGAAGATATGAAATATGATAAAACTCACACCTCAAATAAAGATCAATCAAAAGAAAAGAATTCAAGGCAAACAATGCACACACTAAAATTGCATAAAATCTTAACATTATTTTTATATCACTTTTGGCTTATGCCTTAGAAGGTGTGAAAAGGGAATTTGGCTTGTAGATCGAATACTAAAAAGGTAATCTAAGGATGGTTTTAGGTTGTTTAGGTGATCAAGATGAAAATATGTGTTGAAATTCAATATGTGGCTTGGTATTGGGGCCTACCACATCACTTCATGGTCTTGTAGTGATAAGAGTATCAGGTTCTTAGGCAAAATATACCATGTTTAGAGTTTATACTCAACTAGAAAGATGAGTTTATTCTCCCCTTGGTGGTGAAATCAAAGTAGGATAGCTAGGAAGGGGTAAGGTTGTTGCTAGGTGATAAAATCCTAGTCGAGCCATGTCTCAGGTATGTTTTGATGTGTTAATTATTTTGTGGTTTAGCATAGTGTGTGATAGCAATTGAGAAACTAATGATTAATTAATTTTCCCTCTAAGTTACTAGATGAACTAAGATAAGCAGGAAATTGATGTATGCAAGAGGTTTATTTTAAGCCCAAAAATAAATTTTCATATTTCATTCAATGAGAAAATAATAAGGAATAAAAATGGAACTAGGGTCCCATTG
Source organism: Torreya grandis (assembly GCA_037957365.1). Classification (NCBI taxonomy): domain Eukaryota; kingdom Viridiplantae; phylum Streptophyta; class Pinopsida; order Cupressales; family Taxaceae; genus Torreya; species Torreya grandis. The sequence continues at coordinate 885,520 of JARHVA010005322.1, forward strand.
GGTGTGCTAAAATGTTTTAGTTAATTTATTTCATTTCTTAGTTTTGAAGTAAAGTAATGAAATTAGCAATAGGATGTGTGGAATAATACCTGGTAAAGTGTGAACATGAATCCAGATGAAGGTGGGAACTCCTCTTTGGCTAGGAATGAATAACCTATAGATAAGAAAAACACTCAAAAGGGGTTTTGTTAGATGGATGGTTGAGTGGACTACCTATCATGAGCTAGATCTACGAAGCATAATGCTTACTAGGAGGCTATCAATCCACTATTATAACAATTAAACTAATAAAAATGAAAAGAAAGGATACTTGCATTTAATGATATGAAAGTAAATATGTGTAAAAAAGAGAAAGTAAATTATTTTTTAAAGAAAATAAGTAAAAATAGTAAAAGTGGGTCAATTCTTGTGCTAAAATGGTCAGGGTCTGGTTCAAAAAATAATAAAGGAACTATTACTAGGTGAAAATAGAGAAAAGTGGGTTTGGTTGAGGGTAAGGGGCTCAAAATAGCTTGCTAGATTTTTATGCCACAGTGAATGATGATGGCCAAGTTAACTGATTATGGTTAGTGTAACTAATGATGGTTGGGTAATTTGTGATGGTTGAGGTAACCGTCAATGGTTGGGATAATTGTTGGTGGATACCTATGTGTTTTAGGAGGATATTGAAGTGGATTTATAGAATGATGAATAAGTAGGTGGGGGGTTTTGATATAGGTTTTTAAGAGGGATAATAGGATATCAAGGGGTATGGATAGGGTAGGGAGGTTTTAAATAATATGAATCAATGATAATAAGCATAAGATACCTATAACTTGATGGTGGAGAGTTGAGGCAATTTGATTAGAGTGACAGTACTTTGGCCTTCAAAAGTGATGTGGATAAAGGTTTGTGTCTCTAATGTTTTTTATTGATTATTGAATGGATGTTGGATAATTTCATAATAAAATATAATAGCTTAGACATGAATTTGTTTGTGGATCCATTTCACTTCCTCTTCTTCTTGTTTTGTAGGATGAAGTTGTTAATTGGGGTAGAGTAAGTTACTAATTTGATAGGGGATAAAGATGATAATTAACAATGTTTTAAAGATGATTTAATTTGCACAAGGAAATTGATAATTTGTGCAATGCTTATCTTTCATAAAGTTGGAAGTTGGTTTAAAGTAGGATTTTGGTCTTGACTAGCGATGGTTAGGATAAGCATTACTAGTTAGGTTGATCGATTGCGGTCAAGGGCGTAGGGATAAAAAGCAGATGGATGGATTAAAAATTTAAGGCAATATTAAATGTTTGAAATGAGTTATCAAGATGATTAGCCAATCTAAATATAAAGATTGGGTCTATGGTGGTTTGACATCGACAACTAGCTAAGGTATAGTTTTTGAGTGTATTTAACTTAAGCTCATCCTTTGGTTTATGATATTTTCACTACCTTTCACATCCCTCACTCTTTTTTGAATAATTGAATACAACATAGAACCATGTGTTTATCCATTATAGTCATGACTTAATCCTAAGCATGGGTAGTATGGATCTACCCATGGCATGATTCTATAGATACTTTTCATCTTTAATCAGATGGAATCTTATGGTCAATTGTCTCTAAAACCACTTTCCCCATTTAAAATTAACCTTTTATACTCAATATTTGCCTCCATAAAGGTCAATATTTGAGTCCTAAATATAATTTTCCATGTCTAACATGCATTCATAATATCAGTTGCATTGTAGACTAATCCATTGAAGGATAGTTACCAACATGCATATCACTTGCATTGTAGACTGCTCCCTTGAAGCATAACTACCCAATAATTAAAAATTGCTTTAAAATAAACTAATCCCTTGAGAGATAGATATAAAATTTAATCCTATACCCATCCCTTGAAGGATGGCTATGGAACAATCTTTTAAAGCTTCATGTATCAATTAGATTCAACAACTTATTAAACTAACAAGAAAAACAAACAATCATATGTAAAACCTAAAGAAAGTAAGTCACAAACAACTCTTATAAGTGTCATTTGTAGACTTCTCACATCGATCAGTCTACACATTATCCCATTATGCTACAATCAGCTCCTATATATGGCATTGGTATACTTTATATATTGATTAATATACATCTCATATTAAGGCATGGACTTGTCTATTATGGTTATGTGGTTACTTATAGAAGGAGCAAGCCATCCCACATCAGGTTACCATTTTACCCATTTCCCATTGAACTATCTACTTATCACCTACTTTCCTTCCACACCTCTTCTCAAGGGACTATGAGCTTACTTAATACAAAGTGCTCAAGATCCTCTCTTTATCAATCAAAGCATGATTTTATGAATCATTCGATAGGTTTATGTTCCCTAAGTTAATCCAACTATGGTTTATCAATGATACATCCTTGCTAAATAGAAAGATCATGCCTTTTTATTTACTTTATTTGTTAGTTCATGTGGTCATATACCTTATGTTTATTTTTTTATCTATACCTACTTATGTGTTTTCATTCCCATTAACACAATCATGACATCATGCACTAGAAACAAGGTAAATATAAACCAAACACATTTCCTATCCATAAATAAAAAATCAGGGACCATAACATTGTAACCATTCACAATATTGTAACATTATCAACATCATCTCTACAAAATATCATCTAATCTATACATAACATTAGCACATTATCTATCTAGGTGTAATATTTTTACATCATCATCATATCTAACCACATTGCCATAATCATCTCATAAACAAATCTATGAAAAATAATAAATATCTTCATCAAAAACATCATCATAAACACAAATAACCACCATCGTATCCATATAAAAATACCTACACTTACCTACACTAAGCATGTAACATCATATATATCATCCCTAATCATATCCATAAATAAATAATCATCATAAACATAATACATCACTATCTTAACCATGAAACATCATGCACATAATATAATCAACATAATAAATAATAATAATCATAAACATCAATGAAGCAATCTATGTCATAATATATCAAATATCTCTCTCATGTACATATCATGTCATCAACATGTAGGATTATATCAAAATAAAAATCATATATACATCATAAAATATCATCTATCAAGCCCTTAGGGCACTAAGACCACTACCACCTACACTATTGCCACTTGAACCATCTAGGCTTGGACCTACACTACCATCTAGTGGTGGCCCTCCTGACATCCTTGCCTTTTTAACTATTGAGGCCCACTATCTTGGAGTAGATATCTATGGACACCCTACTAATTTGTCCCTATACTCCCCATAGTACATCACCTCTAGTAGCTAGGCTAGTACCATTGCCTCATAATATCTAATATCCTCAATGGTGGCTAAGTAACATGTCCTCATAACTATGTCAGGTGGTCCTCTAGATACTTTTATGGCTACCTCTAATCTCTATCTCAACAAGTATCTCTCATAAATCACTAAACAAAGAGAGACCCATGCATGATCCCACTCACCAGTTTGAGTAGCAAGCTACCCCTATATGCTGACTATGTGTATCTATAAAGTAGTAACTTATCCCTATAATCTAGTCACCTAGGCTTGAGCCACTATAAGTGCTATTACTACCTATCCATCCTGTCCTCCACCCTAAACCTATTCTAGATCCACATCCATGGGCTTCTAGCCTGCATCACCACACCAAAAATCTCTTATTACATACCTAACCTGAAACCACACTACATAATCATCAATAATCCCTACATTATTAATATCCATCCTCATTGGAAGCTCCTCAAAATCTAATAGAACCTCTTGTGGCTATGGATCTAGGAGTGGGAACTCTACATCTTCTCTCCTATATCATGGAGAATTAGGGGGGATCCCCTTCACTAGTCCAAACTATCTCCACATTTGGTCAAATAGGATTAGCTCAGTCTCCGCATCTCATCTCCCATGTATCTAGTGTTATTTCTAGATTGATAATGTATCATACTTATGCCCAAGACAAATAGGCCAATCTAAATATGGCCTCCATAAAAAATCTCCCACCACCAAACCCTCAAATGCATCCCTAAACCACTCAATATATTTGGCACCTATCAATGCATTAATATATCTTCATCACATGAAACCCACTAGAAAGGCTATTTGAGTGAATGCCTAGCATGGTACCCCCACTAGTCTCACAACATGATTATGATAAAATGCCTAGTAGTGTAGCATGAAATTGACACTAATGCCATGCCATTTATGTGCCTAAAATGCCCAGATTTCCTTGTATATCTAGACTAGTAATACTGGGGCCCATCCAAATATGCTCTTCTTGAGCAACATCTCCACTAATACACCCAATAACAGGTATGAAAATTGTTTGTCTCAAATCTAGAAAATTGAAACATGTCACTACCATCATCATCATCATCATCATCATCATCATCATCATCATCATCATCATCATTAGGCATCTATCTTATGGGGCCCTCTAGTATATTAGAATAACCTTGAGTCCACCTACATAGCACCGAATATGATCCTAATCAACTCTATATACTATTATCTATCCTTGATTTTGATATAATAAATGGGCTCCCCAAAAATGGGTATCTATGTGATGCTCATCACATCCTCCAACAAGATGGTCATCTCACCGGTTGGCAACATAAAGGTGTTCATCACTGGGTCCTATCTCTCGATGAGTGTGATGATCATAACTACATCACATGGTAGATGTTGATAATGTATCATATCCCCTAGACCAACCATCTTCATGTGCCTCTACTCCTCAACTATCATCCTATCTCAATCCTTAGCAAAGATATGTTGGACTCAATTATTAATGTAAATTTGATCATAGGACTACACAATAATCACATTAGCATACCAAAAATAAACTCACTACCTACCTATAACCTATTCCACTCTAACGTACCTTTCACACTCAATACACACCCCTACTTTTTATCTACCCCCATTTTAAATCTTACATCCTTCTATGTCTAATCCTCATCTTCTTTTTCATAGCTTTCATTGATCTACATGACACTTCACATCATATTTTTAGCATTTCAAGCCTTTATTCTTAATATTTTCTAAAAACTTTGTCCACTTTTTTAAACACCATAAACCTATCCCCAAACACCCCCTACCAGACTTCAACCATTGGTGGTTCTTTGAACCATCAATAGTCCCCTTAGGACCCTATTCCTCCTAGTTCAACTAGTGTCAGTCAAATTGAACCACCACTAGTCACTACATGTGACTACTAATAGTATGAACCTTGATTCCATTATCTCTTACATCTCCATCCAACCCTATTTTTCTTAAAAACAACTACCTAGACATATTCTCCTACCCAATCACAACTCAACACATCCTTCTCCTATCAATTTTATCCATAAAATTTTCCTAAAGCAACAAATCCTAATGTTAGGGCATCATTCTCACTAAACTCCTACACAAAATTATAACCCAACCCTATTCCTATTTGATTCACATGTAACATTATTATAATTTACCTATACAATTAATTTTAAAATAAGCTCTACCTCATTCCATGATCATTACCATGGTTAGAGTCCTTATGCCATCACTCAGTCATGCCGTCATCCACCATCTATGTGGTCAAGGATCAAATAAACCATACCACTCACCCACTCACAGTTCTTCACCTCGACAAACTCCACACTAAGTCACCAACATGACAAAATTCTTAGAGTGTAAAATCCATAATCACAAGTCAAAATTGTAAAAATGATTTACCATTTTGTTTTTACATCTCATATTTTTAAGGTTTTTGTAATCATAATCGATTAGGGGTAACCATCATCGATTGATCCTAGTTAGGTCCCTTAGTCTTTTGGCCCACTTTCTCACCAAGACCCCCAACTTACAAATATGACCTTTTGAGAACTACATTTGTATTGAATATCTTTTTGGATCCCTATCCATGGAACTATATAGATAGCATCTACTTGCCTAGTGCATCTAGAGTTAGCTCAGCCATCCCCTTCTAACCCATACCTAGTCAACCTATGCTTTCACCATGCCCACCTTGATGTTTGTGGATTTTGATCCTACTCATTCACATGTTTTGTGATGACTTTGCCATGGTCATTTTGACTACACCAACAAACCTTGCCATATTAAACTTTTGAACTTTACACCACCTCATGCATAACCTAACCTATTGTATTGTTTTGTAGGAGTACTTCCTACCATGGATACTTGTGACCAACACCAACCCTATCTAGATGGCTTAATAGGCATAACTCAATAAACTATGACTAACCTTGTGGATCAGTCACCACTATCATAGGTCCCTCTAGCATCAACCTTATTTTTACCAAAATTGGTAACTTTAGTCTTTATGTGACCTTCACTATCACTTTTCATCACCTTTTGTGTGCATTTTTTCATCTCACATGCCCAACCCTATCACGTCGCCAACCTTATGATTACCCATTCACAATTTATCAAATATTGACCCAATTTCCCTTTTGCCTCATCAACTCCTAATTTTAGGGGGAACACCTCCTCCCATACTCAGGGCAATTAAACCTTTACTAGTAAACCATTCATTTTTGTTTTATAACTTATCAAACCAAACCTGCATAACAAAAAAAGGCAAAATGTAGACACTCAAAAATTGCACCTTAAATAGTTGTCAATGTTGAACCACCATGAACCCACTTTTGATCCTTATATTAGCTAATCATCTAGCTAACTCATTTTAGACCTTTACCATTGACTTGAAATTTTAATCCATCTATCCACTTTTGATACCTAGGCCCTCGACCACAATTAAGCAACCTAACTAGTGATGATTATCCTGACCATCACTAGTCAGGACCACAAGCCTACTTTAAAACAACTTCTAGCTTTGTGTAATATAATAATTTCACAAATTAGTAACTTATTTGGGAAAATTAAATCATAATTTAAACATTCTTAATTATCATCTTTATCCTCTATCAAATTAGTAACTTCCTCCATCCTAATTAGCAACTTCATCCTAGAAAAGGAGAAGAGGAGGAAGTGAAATGGATCTAAAAATGAATTCATGTCCATGAATTTATATTTTCTTATGTAGGTATCCAACATCACTTCAACAAGAAAGAATCAACATTGGATACCCAAGCCTCTATCTACATCACTTTTGAAGGCTAAAGTATTGTCACTTTGGTCAAATTGCCTCAACCCTCTAGCATCAAGTTATAGGTATCTTGTGCTTGTTGTCATTGATTCATCTTATTTCTAACCTCTTTACCCCAAAAAAACCCCTTGAAATCTTATTCTCCCTACTATAGACCTATATCAAAACCCCCACTTATTCATCATTCTATAACTCCACTTCAATATCCTCCCAAAACATATAGGCAAATGTCAATGGTTAGCCAAAACCACTGATGGTTACCTCAACCATCTCCAATTACACAAACTATATCAATTTAACTTGACCATCACTGATCACAATGGCACAAAAATCTAGCAATCTATTTTAAGCCCCTTAACCTCAACCAAACCCACTTTTCTCTATTTCTACCTAATAATAGTAACCTTTTTGATTTTTTGAACTAGACCCTGACCATTTTAGCATAAAAATTGGCCCACTTTTGGTATTTTTAGTTATTTTATTTAAATAAGCATTTAATTTCTCTTTCTTACATATATTTACTTTCATATAATTGAATGCAAGGATCCTTTCTTTTCATTTCTATCATCTTAATTGTTATAATAGTGGATTGATAACCTCCTAATAAGCACTATGATTCTTGGATCTAGCTCATGCTAGGTAGTTCACTCAACAATCCATCTAACAAACCCATTTTTGAGTGTTTTTATTATTTGAAATTTATTCCTTCCTAGCCAAATAGGATTTCTCACCTTCATTTGGATTCACACATGCACTTTACTAGGTATTATTCTACACACCCTATTACTAGTTTCATTACTTTACTTCAAAACTAAGAAATGAGTCAAATTAACTAAAACAATGATGTTGGAGGGCTGAGGAGTTATGGGCTGATATTATAATGTGTGATTAATGATATTTGATTATTATTCATTTTTTTACTTCAACACTCCTATCATTCTAGACTTTGTTTAAACCCCCGATTTTAGAACCACACTAATGTTAGTTTTACCATAATTAGAATCCTTGTCATCATGAATGCATTTTGGCATAGGTTGGTTGTTTTGAATTTGTTTATTATAAGAGTTACAATGTGGTTGGTTCTAGGTATCTTGAATTTGATGGTTTAGGAGAGGTTATTAATATATTTTTAAGTTTTTATTTTGATGGGTTATGGTGCCATTAAATTGGGATTGAGGGTTTACATTTGCATTCCCTAGAACCATATCAATAAAAAATTTCCTCTTTTCTTTAAGGAGTTTTTGAATTAAAATTTTACACTCCAAATAGGCATGAGTGTCATGTCCATCGACTTAGTGGAAGAGGAAATATATATTTGGATCATATTCCCTATGCCTCTAGATTTGTCATTTTTTACCAAACCCCTATTGATTATTCATGTTAAATTGTCAATGTTAGGAAATTGGTTTCAATTTTAGTCATAGATTTTTATGTTGCATGGTGTGGGTCAATTAAAATAAATGATATGAACCATAGGTAGAGTATACTGGTTCTTCATGCCTTTATCATTATTTTTGTTATTTTTTTCATTGGTTGTGGTTGATTTTTGTTGGTAGGGTTTAGTTTCATATATTTATTAGTCATGTCATTAGTGGTCAAATTCTAATTTATATTGATAACCTTAGGTACTTGTTTTTTATTAGAAATATTTTGGTTGACATTTTGAAATCCCCCATTGTTTTGGTTAGTGATGACTATATGCCCATTGGATCCATAGGTTTGGTGACCAGTATCAAAGGTCACTTTGCCAATTCATAAAACACATTTAAGTTCTTCTTCATAGGATTAATAAGGGAATTTATAAAATTATTCCCTTTTCTCCTTGTAAATGGAGTGATGAAGGAGATATCATATCTCTCGTTGATCCATATTTGGCACACTAGAATATGAATATAGAACCTACCACCATCTCATAATCAAATGGGTAATTGATTCATCATTTTATTATTTAATGTGGGGGAATTATTGAATGCCAATTTTAAACATCTCATTCATATGTAAGTATTTAATATTTTTTCCATTGATTATCTAAATAAATGGATATAAGCCTAATATAGGTGATAATACCAATCAAGGGAAATTCCTTTTAGCATTTTGGGCAAAAAAATCAATAAACTCATCCAAAGGAAATATTTCCTTAACAATCATGGTATATGCTTTGAAATGCACATTGGGATCTCCTTCCCATTTAAAATTTATAAGGTCAGGTAGTGAAATTGGTATAATTAATCCTCATATAATATGATTAAAGGGATCCTTTATATATTTGAAGTAACTACCCATAGCATTGAAATTTATCAAAGACATGGTAACATAATATTAAATGGGAGGGTTTGTATATAGGTTGTTCATGTAACAAATATGAGGAAAGGAATGTTCTTGGTAATATGGTGTGGAATAATAAATAACATAATTATTTGGCTAGGTGGATTTGGATAACATGTGATAATTAGATGGAAGGGTGTTATATGGTGAAGGGTTAGGTGTTTGTATAGGAGGATTATATGTGGGTGGCACATAGATAAAAGGAAAATGAGGTGATAGACCATTGGATACCATGTTTTTGGGAGGAATATATGTGGGTAAACTTCAAATTTTAAATTTTTTTGAGGTTATTAGGTTGGATGGATATTATAAGTGTTAATTTTGGGGACTCAATGGGTAATAATATCCCTTACGCATTTATAAGAAACAAAATTGGGAAGAAGCATATAGACTTGTGGTTGTGGTGTAATTATGGAGATTATTTTTATTTTGGTTATTAATAAATTTTTTTATGGGTATATAAGAATAATAAATTTGGTTAGGAGTGTTATTTATAACTCCTTGAATTAGGGAGTATTTTATTTTCCAAATTGTGAATGTGACTCGCTAAGAAAAATCTGAAATCATTCCAAGTGGAAACAACATTAGGTGTGATAACCTTATTTTTTGGAGTTTTAGGAAGAGATTATTAATTTATAAGATATTAATTTTTGATATATTATTTAGGATGAATTGTTAAATTTTATTCTTGTAGGTTAGAGGTGTTCTAGTTATTATTATAGGGGTGTGCAGTTGTTTGAATTTTATTTACCTCATCTTCAAGTAATAAATTATTTTAATATATATATCATGTTTAGTATATATTTAAATATATTTATTTTTAAAACTAAATAATGACATAATTTAAATATGATTATTGGATCTATTCCCACTATTAAAATTCATGTTATAATTAGGATGGTTACTGATAGTTTATAATATGTTTTGCACTTCATCGATTAATATCTCACTCCTAATTTTTAAGATAAGTTTAGGATTGTTATGCTAATAATATTATATGTTTTTATTTTAATAATTATTGATAAAACTGATCAAATAATCTTTACCAAGATATTTTTAACTTATAATATTTCCCTATAGTCCAAGAGATTCTCCTATATCCTGTCTAGACATATTTGAGGGGTATAAAAGTACCCATATAATAAATGAAAGGAGTGAGAAAGGTGAAGAAAGATAAATAAGAGAATAAATATTGAGTTTAAAATTTTAATACTTTCATGTTATTTTCACAAATTTATCTACGCATGGAAAATAACACATTAACATTTACAGTCAACTTCTTGAGGTTAGTTCAAGATACTTGATATAATGTATAGATGATGGGTTAAATCTATGGATTGGATGGATTTATTTAAGTAGTAGGGCTTTAAGTTATATTTATTAGGTTATTATCATGGTATAACCATAATATTTATATTATTTCACATTATTTATTGAGGACTTCAAGTTGGGAAGAGTTGAACTCCAAGCTCCGTCTAGTTTAATGATTACAAGGAGGTGAAGGCCATGATTGATGTTAAGTACTACAATTTAGATGTGATTGGGTTGGATGAATCTATAATGAGGTATATTATATATATATATATATATATATATATATATATATATATTCAATTTCACACATGAATTTTAATGATATATGATGAGGCTACTCATGAGCAGAGAAGGTAAAGGGCATGTGGATGACTAGGCTAGGATAAATTTGTATTGACAACCTTGTTTTTGAGGGAAAATAATATGGGAGGATATAAGATGTGTTAATTATCATAAATATCATTAATTAATTTATAAATTATATTATATATGTGCTTCTAATGTAATACCTCTACTCTAAGTTTGACATTAATATTAAATTTAACATTACTCCCAAGAACTAGGGATCTAATTCTAGGGAGAATTCCTTCTCTATGAAGTATTGTAAACTTAGGGAGTGCCATCCAAGAGTCAAGGAAAAATGGAATATAAATTTAGTATCTTATATATAATGTTATTTTTCAATGTGGTAATTTTTTTTTAAAATCAAAGTTTAAGTGCTTGTGCTTGTTTAGTCAAGGATATTTTTAATTATTTTTGGCATTTTTATAATGTTTTTTATAAATAAATATACTTAAATATTTCAAAAATTAAAAATATAAATTTAAAAATAAATTAAAAACTAAAAATAAAATAAATATACTCTATCTTTTTTAATATTCTATGATATATTTTTATGCATGCAATGTTAAAAGTAGAAGTTTGAAAGAAAGGTGTACTTGCTGATTTTTATATGTTTTATCTAATTTATGAGATGATTATATTAATGAAATATAAATTAATTAAATTTTTTTAATGTTTTATTTAAATTATATGATATTATACTAAAATATATATTTTATAACATGCAAATATGGAAATAAGATCATTATACCCTAGTAAGTATCCTCACTAGAAATTCAAAAATTAATTTCTTATATGCAAGATACAAATTAGTTATTGATGATATTGAATGATTAGTTATGATAAATATCTATGTATAAATATATAAAAACCTAATGTTTTTATTTAAATTTAGTTTCATATAATAGCATTATTTCACTAATAAAATGAATGGATTCTAGATCAGATATGCTAGGTTTTGAGTATCTAGATTGTATAGGTTTATGATTATATTTTATTTAAGATTGTTTATGAATAATAGATTTTATAAAACTTAAAAATAAAATAATTTATGATGGATTCACATAATTTTTTATATTTTTATCTTACCTTAGTTATATGAAAACTATGATCTTTTAAAGCAATTAATAAGAAAATATAAAACTAGAGAGCTAAGCTATGTTTTTACGCAAGAGAGGAAATGATCCAAAACTCAAAATATTTGGTTTAAATATAATTAAAGAAACAATAAAAACATAATAACAATAATTATATATCTAAGAAGATATGTTTTATTCATCAAAATTTGTAGATCTAAACATATGCTTATCTCTAAGAAGAGATGTTTAATTTCCCTTTTGGGTTACATATTAATTTATACACATTTTTAAATTATGAGGAGGATGTGGAAGGTCACAAATATATATGGAGATCAAGTGGTTCAACATCCATGGTTTATAATAATACAAAATTTGAGGAATTACTATTTTTAGACTACACTAGTAAAATTGAAATTTGGAGCACTTACATTGGATTTATAGAGGGTAAAAATACATAAATAAAATATCCATTCCATCTCACGTCATTCTACTCATTCTTATCTTTCCAACATTTCAAATGGTGAGTTGATTGGAGGTACGGTGCAAAAGTTATGGCTCCCTAAAGTTCAGTGATCAATTGGGGTAGAACCGTCACCCAAATTATCACCTAAAATGTTGCTCAGATAAGGAAATAAAGATATATTTATTTTATTTTTATTTTTATTATTTAAAATTCATTTAATATAATTAATTAAGTAAATATAAATTAATCAAATATAATAATAAATAAGCTAAAATGAAACTAAAAATCCTAAGTTGATAAAGGTGAGACCACATGGAATCAAATAGGTTATTATTATATATCATATATAATAAGCTATCTCCTCCACTAAATATAAGTATAGGAACTTGATGATATAATATGGAATAAAATAATTAAAAAAATAAGACACATCCATGGATAAGAGTACAACTATATTCTAGTTGGTTAATTTTCTTAATAGCCAAGAGCGTGTTGCAAACCAAATGAATTATCCATTCAAAGATTATGTATAATGAAAAGAAATATAACCAAATATGGAATAAATATTTTTAAAAACTAAAATCAAGTGGGATTAATATGTATATATTGAAATAAAAATATTTGATTAAAAATTTAGATCTATAAGTCATCTAAATTTGAGATACTTGTGGAAAAAGTAATGATTTTGGAAGGTTGAGTTTAACTATTGGTTAATTGAAAGAAAAACATAAGAATGATGGGAGGGATAAAAAAATAGTGTGAGTTAGGTTTTCGTTAGGGATAACACAAAGAAAATCAAGGAATAAATGTGAATAAATCATGTAAAACATGTGTAAACTCCATTTCTAGCCACTGAAGTTGGAAGATGGACAAACTTAGATGAAATTTCCCTAGTTTATAAGTGAAAAATAAGCAACCACCACTTCAAATTATGAAACCACTAAAAAAAATAATGAAACTACCATAGAAATGATGAAACTATCATGGTGAATGATGAAATCTTCATCATATAACACATCATATAAGGGTGGTCTTATAATGGTAAAGGTTGGTTTTATCACAAAAACCAATGGTTTGTTATCAAATGAGGGATATTTCAAACTGCTACCATAAAAACTCAAAAAAAGAAATCAAAAGGTCAAAATAAGGCCAAAATGGGATAGATGGGTAAGAATGTGATATATAACCATATTCAAGTGAATTTTGGGGATCAATAGAGCATCATTAGATTTATTCCATAAATTTTAGTTCATGTAAATTTTGGGTGTGTACAGTTACCTAATCAATATTTATTGGTTAGCTATAGAAGCACTATCACAACATCATCATTTAAAAATAATTAATCAAGTTAAAAAAAATAGAAACAAATAGTACATGCCAAGGATTGTATTCATTAATTTTAAAATATATCTTTACACATGGATGACATCAATGACGATAACATGAATGACATGTTATTGGATGGGATCAAGAATAACATCCAACTGGATGTTCACAAGTTGAATGGAATATCAATATCTAAATCTATAGACTTTTCACACATGGAAGAGGAAATACATCTTTTTAAATGAAGGGATTTCAATAAAGTCTTAGAATGTACCTCCCTATAAAAATAATTTTATCATTCTACCAAATTGATCCCTTGGTATGTTAAAGATAAACATGAAAAATGTTATGTATTTATTGAAAAATCAAGTGGATTTAATGACATAAATGTTATAATAATAATATACTATACATTAAATTAGATAATGAATTTGAATAATATGATGATGCTTCAAGTGAGGGTGAGGAAGATATAGAGTATAAATATTAATATTCACACCCTATTATCTCCTTTCATGCACTTTAATGTATTATAACTCATCAAAACATTAAGGTTTAGGATTTACTCAAGAAAGAAATGGTGAAAATGTTTATTAAATTAGGGAGTACACATAACTTCATCAATAGCTAGTTGTCTACTCATTAGAAATATTTAATTTACATAGACCAAATTTATTTTTTAAAGATTTAAGATGGTGGAAAGATGAATATTTATGGTAAATGTTATAGTATTAATATTTCTATGGGAGACTACATGATAAATTATCCTATGTTTTCTATTCCCATGGGTGTGGTAAACATTTTTTATGAGTCAAATGACTAAAAACCTTGGGTAAAATAAAGATTAATTTTTATGAATTGTTCATGTGCTTTCATTTTAAATATATGACATTTGAACTTCATGAATTATGATAAAAAAATCTCCATAATTTTTTAGTTCACATAAAATGAAGAAGATTCTCAAAAATTGAGTTGAAGGATTCGTAACATGATTATTTTCTATAGAAGTTAAACTAAAAAATGATTATATGCATCTCTATCTACATATGATAATCAATGATAACCTAACTATTTTGGGTGCCATGCCAAAAACACTACCACCAAGAAGATAACATGTTAATTTCATTTATTACTTCTAGGGAGTCAACCACCAAACATAAAACCATATTTATATACATATGGAGAAATGACTAACATTAAAAATATGTTACATGATATGTTGGATGAGGGTATTATTATACATAACCAAAGTAAATATTTATTCATCATGGTCATGGTACATAATAAGGATGACACATAGATGATGTGCCAAACTATAGAGAACTCATCAAATACACCTGAAAAAATAAGCTCCCTATTTTATTAGTTGATGATTTGAAAGATAAACTACATGGTGGTATTTATTAAAAAAAAATATATCTTCAACTTATATGCCATCAAAATGATATTAGAGAAAAATATATCATTAAAATATATTTCAAAACTCATGAAGTTCACTATGATATTTTGGTCATGCATTTTTGTCTCACAAATACACCATATAGATTTTAGAGTTTAATGAACACTATATTTATCGATTTTAGAGTAAATTTGAGTTGGTATTTTTTTTGACATAATAATATATAATTAAAACTGGAAAAACTTTTTTTTCGTGTGAAATGGGTACTATTAGTTTTAAAACAACATTAGCCTTATAAAAACCCCCATTTTTTGAAATTGGAGTCCAATCGGTGGATTATATTAGTGATATTTTTTTACAATAATTATTTGAAGTATTTTTAATGAACATAAAATCTATGATGAAGTGAAAAATGAAAAAAACTCTCAATAATCTTTGATTTTTTTATGGCTAAGAGATTACTATCATAAATTTGTGTAAATTTATGTTAGCATAAAATCACCACTCATGCCTTTATTAAAGAGGAACTCATTAAATTTAAAAACTAAAGCTTCCAATTCATTTTATAATATTAAAGAGTCTATGTGTACATTTTTTTTATTAAATGTGATGCCCTAATACATGGCTTGGGATAATTACCCATGTAAGAAGGAAGATCCATTTTGTTTGAGAGTCATCAAATTTAATGATAAATTAGGTTAAAACTAATCTATTAGAAAGATATTTTGGATATTCTTTGTGAAATAAATAAATGGAGACCTTATTTTATGGGTAGACGCATTAAGGTAAAGACTTGTCATGATAGTGTAAAATGATATTTAGAATGATGATTATCATTAGAAGAATAAAAAATGGGTGAATAAAATGTGGGTATATGACCTTGAAATAATCTATAAGAAAATAAAAAATAAATGTTTTAGAAGATGCACTTTCTAGGAAGGATGAATTTAATAAGGCAATGTTATGTGCAATGACCATTTAGCAGATAGAATAGTTGGAAGAAGCAAGAAAAAAAAATTAGAGAATGAAATGGACACACAAGTTTTGATTTATAATATCCATCATGACTCTAGTTATTTTGAAAACTTTGAGTAAAAAAAACACATTGTGGTATAAAATTTGATTATACCTATGAAATAATTATATCCTCATTCACAATATCCTGAAGAAGCTTCATGCATCTCCAATTGGGGATTAATGATTTTTGAAAACATATTATAGAATCAATCTTGATTTATTTTTTGAAGGATTCAATGTGATATATATAAATTTTAGTTTGAATATATGGTGTGTAGATATAATAAGGATGAAAAAATTAAGACACCAAGTATTGTGTATATTTTACCTATTTCTATCAAGAGGAGAGATGGGGTTTCTATGGTTTGATTACAAATTTTTCAAGATATGTAGATGAAAATGTCATCATGGAGATTGTGGACATGAATAAAAAATATGCCGATTATTTATCCTTTTCACAACCATTTTTATCTAGTATAGTAGCGAGTAATTTTTTAGATAGAATTCAAAAGTTCCATGGTACTACCAAGATCATTGTAAGTGATCATGATCCCATCTTAATCAGTAACTTTTTTCCTAATTTAACTCATGTTTGGGTAGTCATTTGGATCATGTCTCATAATTTCATCCTCAATCTGAAGGTAAAATGGAGGAGTTCAATAAATTATTAGAAGGTTATTGTATGCACATAAATTATCACATGCTAGTATTTGCACTCAAATCCCTAAGGTCTAGTTGAGGAAGATGACGTAATGAAAGGACTAGGATAATGGCTAGTTATTTAGTGGGATGGGATTTAGGATAGGTGGTAGTAATGGATTATCATGATAGAACAAAAATACCTCAATATCATCCTAATTCTAATTAAGAGTATTTCAATGTGCATATATATAGATTTGAGTCCCTTTTGTCTCTTATATCACAATAAGCTAGAGTTCTTGGTCAATCTTAGGCTTAGGGAATTGAGGGACATTGGGTAAAATGACTCATGAGAGAATATATACTCTATAATGTTCAATTTTCTTAGTTAATGTAATCCACTAAGTTTAAATGATATAATATGATGCTAGACCCATGGATAAAAATAATGGGATATATGGGTGACTAAGCTTGGATAGCATTGTGTTGACATCCCATGTTCTATGGGAGAATAATGATAGGTGGATCTAAGATGCGATCTTGGTTTTTTAAAGAAGATAAGGACTCTAAGATGGGGTGGATAATTGGAGTGAATTAAAATACCTCATGTCTCAACTCAATACTAATGTTAAACTATGTAATAATTTTGGGACTAGGTGCTCTAACTCTAGGGAATAGGTCATGCCAAAAAATATTTGGTGTCTTGGGAAGGTTCATATAAAAGAGACTAGGATAAATCCATGGAAAAGTGTATGAGATTGTTCAGTCAGTGACTTGTAAATCATGCTTGCTATAATGTTGAATCAAGGATTTGCATGAATGGAAAGGATTATTTAGGATATGTTTGCTTACACAAATGGGCAAGGCTTTTGATGTGATGTAATTGCTTGCACAAATGGTAAGGATTTTGTGTCTTTTTTTTTATAAAAATTATTGATGGTTATGGATTTTAATGTGATATTATTTCTTGAATGAAAGATAAGGATTTTATTTTTATATAGTTGTTTAAATGAATGATAAGGCTTTTGTCATTGATTATTTTTGGGATTTATGTGTATTTAATAAATGATTACTTGTTGAAAAAAAACTAAAGAAAGTAAATAAAAATAAAACTAAAAAAAATTGAAATCAAAACTATTTTTTCTTATCCTTTTAAATATTTGGGATGCATACAATGAGAGAGGGAATAAACTTATACTACAATGCAAGCTGTCAATTTATCCTAGATCTATTTGTATGCAAATTAGATACAATGTTTTCATTTATTTTTGATTAATTTATGTGGCATAGAATAAATTCATGAATTAAACCTATTATGAAAAATTAATATGATAAGAGATATAATCTAAAGCAACATCAATGAAACACATTCTATTAACTTTCCTTGTAAAAAACTAGGTTTAGCTTCTCAACCTTTATAACTTACTACAAAAGAAATTTTTCTAATGAATTGGTAGGATGAAAAAAAATATAAGTCATGACTTTACATTTTTAGAGAGAGAAATTGAATTTATTTTAATCCTTAAAAAGAAACAAAATAATTAATCCAAAACCTTCATACATTCACCTACAGTTGCCCTTGTTTTTGTTTCTACCCACATGATTATTTTAAGTGCAAAAAGTTTGTATAGATATTGAAAGAAGAAATATTTTCTTGCCTATAAATTAATTGAATATTTATTATGATATCTATTTTTAATGATTTAAAAAAGGTGTTATTAATTTTAAATAAAACTAATCTATTGAATGCAATCATAAATAAAAACTAATTATGTTTTTGGTAGAAAAGGAAAATGAAATAGGTAGACTATTTCACTATCAAAATTGTTTTTTTCTCTTTTAAATGGGAAAATAATTTAAAAACAATAATAATATATATTAAATCTATTCTAACCAATAATAAATAATATAAATTAAAAGAATATGAACTTGATTCTAGAATAAATCAACTGAAGTACAAGTAGTGTGTTGATAAAAGAATCCTCAAGATGTTATATTTGTATGATATTATGTGAATTACATAAAATATTTAGCTGAGGGATATATAATATATGGAACAGTATATAAAATGTGAGAATACACAATCCACAAAAAGAAGAACAACTGAACTAAGGTTGAATAATGCCTTGGATTACAAAGTCTGTGTTGCTCTTACTAATAACACTTATTAATTTACAATTATGTAGTCAAATTAGAAATGATAGGAGATAAATATAATTGAAATTATAGAAAGGATGTGGCTAGAAAATATTCTCAATAAAAATATATAATGGTAATGTTTTGATATAAAATCAGGCTAAATTTGACCCTCTTTTAGGATGAGAAAGGAGTTTGCATGATAGAGTTAAACTAAGTGTGATAGTGAGTTCAAATTGGGATGAATTAAAGAACACTAAAATTATAAGAGTGAGTGATATGGGAATGATTATAATCAAATAAAATTGTTAGGAACAATAAATATGAATCTAATTGTTAAAAACATGTGAAAATAGGAGTTACAGGAGCTAATTTTGGGAGGCATTTCCATTGTGATGGAACCACCACTTTATGCAAGGGTGGTTTTAGAACCGTCACTTATTTTTTCAAAAAAACCCCATAATATAACTAAACCACCCATAATTTAATTCATAATTACCATTATAAGGTGAAACCACCTCTTATTTTACATAATCATCATGATGGTTGTGGAAACTAAGTGGTAGTTTCATAACTAAATGGAGTGAATCTATCACCTTAGGTGGTAATTTTGATACTCATGGTAAATTTTTATAAAATTAATAAATGAATAGGAATTTCATGATCAAGGTGTTTTTAAGGTTTCAAATGAGGAATGTGGAATCATACGTTGGGATTAGAGCTATAGGGTTCCATGTGGAGCACAAAATAAGAGGTCATTATATCATCATCAGATTTGTATAAAAAATGTAGCACTATGTAATATTTAGGTGGATACATATTAACCCTATAGGAGGTCACATTTTCATTAATTATAAACGTTTAGTCTTGAGAAAAATTTATTGAAAGTAAATTGAAGTTTAGATATAGTTACCTTACATATATAGAGGAATGAAGCCTATTAGGACCCCATGCAACCTGTAGATAAAAGATGAGATTCAATTGCAACTTTCAAAGAATAACGTAAGTAGGATATATAATAAAAATAAGGAGATAATATTTATAATGTGTGTGGGTATAATACTACTACTTTGACTATCCTATTAGGGGACCAGACCTAGTACAAAACTATGTGTACTTATAAAACCATAAAAAAGTGCTAGAAAAGAGAGAAATGTTGTTAAACTGTTAGTGATAAAATATTGATTTGAAACATATATAAAATAATACACATGTATGTAGGAAGAAATGAAAATGTAGGAAATTATGAAAAATATAAAACTTTTGAAATAAAATGGCTAGTTTGGGGCCTAATATATTCAAAAATTGGCCAAAAATAAATCATTTGTGTCATTTGCATTGAAGGATATTTTTGAGCTCTAGTTTTATAGATACCATTTTAAACATGAAAGTATTAATTAGAGAGAGGATGACATGAAGATTTTGAATATACTAGAAAGAGGAATAACTAGGCATAACTAGGTCAATTTTTGATAATTTTTCATTTTCTCAAATTTTATAAATTTGTTCAAAATTGAGCTAAAATCTAGTCAAATTTAAAATGTCTTACTTTTTTATCACTGTTGGAGAGGATAGAATATAAATTTGATGAATTTTTGAGGATTTAGATGGGTTGTGATATATTTGGGGTAACTCATGGGTGGCTAGCAGAACCACCACTCATGTTATAAAATTACCCATTTATTGTAGGTGGTGGTTATACAACTATCTATTGATAACTCTACATGTATCACATGTGATCTTAGTGTTTAAAAAAAACTTCTCATTTTATAATTCAAAGCATGAGTTGTAGGTTATGATAGGTGTATTATGTTTGATGAAATAGAGGTAGAGTGAGAAAACTATTCCATAATATTTATATTGATTGGTGGTTGGGAACCACTATGGTCTGGTTAACAAATATATGCAAAGTATGAAGCATATATATTATTATTGGTGAATTATTATTATTAAACTCTAAGCTAAAGATTAATCTAAATGAATATTTATAATGGGGATTAAACTAGGGTGATATGGTTTAAAAGTAATCAAAAAGGAAAGTTAGGGCAGAAAGAAAGTATGTGATTATTGATCTTTATCTCAAACATCATGTCAAGGCTTTAATTCTAATTTAACATGCATTTAACCAATGTATAATTTCAAATATCATATGGTCAAATCCGACTACACACTAGGTATATATCTAAGGATGATATGAAGAAATACAAGAGATGATTTTTCTTTAAGGATTTACTACTATAATCAAACAGCATTTACAAATCTTTATGTAGAGAAAAAAATGAAGAAAATTCAAATTCATTCAACTAATATAGCATTAGCGCAAATTATCAACCCTGTATTAAGGATATAGGTACATATTTCATAAAACACCCTTAAAAACTAAGACCTAGAATAAAAAATTGAGATAGAAGCCATGATAACAAGTCAACCAAATAATTGGGACAAACTTTACAATATTCCTTGTATTAAATTGCTCCAAAAAGTAAAAAAGTAGTCTTATCTCTTAAAAATCTATCCTCTTTTTAAAAAAGATAATGCTCCTTTTATAGAATGTAAGGAAACATGTTAGTCAGTTTAAACAACTAACAAGTTTACAAAGTAACTATAGCTATACGTTTTAAAAAATTTATAGAATACACTAGAATTTTCCAAATGACTTAAACTTTAAGAAAATGTGAGAACAAATTTTCACATGCCTTTACAAGATAATATTCCAAAATATTAAAAAACATATGTAATGTAATATTTCTAACTAGTTGGTAGGCCCTATGTTGATGTAGCTTCTTGTTTTTGTTAAAGGATCTTCATTATATAGTGTTGTTCACTGATAAATTGAAGATCAATTATTGGTTTCAATATAATATCTTGTCCATGGTATTCTAAGTCTTTAAGGTCTTGATCAACATTTTCCATAGTTTGTTTCATGCCCTTGTCATCTTTTATTTTCTCTTAAGAGGAGAGAAGTAAAACCATGACTTATATATTGCATTTATTTGTTTGGTTTTCTCCTTATTTTCTTACCTCTTACATGAATTTCAAGGTCCTTTATTTTAACTCTTCATCTCCTATGAGACCCAATGTGATGAGGGCTATGGGCTCTTTGATCAAGCTATCTAGGATATGAGACATTTCACTTTCTAGCTATTGTAATTCTTTAGAAAGGTTTTCCAAACCCTTAGACCAACTATATAGGGCCTCAATTTTTTAAACAATATGGCAATGGCCATATTCAAATATGACATGTTGATATTTATAAAACTTGGGACTAGATTCTCAGATAGGGCCTTAATCAATTCCCTCACTTGGAAAATTTTAAATTGTCATTGGCCAACTTGGCCTATTGCTTTCAAGGTTTGTATCCCTATTTATTTTTAGCTTGATCTAATTTTTTTCAAAGATATGAATAGTCCTATCATGATGTCCTCAAATTTATTAAACTGCTCATCATGAATGGAAAACACAATAACCTCCTTTAAATTCTTGAGTTCTTGTAGTAGACCCTTGATCGTTATTTACAACTAATCACTTTGATCTTAGGCTATTTTAAGGATCTTTTATTCAAATATATTATCTTTTCCTACATTTTATCCATCTACTAGAGTTAAATTTAAAAATGTTTCAACCTTTTGGGAGATGAACATTTTACCTCCCACCATATCCTTCCTCTTAATCACTCATTCCATGTGGGTAGATTTTGGATTAAACCTAACTCCTACTGATGATTTAGTCATTTTTGGAGTAGGGATATCAACATGTGCCTCACTTAAATTTATGGGAGCATCTATTTGATTACCGCCTAACCCCCTAGGGGTAGTCATCCTTCTCTCTTTCTCTTGTTTTTGTAGCTCCATAATCCAATGTTTGAGTTTTTCATGAACATGAATGTTTAATGACTTTATGATTTACTAATGGTGGTGCATGGTTGGTATTTTTAGATATTTCCATATAGAAACCATTTATGAATAGTTGGTCCATGAATTAGGTGTTCATCACTAAATATATTGACCTCACTCAATGGATGAGTGAAGGTCAGTTTGGGTATCTTTGATCCTAAAAACACTAGTGCGAGTTTAGGTTTCATCTTCTATGGTGGAGCAATGGGAACTAGATATAATGTTACCTCCTTTCCTTTATCCTTTTTTATCTCTATTTTTTCATCATTTTGGGGCTAAGGTTTTTCCACTTATTCACCTTCTTCATCTGACCTATAGGAATTGACCAATGTTTGTAATGAATCCTCCACTATTTCACCTATATCTAATGAAATTATGTCTATATATTCAATAAGAGACTCTAGTATTTTAGGTTGGGCTGAAGATGATGTCCCTTCACTAGGTCTACTTTTTTCATGCCTCAATTCAATCTTCACTTCATGTTATTTTACAACTTTTGTCTCAAACTATTGTGTTTTTATATGTTGGTTTGATGGAGTTCCAAAAGATTGATCCCCCAATAAGTGGTACTTCCTTAGACCAAGTTTCCAAATGTCATCATCATTTCCCTTATGATCTCTCATTAAAATTTTTTTTGGATTGATGTTGAATTTATTCAACCTTGTCAGGACTTCATATAAGTATGAAGCTTTTGTGTACATATGGTCATAAGCACCTGGGTGATGCTCATAAGGCACATTTATTTGTTTGGCCTTCAAATTATTTATGACCTTATCATTTGGGTCCCATTACTTTAAGTCATCATGTTGTAATTTAAAATAGGTTCTATGCCTAGTAGCATCTTCAATGTTGTTCCAATACTCAAAGATGGTCTTGCCAATAGCTAAGAGAAGAATATGTATCAATCCTTTCTTATTCTCTCTAAAAACACCATTTATACCATTGTATATTTAAAACACAACTTCCTTCTTAGCCAATTCATTTAGAATATGGATTGGTAACCTCAATGTACTACAATGTGTTCCCTCAATCTAAATGATTGTCTAATCTGAGTAAAACCATATGTCCCCAATGGACTCAATGTGTTTCTTTACCAATGGGTTAATCATTGGAATATGTTTCCCTATTAAGGCCTCATTTAAATGAGGATTGATGAAATCACATGTAAAATGAATATGTTTTTTTTATTTGAAGCTATAAAGCTTGAATTAAAACTAGGATATTATCTGTGTCCTCTCAAGAGACCATACCTTAAATTTAGGGATCTCAATTGTGGTATGCAAGGCATTTAAGAGATAATACATCATATAGAATTCTCTCCTAGTCCCTTTCTTGACTATGAAAGTCTATCTAAATAAGCATGTGTTGATAAGCTCACCAATAGGATAAGTTAGCTCATTTTCAATCATAAAATAGACTAGGGATACCCATATGTTGTCAACATAAGTGGTTATGGGGCTTCCATAGAGTATATTCATCAGGTTCATTATTATTATAATTTTAGGTCAAAATTGGTTGATGGGAATACTCCCATTAGGGTCTTAAAACACATGGTTTAAAGAATATAGCCATAGTGCTAAGATGTTTTTGAGGTCATTTTTCTTAGCACATTCAATGAGTATGGTCACATCTAGCTATGGCTTGGGGATCTTGTAGTATTTCTAAAATGCAATGGGGGACATATAGGTGGCACATTTTTTAGTATGCTCATGAACTAACATGCCCATTTCAATTTTTACATTCTTTAAAAATAGGGATAAGGACATATATATAGTGAAGTAATTATAGTTTAGCTACTATGTGGTGAAAACTTGACATTTGTGCTACAACCATGTCATAATACCTTGTATTTAAGGATGAAATCTTCTCATATTCTCTATTTATGGGTTGTAATTCCTTAATTATCCTAAAGATATGGGACTAATTATTTTATCCAATGTTCAAGGACACAGTGTCAAGTATTATGTCTTTAAAGACCCTTCCCTCTAATTCCATGGTCAAATATAGCTTAGTTTCTCTCTATGTTTCTTCTAGGCTACCATGATTATGAGTTTTACACATTTTTCACCAATCATCTACAAATTGTCTTTGGATTAGTTTGCACTTTCTCATATGATAATTAGCTCTTTCTAGTTTGACTATGGTAAATTCAAGATCAAAATAGGGATTTAAGTAGAGGATAGGGCTTTTATATAGATTTAATGGTGATGGTTTACTTATAATTAGTTGAATTCATGCCTTTATATTTGATTTAGACCTTTGTATTTATACGTTTTCTTTTTTGAGCCCAAAAAATATCTAGTTTTGTCATCTTGTACACATGTGGCATCTATGTGGCATCCTGTTGGTAGATTTTACACCACTCTTCATAATGATTTTAAAGAATTATCTATTGAATTTTAAAATCTTCCTTTTGTTTTTCACTATCTGATCTTCATGCATGGATCAACATAAAGCATTGATCTTGATCCCAAGGCTTACACACTATTGGTCCTTATTTGTATTAGGATTTATGGTTGTTCCACTTGGTAGTTCTATGGGTCTTCGAAGCTCTACACATCACCATTTTGTGTGTTAACATGATTCCACAAAATGGTGGTCTCATGCTTCCCTAGATCTTTGTTGAAAATTCCATCTTAGTTTCACATCATCTGATCTTTTTACCTGATGAAGCATGAACCATAGATCTTGGAAATGTACATAAACTTTAATCAATATCAACATATTAAAAACTTAGGCTAAATGCTTTATGCTATAGTTTTATTTTTTTTTAATAAACATGAAAATAAACTTTAGACTGAAGCATTTTTAGTCTAAGTTTAAAACACATTAAAGGGGTCCCCAAATAACAAAGGATATAATGTAAGTTTTTAATCTACAATTTTATCATGTTAATAAACATGATAAAAATTTAGATTAAAAATTTTAAGATAAATTTTATGGTAATGGGACCTTTCATTAAACTAAGCTCATTAGGCTCAAAAGACCATGGGACATAAATACACTAAGGTTCAGGTCAATGTTTAAAAACATGACTAGATTATAATATGATATTCAAGCTTAACATATTAAAATCTAAACCTAGATCTTGAGTCTAGACATGGCTTTAAATAAACTAGATTAATCTACGGAAGATCAATTTTAACATTAAAATGCCAGTCTTAAGTGAATTTATCTTTTGAGTGAAATTGGCTCTTGAGATAAATTTTGATAGTTTTATGGATGTCAGTGACAGCCTCATGGGTGTCAATGACATTCATGTGAATGCCACAATTAAGTTCTAATAACTTTTCACATGGGGCTAAAATTTAACAAAATTGTGAATGTCAATGATGGCCTCATGAACATCATTTTATAAGTTTAAGAGTGTCAAATTTAGGCCATGAATGTAGTTGTTCCTATAAAAGCTTAGGTTTAATATGATCCATCAAATTATGTCCTATGAGTAAGTTCAAACCCTAGATCATGATCCAGATATATGTACTCCATTAGTTCCTATAGTCATAAAGTGGATTGAGCTAGCTTGAGGCCATATATAGAAATTAGAATAAGTCATAAGACTAAGTACTTGAAAGATAATAAAAAATGACCATTTGAATAATTAAAAAAAATCACTTAACATATTATCCCAAGGTCCTTTTGATATTAAGTTCAAACATGGGAGTGATATGTGACAACTCTA
The DNA here is from genome assembly GCA_037957365.1 of Torreya grandis. NCBI lineage: Eukaryota > Viridiplantae > Streptophyta > Pinopsida > Cupressales > Taxaceae > Torreya > Torreya grandis. The sequence continues at coordinate 912,268 of JARHVA010005322.1, forward strand.
CAAGACTTCTATGATTTGACTTTATTGACCCTATGAAGAGTTTGTAGAGTGTTGATCTCCATATGGGATCCCATGAGCCATTGATTATGATATTAGTGATCAAGTAAGATTAGTTATATGGATCAAAGACATTTTGTGACAGGTCTCTTTTGCTTCATCTTATCAATTTTGCTTGATCAAACCACTGATCCTGTGAAGAAGTAAGATATTTAAGTTAGAGTTCAGGACAATGTAAAATAACTTAGCCTAAATTCTTAGGGTTAAGGTCTTATTTATTTTTAAAAACATGAATGGGGCATTAGAATTAAGATTTTAGGCTAAGTACTAAGAGGGACCATGAAACATAAAGTGAAGTTGAGATAAGAAAGTAAAGGACCCTACAAACATGAAAGTTAGATCCAATTTTTAAAATAAAAAGGAAAAAATGGGGGTAAAATATAAAGGGATCAACCATGATTTTTAGGCTAGGGCTTGGTCATGTTTAAAAGCATGACTAAGCTTTAACAAAAAAATTAAAATTAGTTCATTTCATTTTTTAAAGTGTTTTTGCCATTTTTCACCTAAGAAATTTGGATTTAAATTGAAGGATCTAAGCAAGGGTTTTCAAAGGAGGGTTTCAAGGCATTCAGAACATGGATTTAATCTTGAATTAATATAGACCAAAGGCTAGTAAAATAATTAATGAGGATTAATATGTAGAATTCAAGTGTAATGCACTCAATGAGGGTCCCATTAAACCTACAACTAAAGCATGAAGATCCATTGTTAACAATACTAGGAAAAGTTAAAATAGGATCATGAATAAATAGGCCACTCTTATCAGGCATGGATGATCTTTAAATACTGAAATACATGTCAAATTTTTAGTGTTAAGTTTTTGATTTGTACAAGGGTCCCTATTTTTTTTATAAAAGGCTGGATGTTAACCTGAACACTATCACAATGAGTTTAAAACTTTTATGGGGTAGTTAAGTGTTACTATCATTGGGTGGCCACATAAATTCATAAGGATATTAAATTTCAACATTGAGGTATTTTTTCAAATGCCATAGTGAAGCTTTGAAACCACCCCATAAAAATAGGGATGGTTTTGAAAGTGTAGAAGGAAGATAATATTTTTGGACTTGTTTGGATCTGGAGATAGGATTTCTTAATTGACTAACTGACGTAGGGTCTGTTTGCTTATTTTATTGGGACTATATCTAATGAATAAAATCATGGGACTAATAGTTCCTTCCTCAAATTTTATTACTTATAATGGCCAATGAGTTGGCCTTGCTTGATCAGATAATGATTCTTTTTATTATGTAGGCGGGGGTCAACTTTTCTTCCAACCAATTACTATGTAATATTTTCACATATTAGGACCCTAATAAAAACACTTTCATGTTCCATTAGGCCCTAGGAGAGTGGAATATTAATATCACATATGTTTACCATATCATTGATCTTCATATAACTAGCCATCTAGTGTCTATTCATGATATTGATAGTAAACATGAGCCTCATGGCTGGGCCAATCATTTTGGAGATGTCAATGCACTTTAATAGGGTGTGAAGTTTGATGTGAGTATTTATAAGGTGGATATATTAGTGATCCACACCCTTAGTAAGTCCATCATTTTTAACCTTTCCTCTTAATGAGTGGGGAGCAATGGTATTGGTAGGCTTTTATATAGCTAGTCACCAATCATTTAGCATATAAAGGAGAGAGGTATATTCTATGCTTGGGGATAGAAGGTTTTAGAATAGACATATATGGACTTATATCGAGTGGATCATCTAGGATCTCTCTCCATCAGCCCCTTAAATATAATTATGGTCTGATTTTAAAATAAGTTAATTTCATATCAGAGGGGAGTGCCAGTTTGGGTATCAGGAGACATCAGGTCAACCAGGTGGGTAGATGTGGTGTTTTTTTGTGATTTACACTATATTTTGGGGTGTTTTGTATTAGTAAATTTAATTTCCATACCCTACTAGGACATGGTTTAGTAATGGTCTAATGAGGGATCATACCTTGTGGAAGTTGTGAGAACTACATAAGATTGAGATAGACTACTATAGGTTAAGGCACATCCTATGGATTGGGTGCCCTAGTAGTTTTCTATGCTTTATGTAGGAAATCTACTTATCCATAGAGTTATGTATAGGTGTAATCATGAGATGAGAAATATGAGGTTGAGGTGACCTACATGAAATCTAATTGTGAGGGAAGTACCTATCAATCAACTAGTGCTATGGGTATCTAGAAAAGGAGGGCATATTAGTATAGGTTGGTAGCAATAAATGGATTCACCATCACCACCACCACTATAGGGGATTACATAATAGTAGTAGTTAGGAGGTGAAGGTTTTGAGGGTAAGGTTAAGGGCCTAGTTCATGCTAATCTAGGGGATGATTTGAACATCAATGAGGAGAAGGCCATTGGTGATGAATTTAATCCTGATTGGTAGGAAGGTGATCAAGTAAACTATTATTTTGTTAATTCATGATTATAACTCATTTTTTGAATTTATCCTAGTTGATTATCTACTCTAATATATGCTATATCTCTTTCATGCTAGTTAGATCTAATATTTGTTATGTGCATTGTGATTTTATATACTATAATCATGTAGAGGAGGATGATTAGGGATACCCTGATCAATCTATTATAATTAAGTACTATTTAGACACATGATTATCTATTGTTGGATCTTGGGATTTTTACAGGGATGGGGCATTACACTAATGTATTTTCCATAGTATACCATGCCTCAACCATGTTTATAGGATTGAGTATAGATATTATTACCGTTTTGGCTAAGGTGAGGAGAGCTGAGGCTATGGTGGACACCATGGTGATAGGAATACGTGATGGAGCTACTAGTCACAGGATTGGGTGAACAAATTTAGAGGGAGGATCAGGTAGGATCCACCCTCACAAACACATACTAGTAGAGGGTAAAGGAGTGATAAGAGAGGAGAGGAGTAGGAGGCATCATCATAACAACAACTATGGTCATTCTACCACTTCAACATCCTCTCAGAGGAGGAGGATAGATTTATATGATTTTATTTGTAGATTGTTTTTGTCAAATTAATGAATATATTATTATTATTATGATTCCTTTAGGACCATTGGCCCTATATGTAGGTTCTTGTGTTAGACATTTTTTTAATATAAAATTGATAGCCCATATTGTGTGTGTGTGTGTGTGTGTGTGTGTACACACACACATGTTGATATTATTTTGGTGTATCTCTTTGTTAATCATTGTGTGATGTGATCTCATTAATTTTAAATCAAAATTTTAGTTTATGAAATATAGAGGATTAGTCATGTGAAAATGTATGGATATATATTTTTAATTTTCATTTTTTATACTCTATGAGGTAAATTCTTATGTGTATGTGGAAATAGAATGTATGAAGATGTTTCAATTATGATAGATTATCATATTTGACTACAAATATCCTAATATTTGGTTTTGCAAGTGATTACTTTATTACTTTGTTTACACAATATGTTACTGTCAATTTGTAGTTAGGGGTGTAAAGAGGGAAATAGAATAGATATGAGTTGAATCTTTACTCAAAAATTTATAAGATAGAGGAAGATGAGCTCATCCTTATAAAAAAGGATTGATGTGTACTTCTTGTAACATCTATAAAATACTAACTTTATGGGATTCATGTAGAGGGAACTTGATTTGACAGATCGAGTGGGTGGGAAAATGTCACCTTCTTAGAACATAAACATATAGACTAGCCTTTCTAAATATCTTTCTTTCTAGACACTTCTTTTTTTTTAATATTTATTTTATGTTTATCTTATATTTATTTGTGGGACCCCCTAGACCTAGCATTGTGTGATTGATAAGACACATGAGATCATCATGAAAGGCTAGGTATATGTGAGTAAGGGAATCTCCCCCTAATGCCAATCTCATGGAACTAGTAATATGTGAGGGATCAACATTAGAGGTTAGCAAAGGGAAAGAGATGCATGATTTTAAATTTTGTATTTGTATAAGATTTTAACATTCATAGGGTTATCTATATATACTCTTTCTTTTCTCTTTTTTTTATAAGGCTCTTACCCCTAAAATGTTGGTTGCATGCAACTAGTAGGATGTAATGGCTTGTCATTGAGGGCCAAGATAGACAAGTAGAGTCACATATATTTGATCTTGCTAATATTTTGTATTTCAAAGGCACTATAATGGAGGACTCTATCATAATTAATTTTATAAACTCCACTACAGGCTATCAATTTTTTATGTTGTGTAAAAATATGTAGAGAAAGAGGGTGTACTCTTTTCATAATAACTGGGACAAAGACTAGTGTAACATACTAATTTTGAGGTGGAAAATGAATATGAGAATAGGGTGAATTTCATGTGCTTCATTTCAATAATATTTGTATTGTGAAAACTGACAAAGTAAATAATGTTTTTACTATGTTGGTGGATATGTGACATACATAAATGTAATACAAGTGAAAATGGGGTGGTACATGATGTGTGTGTGTGTGTGTGTGTGTGTGTGTGTGTGTGTGTGTGTGTGTGTGTGTGTGTGTGTGTGTGTGTGTGTGTGTGTGTGTGTGTGTGTGTGTGTTTAACATGCAAAGAGTTTTCAAATGAATTGAGATATTTACCCTCTAAAGTGCATAATTGATATAATCCATTATTTTAATATTATGTTACTAGGTAGGATCCTAGTCAATTGGGTCTGAGTTTTGAACCCTCTCCATTATTTTCTATTTATATGACTATCAAGTACAAACACAAGGTATCCAATACAAATTGTATTCTTACAAGTATAATTTTGTAACTCATAATACCATTATTGAAGTATGACCAACTCTAGTTGCCTGATCCTAATATCTAGCTATGTGTAGACAAGTTCCTTTGGGAATTTAGACACTCATTTACCATGACTAATTTTTAGCATGAGAAACCTCAGAAGATATTCTTTTATCTTAAAAAACTAGTGGTAAGACATGACTAGTTTCATTTCTTCTAATACTAGGTTAAAGCATGCTTGTGAAGGCCTATTAACATTTACTCTTGGATTGGTCAATCCTTTGCTAGGGAGAGGGTATCTAATTTGGAGAATGTTTTGGTAATTTTGAGGATCAAGATTTTGATGGTTCATATAATTAAGGTAAAAAACTACTCCTTAGGTATGGGCATACATAAGGGAAGACAATGGTTTTTTATAGATGATGTAAGATCAATAGGGTAACTCAAGTAGTCATCTAGATCCACATGATGAAGTATTAGTGGCTCTAATTGTAGTGATAGAATAAGTTAATAGAATCTCCATCATCCTCTTATATCTCTACCATGTGAATGTTGAATATGTTAGGTAACCTTCCTTGAGCCTCATGGTGTTAATAATGAATAATTTGATGGGTTTACCCCATGTGTTGCATGAATGAGAGGGTTTGTTAATGCATGGGTGTCTCAATCTCATGTAGTGTGAGAAGGAAAGGAAAAAAAAAATGGGGATCTAAAAGGTTGATTCAAAGATATTTATCAAGGTAGGAGATAATTTATATAAATTTAAAAGATTGTTTGTCTAACTTCCTGTTGATGATTAAAATTACGTTGTTTCTAACACCAACAATGGGAAGTTTTAGGAATGTGGGACTTGCAACCTGAAACAACCTCCATATTTTAAAGAAGCTGGCTCTTCTTTATCTCAAGTGTATTATGAGGAAAGGAATAAGAATTTAGCTATGGTGATGCACCTAAATTTAATTGGACCCTTAATTCTAAGCATAGTGAAACTATCTTTAAAATTCAATTACATTAAACAGCAAACGAGGCATGATCAATATAAAAGATGAAAATAGATAGGATCAAAGGCTCAAAACATAGATGATTTTGTAATGAAACAAAGAATATAAATAAAGTCATAGAATTCCATATTCTCATTAATTTTCCAATTACATAAAAGGCACAAAAATATGCACAGTTATACAAACTTTCTAACTCAAGAAAACAGAACAAAGGCAAATGATTTTACTGGCCACAACTAAAAAGTCTAAAACTTTTGATAACAATTTCTCTCAAAAAATTCTCTCTATTTTCCTCCTTTGATTAAAATGGTCTCTACACTCCTATTTATAGCATTGGAATCACTTTAGATTGCCTATACATTCCCAATTCAATGGCCTAACTGAACTCTAGCTGAACTGGAAGTGTCTAACATAGGATATTTCTTAGATCTGAAATGTTCAATCTTCCTACAAGTTAATTGGCCAAAATAGATACATAGGACACTTACCACTTAAAAATAGGAGAGGACACTTAGCTAATTCCCTTACTCTACTTGAAAGCCTTCTTATTATTCAGGAGGCACCAAAATATGACACTTGGCATTTTCCGTAGCACTTACCGAAGACACACGACACCTTCTACGTAACCTATACTCTTTAATGTGTCTTTGCTTAGGAATGTTCTCTCTTTGACATCTTTCATAGTCTACTTCTTCAAAACTTTAAAAACTTATAGAAAATGGGATCCACAACACTTATTTCCTGAGCCACTTCAAAAAGGGAATAGGGACAGGTAGCGCTTTCTGCACATCCTTAACAAGAGACATGTGGCAGTCTCTACTACTTTTAGTTATCTTTTGAGAATACTGTAGAAGGTGACACTTGTTGGTCTCTGCATTGCTCTATCTATACTATAGAAAAATTTGCACCTAATTTCATATTTACATAGATGGTGACACTTGGCGACTTCCTCTTGCCTCAAAAACAAAACTTGGGACCCACCACAGTCTCTAATTATCAATGAAACAACGTGAAGATATTTTGGATGTTAACACGTAATGGCTTTCACTTTCTTTAGCTAGGGATACATGGCATCTTCTATTGCTTTTAGAAAATCATATTGAAAAGAAGATTTCAAAATGTATAAAAAACATGAGACACAAATGCTGACACTTGTTGTGCTCTGCTGAGTTACTATGGGACACGTGGCACATTCTGATCAACTAAAAAAAATTATGAAATGTGCCTCAGCCGATGACACTTGGCAACTTCTGCTCAATTTTGATACTTAGACAAAATTTAGGAAAAAATAAATTTGAGCCCATGCTGTGAGTCAAAAACTTCACTGTCTCGAACCAAAGCATGTAGGGACAAAACTTGGAGTGCATAACTAAAACTCAGAAAATGAAAAATGTAGAGTTTTTTACTCTATAGTTCTTGGTGACCCCAAGGACTTTTGAGCCTGCTCAAAAATAAAAATACAAAATCTCCTAAATGATCAAATGTGACAAAACTCACAACTTTAGTAAATCTATTTGATAAGCAAACCACTCATCGTCAGATAATCCCTACTTAGTTTACAATTTGTTGAAGGTGAAATCAAGGTTGATGATATCCTTGTGTGAAAAATTTTGCAAAATATGAACGGTAGCCTTCAATTTAAATTCTAGCTAGGAAAAGGCAATCAAAACAACTTCTACTTTAGGCACTAGTGAATCATCTCTTAAATCTTGAAAGACTGCCTAATCATTTTGCCTGGATAACAACAAAGGTTTAATCTCATCAATCATCAACACAATGTTACTATTAGGAAAAGGGGAAGGAAGACCTAACTGCACTAGATCTTCAATGTGTTGTTTCATGTCTTTGATTCCTTCCTTCACCACATCTAAAATCTCTCTGTAATTGATTGCTATGGAGTTGCAATTGAGAACCTCATTCACTCTTTTAGCAGTGACCATTCTGTCACTAATCCCTGATGTTGACAATGTTCCATTAGTTGCATCATATAACTTTTGTAGCATCATTTGAGAGTTAAACACTCTCCCAAAAATAGTAGATAGAGTGTATTCAACTGAAGTCTCCACATTTTCACACAATTTCTATGCATTTAGTAAAAATTTTAGAGAAGGTTTGAGCTAAATAATCTCCTCAGAGATTCTTTTCCATATTGATTCATAAAGCTCCTTAACCAAATTCAAAACCCCTGCATTCTTTGGCCTATTATCCAACTCAAGTGTCAATTATTTTTTCATTTATTTCTCTACTTGAAGTTGGGCTTTTATAGCAATGGTATTATTCTACTCATTCAGTAGCTTCTATTGAAGTTGAGTAACCTGTAGCAGGCTTTCCTCACATTTTTCTTGAAATGTTACCTTTTCTCACCTTAAATTTGTCATCACATCTTTCACCTGCATTAGCCCTACTTTCAAAGAATCATTTTGGGCTTGTATAGCTTGGTGAGTCTAAAGAGAAATAGTATTTTGAAACTATTTATTAAGACTCTCTATTTCAATATTCTTAGGATTGATTTTTATAGTCAAACTGTTACAGTTTGCTTCTCTTTAGCTAGATCAGCGTCCATCTTCTATAGCTTCTTTGATATTTTCAAATAATATTCAACTACTATATAAGTGGATTCATTTAGTAGCTTGACCCTATCTTGTGGTCTGAAAAGGGACATGTCTATAGCCACTACATTCATTATGTAATCTTTAGGCTGCATCTACTCATTTGGCTTGACTATATTCGGTGGCAAATGGGTCACTGTTAGTTGCTGCTAGATTGGATCAAATTGTGACCTCATATGTGATGTAGCCAGGGCTTTATTATCTTTTCTCCTCTTTTTCTCCATTCAAGCTTCTATTGCCTTCATAGAATCATTTGCTTGAGTTTGAAAGGTAAAATGAGAGGCAATGTGCCCACCTATAAAAGGATAACCTTGTGGCAAGCCATATGGAATAGCCATATGTTAGCTAGGGAAAATTTGAGGAGTTATTTTCTTGGGGATAGAGGGGAAATGGAGGCAATGATATATCCTAAGTATGGATAGATGGGGAAAAATGAGAAATGGGCATAGCAGAAGTGGCAGGGGACATTATTTAGCCTGATGGAATCATCACCCCTAAAGGAGAAGAGATAGATTGAGAAGAAGGAGAAACAAGACTTACTTGAGGAGAAACTGAACTACTCTATGGTTGGTGGTGTGAGGGTTCTTCCCTCTCCTCTGAATCAAGTTGAAACCTTAGTATATTATGTTTCTTTGGTGTTTCTTCTTCTGGTTGTGATTCCTTCTCTTCAATATTTACCACTACTGTTAGTGTTACTTGTGTAAAATTGGGAACCCCAAGGACTGACACTAATGGAAAAGCTTTTAGTGTTGAAGATACCACACTCTTTTGTTTTTCAATGATATTAAGAGATTAGGGCCAAACAGTTACAGTGACTGAAGCTAAGGTTTGCCCTATTTGACTAGATTCTACTCTGGCTTTTGGCTCTTCACCCTGTGTATGCAAATTTCTTGTATCAGGGCTAGAGATAGGAGATAGAGAACATTCATCCTAGAGTTCCTACGATTTCTCATCTAAATCCACATTTCCAAAAAAGTGAGTTGTCTCACAAATCTCTTGCTTATATTTCCAATAGGCTTCTATTTTCTCAACATTCTAATCTTTATTCTTTAATGCTCTTCTTAAATCAAACGTCATTCTAATTTTAGGGTCAAAATCCCTTTTCTTAACATAAAAATTTTCCCATGGTCTATCTTGTTGAAGGGTCAAATCTTTCAATTCAACATAAAACTCAAGAATATCTTCCCTAGGATTTTTCCTATTTTCCCAAAAGGGATGGCCCTCATGCGCAATTCTGGCAGCAACCCTATTAGTCCTGATCCATGAAGTAATGAAACCATTTGGGTCATATACCCATTTATCTTCAATTAGAAAGAAGCCCAGGAAGGTTAGCTTTCTTAGCAACATGATCTCAGCATCTTTGACCTCTAGGGCCATATTGTTTGTTACCCATGGAACATCATACATTTTCCTTTTTTTCTTTCGAAAGCCATATTCATTATCTACCATAGACACCTACCTGGTGACCTCTAAAAATGCTAACCTAAGGGTTAAAATCTTAGGTAGAAACACTAGTTCCCCATTAAAACCATGGACTCTAATAATAGTATGATGGGATCCAAAAAAGTATTCACAAGGAATAGTATAATTGGTCATAAGGTTTGAGGCACTTGGAAACAGTCTATTTACAACTAGTTCTGGGTTTAGATGACAAAAATTAGGGGGAACAAAAAGTTCCCATAATTTATATGGGTCACTAGTTTTGAACAAGATATGTGTCCATGCAGACACATGAGTGGTCATATGTAAACCAAAGCTTGGATCGTACGTATTTAGGTGCATGTGTTGGGAAAAGATGCCAGAGTTTTGATACAACATAAGGTGAAACATATAAGAAGAATACCTAGAAATTACTTTAGATTTAAACTTGGTGAGTTATTCAACCATCAAATATACAATTTGCTCAGAGAAATCCAACTGATACTCTTGAGTCTTGTCAATAGTTTTTAATCTAAAGAGGATGGCCATTTGTTCTTCATAGATAATTAAATTGGCTTTCATTCCAAAAATGAAATCCATCATGGAAAGTGCATCTTGAATAGCTTGTACAAATTGTGCTCTTACTACAAGCAGTGTCGACATAGTGGTATCATCATTGCCTAATTACAATTCTGATTTTAGAATACTCAATTGAGTATTGATGTTTGCCCATGTTTTTTGCATTTTGGAAATGGTGGGAAATGTGGTTGTCTTATCATGATACTGGGCCAACATCTCTCTGATAGCCTTTGGTGTAATTTGCACTATGAATGGACCCTATTGTATGGTATTTGAAGGTGTATGAAACAATTTGGCACATATTTCAACCAAGTTAGGGCACGGATGCACACCTCGGATAATGAATTGTGCCAGCTGTGGAGTCCATATCCTCATTGTGAATGTTTCATATTGTCCAACCTTGGCCCTCTGAATACACCTTTAATGTGCCCCTTCTCTGAGAGTTTTGCTACTAGTTATTTGAAGAATTGGGTCCATGATCTCATCTGCAAAATCTCTTACCTTTGCTAGGTCATTTGCATGACCAACTTCAAGGACTCTAGTCCACAGGTATGTCTTTAACGGTTGTGTAGGGGCTAGAGCATATGATTTACTTATATGAAACTTGTCAATGGATTCATAAATCCTAGACCCTTGTTGTGAAGATTGTGCTCCCTCCATATCTATATCCATTCTTAAAAATAGTGAACTGTGGTAATGGGTATAAAGCTTTTGCAATAGAGAAGGCACTTTCACTTAAGTAGGTTTGCTATGAACTAAAAATGCAAATAGCAAGAATTTTCATGCAGATGCAAGAATGTTTGAGACACTGTGTAAGCTTTAACTCTTGTTATGAGGTATTTATTGACCCATCATGTCTTAAAATGGCATTAAACCTAGATAACCATTAGCAAATCTTACTAAATCTTCATGAAAGTGAGTTAGACACGTCATGAAAGTGGTTACGCAAGGTACCTTGGGGAATTTAAGAATTTGAGAGATATTTAATGTGTCAAGAGTTTTTGAAAATTTTGAAAAAATATTTGAGCTACGGCTACATGTTCAAAGAACACTTATTTAAAAGAAAGAGTGGGAAAGAAAAATGGGAAAACAAAGCAACAAGGAAAGGGAAACTATCTAACTATAATGCATTAGAGACACAACTTAACTGAAATGTTTCAAGTAAATCCCATTCATAGGAATCTCTTCAGGTTCACCTTCCTCCCATATTAAAAGGGAAATGTCTGAAGCCCCCTCCATAGTGAAATAACTTATGTTGCCAAATAAGTGGCTAAATGTGATGAAGCTCTGGTAACTTGCTCTTCTTGCATGCCATATTGATTAGCCTACATCCGAGTGGATTAGAGTCAAACATGTTTCCATCATATACATACTCTTATTGTTCATGAAAAATTGTCGAATGTTGGTTCTTCATACTGGCATGTCTCATCAAGAAATTGATGGCTACTGGCTCATCACCATAAGCCCTTTGATATACATAATTTATTTACTTATCTCTTTCTGCCTCAAATTTGGGTTCCATTACATGATCATATTCCTTAATGACTTCAAAAATATCATCTTCAAATTCACCAACCTCTTGAAAGGATAAGCCTAAAAGCTTGCAATAATTTTGCAAATTTATTTGAGTCTCAATGCTATCTTGTCCATCTGTAACTAGCTCACAACCCTTTTGAAGAATAGTATAACTTGCCCTAATGACTTCAAACAAGTCATTCAAATCATGATCAAGGAAGTTTCCATGCTCTTCCATATCATTTTTCAAAGTGAGAAGAAATTCAGAAAATATCTCTTCCTCATCAGAGATTAAGGCACAAGCTTGTGACTTCCCACTTGGAATCTAGAATTCATGTTGAGAGATCTGAGGATTGAGAGAAGAGGTATCTTTTGGTATTTCTTCCCTTAAAACATTTGGGATTTTATGATCTCCATCAAATATGACATAGGTTCCCAAGCTAGTGGAGTCATAATTTCCATATGGGTCACTTTGCATCATAGCTAACAAATGATTATTTTCCTCTTCTTGATTATGTTCAGTCCAGTCACCTAACTCCTCAACAAAAAACATTTCTTCATTGTTCAACATAGCATGAGCTACCTCTAATTTTGAGGTTATTTCATTTGTGATGTGATCCTTGTATAGTGGCTTAGATAATATCTTCATCTTTGAACCATATTTGGTTTTTAGGATGAGATGAGACCAATCAAGTGACATATATGCTCCTATCTTGGCTATAAAGTCTCTGGATAAACATAAACCAAATACAAGGGGTATATCTATGACTACTACATCTTGATTGACAATTATATTGGGACAAGTATATAATTTTAATGGGAGTTGTTTAATTCTCCCTATTATTTGTGCTGATTTGCCATCTAGCTGCATAAATCCTTTAGTAAGTGGCTCATACTTAATCTTTAAAGTATCAGGTATTTGCTTAGGCATCACTGTAGTAGTAGCCCTTGAGTCTATCATCACATTATGCAACAGCTTCTTTCCAACTATCAGAGTTAAATAGAAGGGCTCTAGTTTGGATTTACTTACCTCTGCCACATTATTTAAAAAGGTTGTTGTCTTTAGAGGAACTGTGTTCTTGAGCTTTTCTTTATCAGCAAGTCCTTTCATGCCAGTATGTTTAGCCACTGTTTGAACTTAAAGATCTTCTTGTAAAAATGTATTTTTCTTAGGAATAGCTAATATGTCTCACATTGACACATGTGATGGGGTTCTCTTCAGCTGATCCATCACAATCATTGGTCCCATTGTTTGGGTTCTTGGAAAATATGAGTACCTTGTTTTTTCTTGAACTTGTCTAGGAACTACTTGGTTCTGCACTAGCTGAGGCACTTCTTGTCTAGAAGCTATGTTTTGATGACTTTGAAATGAAAGAGGTCTCATAACTTCATTATTTGTGACTTCAGGCTATTCCATCATCCTTCTCTTTATTCTGGTATAGTAGTCTGATTGCACCACTAGTTTCTTGGAAGTAGAAGCTTCATTTAAAAATACTGACTCTTCATCTTCAACCTATGAAAATAAAGCAAGTTCAGGGGATATTTCTTCTTCTTATTGTAAGGACATCCCTTACATCTAAGCCATCAGGACTGAATTTTGCATACCAAGGGACTGGTAGGCTTGAGTGTTAGAAGTACTTGCAAATTGTCCATCTAGTCTTCTTTGCTCTACTATCTTTTGTTGTAGATTACCCATAGGAAAATCTCTCAGCGTATGAACATTATTAAAAGGAAAACACCAGGCATTGGTGCTATCTACATAATTATTCTATCCTTGAATAATCTCTATATTTGGATTGGGATGAACAGTCTGTGAGGGTGTAGGGACTGCAACTAATTAGTTTATTGGCTAAGGGTTATTTTGCCTTTGATGACCCTAATATTGGTTTGGCTGAGGTGGAAATCTATTTCCTTGGTAGCCTTGATTTGGGTTTAGGATAAGGGTTCTATTGTCTTTTTATGTTAATTAACTCATTCAAAAATTTCCTTAAGATGTTCTTGATATCATCCATCTCAGATGATTGGGCAGGGACAAGTTATTTAGTAGGTTGTTAAGGATATGTGTACATAGACACAAGTGGGGATATAGGATTAGGGGTTTCTTGAGGCAATGGTAAGGTAATCTTTGGAAACATGGGCATGGGAGGCCTTGGGGGCAACTTTCCAGCATCTATTAAATTATTTTTATCTCTGACTACATAGTCATGAGCTTCTAGCGGAGTCTAACCTCCAAATGATTGAATCATTATTGATATGTCTGAATTTAAAGCTTTAAGATAAAATACTATAGCCATACCTAGTAATGGTCTTACTGTAGCAAGGATTCTTTCCCAAGTCTTTTGAAATCTCAAATTGAAATCAGTCATTACTTCTTGTGGTGCCCTCTTAATAGTAATCAATTATTGCAACACAGAAGACTTATCACCCTTTTCTTCAAACCTTTCAAAGAAAAGATCTCCAAGTTGATCCCATGTAGATATTGTATTTGGAGTCAAGGATTTGTACCATTATAGAGCCTTCCCTTTAAAAGAGGCTACTAATAATCTTATAGCCACATTCTGCTGTGTGACCACATGAATTACACAGACATTAGACACATCTTGTAGATGTTCTTTAGGTGGTTTAAAATCTTTCCCATTGAATTTGGGTAGAGCTTTCAAGGCATTTAATGGAATAGGGTCCCAAGTGGCTAGTGGTATTGAGAAGATCAAAGGACTTCCAATGTTCCAACTTGCATAATTCCTTGGGGGTATAGGAGCTCCCATAGTTACTATTGGTATTGGTATAAACTGATTGACTCTTCATCTTGGATTAGTTACCAATGGTGGAAAAAGAATACCTAGATTTACAATAGATTGAGATCTTGTTACTGGTCCACAACTCTGACTCCTTGTAGCTCTCTGGTTCATATGGTCTTGAAAGAAAATTCAAGATGGAGTCCCATCAGGTGTGCTAAAAACTATTGATGATTAAAATTGCACTATTTCTAACACCAATAATGGAAATTTTTAGGAATGTGGGACTTGCAACCTGAAATGACCTACATATTTTAAAGAAGCTAGCTCTACTTTATCTCAAGTGTATTATGAGGAAAGGGATAGGAATTAAATATAAACACAAATGTAATGAAAGAAAATCTAACTATGGAGATGCACCTAAATTTAATTTGACCCTTAATTCTAAGCATAGTGAAGCTATCTTTAAAATTAAATTACATTAAAGAGCAAATGAACAATGATCAATGTAAAAGATGAAAATAGATAGGATCAAAGGATCACAACTTAGATGATTTTGAAATGACATAGAATATAAACAAAGGCATAGAATTCCATATTCTCATTAATTTTCCAATTACATAAAAGTCATAGAAATATGCAAAGTTATACAAACTTTCTAACTCAAGAAAATAGAACAAAGGCAAATGATATTACTGGCCACAGCTAAAAAGTCTAAAACTTTTGATAACAATTTCTCATAGAAAATTATCTCTATTTTCCTCCTCTAATTAAAATGGTCTCTGCACTCCTGTTTATATCATCAGACTCACTCTAGACCACCTACATGTTCCCAATCCAATGGCCCAACTGAAATCTAACTGAACTAGAAGTGTCTAACATAGGATATTTCTTAGTTCTAAAACGTTATATCTTCTTGCAAGTTCATTGGCCGAAATAGATTCAAAAGACACTTCCCACTATCAAATAGGAGAGGACACTTGAATAATTCCCTTACTCTAATTGAAAACTTTCTTATTATTCAGGAGGCACCAAAAAATGACACTTGGCATGTTCCACAACACTTACCAAAGACACACGACACCTTCCACGTAACCTATACTCTTTACTGTGTCTTTGCTCAAGAGTGTTCCATCATTGACATCTATCATAGTCTACTTCTTCAAAACTTTAATAACTTATATAAAATGAGACCCAAAACCCTTCTCACTCAAGCCACTTCAAAAAGGAAATAGGGACAAGTGGCACTTTATGCGCATCCTTAACAAGAGACATGTGGCAGTCTCTACTACTTTTAGCTATCTTTTGAGAACCCTATGGAAGGTGACACTTGTTGGTCTCTGCATTGCTCTATCTATACTATAGAAACATTCAGGCCTCATTTCATATTTACATGGATGGTGACACTTGGTAGCTTTCGCTTGCCTCAAAAATAAAACCCAGGACCCACCACAGTCTTTACTTATCAACGAAACAAAGTGAAGATATTTTAGATGTTGACACGTGATGGCTTCCACTTTCTTCAGCTAGGGATACATGGCATCTTCCATTGCTTTTAGAAAATAATATTTAAAATAGTCTTTAGAAACATATAAGAAACATGAGATGTGGATACTGACACTTGTTGCGCTCCACTGAGTTACTATGGGACACGTCACATGTTCTAACCAACTAATAGAAATTATGAAATGTGCCTCGGCCAATGACACTTGGCATCTTTTGCTCAATTTTGATATTTAGACAAAATTTAGGTGAAAATAAATTCAAGCCCGTGTTCTAAGTCAAAAACTTCACTGTCTTGAACCAAAGCATGTAGGGACAAAACTTGGAGTGCATAACTAAAACTCAGAAAATGAAAAATGTAGAGTTTTTTGATCTACACTTCCCATTTAGATTTGGAAGAATTCCAACATAGTAAGGGTCCTACTTAGGTGTTGGGAGTATGCTAGTGTAATTAGGGTTTTTTTTCTAGAAGAAGTGTAGGGGTGTAGTGAAAATTAAAATATTATGGATAGGTAATTAGAAATACCATTTTCTCCATTGTTATGGGTGGGAAAGCTTTTAAGAATTTGGTGAATGACTTGTCGAGGTATTTTTATTATTTATTGGGGTTGAGGTGTCTTTATTTGGGGACATATGGGTAATTATGAGTTCTAATTTTGATTTATACTTTACCCACTATCACAGTTCATAACCTCTCTTTAGGTTTAGGGATGACTAGTGGGGGTAGTTTTTTACCAATTTTTGATGGGTTCAAAGTGTGATGCAAAATGGGACTCAACATAGGTCAAAATAATATGGAAAACATTTTTATGGAAGGAAACCTATTGGGTTAGGAACTTTGAATAAATATTAGAGTCTTATCGTAGTGTGATAATCAACCATACTTTGAAATAGTGTGAAAGTGATGAGGGTATAATCTAGGTCAAGGTGTGTCCTCATGTGGTTGAATGTTGAGTCGACACATTAAAATTTGCTAAGATGGTCATCATGGGGAGGGTTTTTTGTATTTGGATACTTCCACCATGCAACTACCAAGTATGAAACCCATCACCCCTCATGGATCACATGGAAGAACTAGAGGATAATATTTTTCCATGAGATTGATAATTTATATAATATATAGGGAGGTAATCAGGGATTCCATGGATAACTTCATGTTGGGGATATCTTCAATCATTTTTATGTATTCTTCAACTGATTTATCTTTTATCATGGTTTGGGGGACTTCTTCTAATTTCTTTAGGATTACCACTTTCACTTTCGGGTCTTTAGTGATATCGACCAATTATGGGGCTTTCTTAACCCCATTGGTGGGTAAGTGATAATTGATGTGAAGTCCTAGTTTTTTTTTCATGGTATTCTTCAACATGTCAAAGGGTTTAGGATCTCCTTTGGAAAAAAACTTATCTTAGGTGTAGGAAGTAAATTTTATAAAATAGGGTGGAAGGAATAGATTTCATCCAATGTATCCAAGGGCATCCCAATATCACATTGTAATTGGTGTCCATATCTATGACATAAATTTTAGTCAAGACTATATTGATACCTTAGATTATTAGGACCATAATGGTTTCTATGGAATTGGACTTGAGGTTTTCATAGTGACAAAGGATATTGCATGTAGTAAATAGTTAGTTTCCCCATAACCAAATTTTTTAAGGAAAAAGGGATAATATTGACCATTATTTCATCATCAATCAATGATATTTTTAAATAATTATTATAGATCCATACTTATAGAAATAAGGTTATATTTCCCCTCTTAGATAACTCAAATTTATGAGGGAGGTTTCATAGGTCTAAGAAGTAACCAACATCATGTGGTCACTAACTAGGTAGAGTATGTCCAAATCAGTGTGGTTGATTTTGGATTGAATAGGGGGAGTGACACTAGAAAAGCCTATTCCTAGGGTATCAATAAAGGACAATTGGTGTGTGGGAAAGTTATTAAGTAGATATAGAAAGGATATATGAGATAATGTCTTGGTCAGTTGGATATCAAGTCATAATTACCTATAGGTTTAAGAAAGGATTCATTTTTTAGGATATTCAAAGGATAGATGGTCATGGGTTGTTATTATATATTAAAATTAATAGTGTTTGTTTCCTTTTTTAATTCTAATTCCATGACTCTTATAATATTAGTTTTGCCTTAAACTCCTAGCTAATAGGCCACATAAGTGTTTTTGTCATTAGAAATAGAGGATTCAGTATCATGATTGCTTTTTTTCATGGATTAGTTGTGTTAAATGGGATGACTTGACTAGTTATTCTACTATTGACCTTGATCAAGGTTGGGTAAATTTATAAGTTGTAGTTTTGTGGAGTGATGGGACTACTTGGAAGGGATTGTGTGTTTGTGTTCATACCTCCTAATAACATATCTATGAATAACTAATTTTGATCCTTTAGGAGTCTTTATATAGATTTTTTATACTCCCATAACCCCCTAGTGTTATGACCTAAAACTCTATGGAAGAGGTAGTAAATTTTTGGGTCATAATCCTAATATCTCATATTCTTCCCTTACTACCCAAATTCTTATTGGTCGTTGCATGGGTAGTAGTTTTTATTTTGGAAATGGGGGTATTGTTCATTTGATTGATATGAATTTTGGTTTTGGTTTTGATAATGTAAATTACAAGGTGGTGGTTGGTTGAAATCAACTGTATGGATGATAGGAGGAAAAAACTAATTCTTACCTCCTATGTTGTTGGTGGTAGTATTAAAAGAATATGAAGGTGGGTATTGACTATTATTTTTAGGGTTTTATTTCTTGGCTTGGTCAGTGACACCATAGATAGTAGCATTCCTATTGTGGTTCAAGATATTGGGACCTTAGTTGTTTGTGTTGTTTAGGATTTGGTTCATAGTTTAAGATCCTCATTATTTTGAGGGAAGATATGTCCATTAGTTCCATAAGTTCATCATCCACTATCAATGGCTATTCGATCAATGTATAGTGCAATTTTTATGAAATCATCGACATATTCCCATATTTCTTTGTTAAGTGAATAGAGTAAAAGATCACACAACTATTGTTAGTCTATGTTTGATGTGTTGGCAAAGGAATACAGGACCTATCACAATCTTGTTATAAAATCAATAGCTAATTCATTGTATTCTTATTTGATATGCAAGAACTCTCATATGACAATATTTAAGATTTTTTTCATGTTAAAAAATTTGATGAACTAAAACATGAGCTAGCAAATGGAGTGTATAGAAATTTTGAGGAGGTGATAGTACCATCTAAGTGTTATCCCTTTGAGTGTATTGGGGAATATCTTTGCTAAAAATGCATCCCAAGGAAATAGCTCCATGATCATAGTGGCATAAGATTTTACATGTGTATTAGAATCCCCTTCCCCTTTTAATTTTAGAATATTTTATAGGGTACATGGCATAATAACCTATTATATGATAATGTCAAGGGGTTATTTAAGGTATTTATCATAAGTTCCCATGTTTTTAAAATTTATCACCATTATGGTGATACTAGTAGGAGGATGTGGGGTAGTGTATATTTTAGCCTAATATCTGTTAGGAGGTGTGGATGAAAATTGATAGGGTGACATAGAGGAGGATAGGGAATAATTATATGGCAAAGTGGAATTAAAATACATGTGGAAGTATGAAAGGATAGTATGAGATGAAAAAGGTATAATACCTTATTGTGGTAGTGTATGAGGTTTATTACAATAGAATATATGTTATCTGTGTGTGGCCTAGTGAGGTGTGAGTTGGGATGTATCCTATATGTGAATGGTGATTATATGTGGGAGGAATGTAACCAGAGGCATAGGGAATGATATATTATTTTCTACTACATTGTTTGGTAGTGGTGTAACATACATGTATACACCTCCTAATAGAGTTTGAGTGGGAAGATGGTAAGATGAGTAAGATTTTGAGACATAAGGGTTAGGAATGTTGTGGGTGAGAATGTCTCTAATAGGTTGAGGAGAGACTTGATTTTTTTATGGTGTTTATTCCTACAATGGTGGGAGAGTATAAGTTTATTGTTATGATCTAAGGTGAGTTGTCATGGGTATGGGGAAAGATGAGGGTTGAGTTGATATAAGGAGGTCTTTTCATATCCCTTAGATTAGATATTGTTTATTATTTTATAGGTTATAGATATAACCCATCAAAGAGATAATGAGATGATTTGGCCTTATATTGGTATTAGGGTCCTTGGACATTAGTGTAAGGATGATATATATTTGAGATGAGGCTATATGAGGGGGTTGGTTTGGGATACGAGCCATAAGAGTAGCATTGGTAGTGGTCATAAGTGGGCTGGAGGAATATTGATTCTTATTGGGAGGATGTGCATTACCTTGCATGTGATTGACCTTGTCTTCTAAATGATATATCTTTTTTAAATAGTTACCATATTTGGTGAAGATTTCTATGTCTAGGATTTACAAGTTGATAGATGTCTTAATGTCCATGTGAGGAGTGACTTGGATTCCACTTGTAAGATTCATGGTGTTAGAGTTAGGGTTGTTACTTTTGATTTATGATATGTCATGTATGTCTTGAATGATAACCCCACTCTTTGCCAAATGTTAAAAAGGGAGTAGTCATATGATTGGTGTTTTACATTAATTTTGAAGGTCATTTTATTCCAAATCATGAATGATGATTCCTACATCTAAACTAGATTTTCCTATATTCCTCTAGGCTAAGAGATAATTGGATGTCCTATTTAAACATATTCTAACGGTTTATGGATACACATAGAATAAGTGGAAGGAGACAAGATAGAGAAAGGAAAAAACAAAGAGAAGAAAAAGAAAAAGTGGATACATAAGGGATGAATCCCTTAATTTTAGGTTGAAATTTTTTTATAAACACAAATTAGCACATGCTAATCAATCCACTCAACTCCTTGAGGTCTAGTTGAGTTGAGGCAGCTAACGTAATAGAAAGTCTAAGGATTTGGCTAGTTGTTGAGTGGAATGGGATTTGGGATAGGTGGTGGTAATTGATTCTCATGATGAAACCAAAAGACCTCAACATGGTCCCCATTATTTTTGAGAGTATTGAGTTGTGTGGAGATATATCTTGAAGAACCTTTAGTATTTTCTATCACAATAAGGTAGAGTTTTTGATTAATGTTAGGATCAGGGAAATGAGGGAGATTAGGCTGAATGACTCATGGGAGAAGATCTACTCTAAAGGGTTGACTTTACCTAACCAATGTCATCAACTAAGTGTGAATGATATGAGAAAATTTTAGAACTAAGTATAAAAATAATGGGATGAATGGGTTACTAAGCTTGGATAACATTGTGTTGATGTCCCTTTTTTTGTCAAAAAAAAGGATAGATAGATCAGGGATGCACTCTTGTTGTTATAAAATAGTTAAGGAATATATGATGAGGTGAATAATTGGAGTGGATAAAAAAACCTCACATCTCAACTCAATACTAATTCAAGACTTTGTGATAATGTTAAGACTAAGTTATCTAACTTTAAGGAATAGGCCATGTCAAACAAGATCTGGTGTCTCAGGAAGGGTCATATAAAAGAGATCAGTTGGAATCCATGGAGATGCATACAAGATTGTTTGTTTAATGGCTTGAAATTTATGATTTTTAGAATTTTGAATAAAGGATTTGATATTTATTTCTTTCATGAATGACAAGTATTATGTAGGATATGTTTGCTTGCACATATGGGTAAGGATTTTAATGTAATGTTACTACTTGCACAAATGGCAAGGATTTTGTTGTTATGTTTTATTTCACATATGGTAAAGTATTTTTATATGATTTTATTGCTAATAAATACTTTTTTATGTAGTTTCTTTCATTTTTTATTGATTATTTTTGGGGCTTTATTGGTTTTTAACAAATGAATACTTGTTAAAAACAAAGTGCAGAAAGTAAATAAAAATAGAACTAAGAAAAAATTAAATCAAAATTTTTTTTTTCTTATCCTTTTAAATATTTGGGATGAATAAAAATGAAAGAGGGGAGAAATTTATACTACTATGTAAGATGTTAATTTATCATAGATCTATTTGCATGGAAACTAGATGCAATATTTTTGTTTGTTTTTTATTAACTTATGTGATGTGAAATAAACTCATGAATTAAATATAATGTGCACAAGTAATATGATAATATATCTAATCTAAAACAATATAAATGAAATACTTTATATTAACCTTTCTTGTAATCAAACTAGGTTTAACATCTCAATGACTCTAACTTGCTACAAATAATCTTTTTCTAATGATATGATAGGATGCCAAAAAAAATATATAAGTGATAATTTTTTGTTTTGAAAGAGTTAAATGATAATGATTTTAACCATTTAAAATAAAATAAAAATTAGTAATCCACAACCTTCACACATTCACCTATAGTTGCCTATGTTTCTGTGTTTACCCATGTGATTATTT
The DNA here is from genome assembly GCA_037957365.1 of Torreya grandis. NCBI lineage: Eukaryota > Viridiplantae > Streptophyta > Pinopsida > Cupressales > Taxaceae > Torreya > Torreya grandis. The sequence goes on from JARHVA010005322.1 coordinate 934,838, forward strand.
TAAGTGCAATAAGTTTGTCTAGATCTTAAATGAAGAAAAGTTGCCTTGGCTTGAAATGAATTGAAGATTTAATAGTATCTCTTTTTTTTATTAATTTACAATATGGTTTGTTAATTTGAATGGAAACTAGTCTATTGAATGTAATCATAAATCAAAACTAATTATGTTTTTGGTAGCAGAGATAAATGAAAGAGGTAGATCTATTTCACTATCAAATATACTTATTTTATCTTTTAAATATGAAAATAATAATCTTCATTTAATATAATCTAAAAAATAATAAATATTATAAATCAAAATAATCCCAACCTAATTCTAGAATAATTTAGCTGAAGTGCAAGTAGTGTGTCGATATAAGAATCCTCAAGATGCTAGCTCTATATGATCTTATGTAAATTCAAGAAAATATCTAATATAGGGATGCATAAGATATTTGAAAATATAAAAAAGGGGAGAAGACACAATATATAAAAAGAAGAGTAGTTGAACTAAGGCTAGCTAATGTCTTGGATTGCAAGGTCTATGTTTCTCTCACCAATAACACTTCTTCATTTACAACTATGTAGTCAACTTGAAAATGCTAGGGATGAATTGGCTAAAAATTATATCAAGGTTGTAGTTTAAAAATATTATTTGATAAAAATATATAGCCGTAATTTTTATATATGAAATTTGGCCAAAATTGGCCCTCTTGTAGGAAGAGAAAGGAGTTTGAATGGGAGAGTTCAACTAAGTGTGACCATGAGCTCAACTTAAGATGAAATAAAAAAGGATAAAATTATAAGATTTATTCCCATCAACATGATTGGAAGTGAATGCAAATGTTAGGAAAAATAAACGTGAATCTAATTGTGAAAAACATGTAAAAATGGGAATTATGGGAGCTAATTTTGGGAGGCATTTCCACTATGACAGAACAACCACGTTATGTAGGGTAAGCCTTAGAACCACCACTTATTTTTTCAAATATTCCTATAAGATAACTAAACTACCCCTAATTTAATACATAACTAACCTTATATGGTGAAATCACCTCTTATTTTACATCACCACCATGGAAATTGTGGAAACTTAGGTATAGTTTTGCAACTAGATGGGGCAATTCTATCACCTTAGGTAAAGGTTTTCATATTCATGGGTAGTTTTTAAAACAATGATTAAATGACTAAGAATTTATGATCAAGAGGTTGAATTGGGTCAAAATATAAATGTAGAAGCATAAAGAGAGTTTAGAGATAAATAATTCCATGTGGAGTGAACAATAATAAGTCATTAGATCATCATCATATTTGTATTCAAAATGTAGCACTGTGTAATGTTTAGGTACATATAATTATCTTAGTTGCCTTGCACTAGATAAATAAGAATCATGGGTTCATTAGCTAAAACTAAAAGAATTATTGGATAATATTTATTTCTACAGCTCTTCCAAAATATCTTCATATATAGAAATTTATGGTTATCAAACCATATCCATACATTCATCCTTGAGGGCAGGGTAATTTTTTATGGTGAATATTCATTAATTCATGAATATTCCATTTTTTGAAATTTATTTTTGATGATTTTTTAAGGTCACTACATAGGTCTAGATCACCTAAAATTTAGGAATGTAAATTCTTTTGGAGGTTGGATCACTAAACATTTAAAATAATTTCTTAGTTCACCATTCAATTCACCACATATACATAGTATATAGGCTACCATGGGTAACCATAAAAATATACTTATGGTAAATACCTTATAAAATTGGTACAATTTAGAAGACACTAGATGCATTAAATGTCTAAAATATGTAGGTTTTGGGATAAATTAAAATAGAGTATCAACAAATTTCTAAAACCTTAATATTATTACATAATTGGTTTCCTCTCAAAGCATTATGCAATTTCAAAAAATAAAACTGTCTCAATATGATTTCATATGGAAAAGTTATGACCTAAAAAATTTGGTAGTCAGTTTCACCATTTGATTGAATCCATCTGTTTCATAACCATTCAATTTCATTTGAATGGATGTAACCAAATGGATGCACAAAATGGTATATGAATAGTGAAACCATGTCAAATATTTGTTAGTGATATCATGGAGGTGTTCTGGTGAGCGGATGAAGTGATTTGATAGCCCAAGCAACAATGACAAAGTGTGAAATGTGTCTATTTTAGTATGAATTATGTTGGCTTGGTTTATCCTTAATTTCAGAATGATTATAGATGTTTAGGGATGAGTATGGTGGTTGGAGCATGTGAAATAGGTCCTTATGATGTTATCTATGATTTGAGGGGTTATGTGAATAAGTGGAATTCATCTATTAGTCCATGTTTTTCATCTAGATAGTTTGGGTTTAGTGGCAAAAAAATGAATAGGCATTTTACTAATTTCACCATTACCACGCATGAATGAGTCAAGGGGAGATGGTTATATGGTTTTGATCATAGTAGTCCCTACCTAATTGTTATGCACCAGATCTTAAGTCATGCATCAAAGCTGGTCAAAGATATGAGGGTGAAAAGTTGTATTTTAAGATAGATTTCATTATTTTCCCATGCTTAGCCAAATTTACAATATAGCTAGAAAGAGCTGAGTAAGAAGTTTGATGATGGAATATCTTGCATATGTGGATGTTTCAAAATATGGTAATCATATGGGTTTGTTTAGTTTTAAACCTAGTTTATTTCCACTAATTTTTAGATCATGTGATATAGCACGTCAAGAGATATGCATGTGAAAAGTTGGGATTTGAAGCATTTTGACTATCTTTTCTGATAGCCAATTTTTCAATAAGGTCGAAAGATTCGAGTGAGAATTTTGATGGTGTTATATATTACACATGTGAATGTTTCAAGATAATTTGATCATATGTGTTTATTTAGTTTTGAGCATAGATGATTTTCACTAAATTTAATATCATCCACTAAAGCACAGTAAAATTTATGTAGGAGTAAATTTTGTCTCCCAAACATATTTTGATATGGTTGGCTCTATGATATAAGATTTTGAAAAGGGACTTTAATGGCATTATATCTCACATGCATGAGGGTTTTATGAGAATTATGTCACATGGTTGGATTCTCCTATGTGAGGATATCATCTGGTCTAAGTTTGAGATCCTAAATCAAAGCACATAAGAAGTTATTTAAGATTAAAAATGGCTACTCAAGCATATTAAAAGGATATCCATACTTGGTCATTTTTGTAAGTGTTAAATCTTGATCAAGATTTATAGTGCACATTGCTCCAAGAAGTTAGGATGAAATGAGACAAGGATAGGTACATGATGCTTAATGATTGAGCAAAGGTACATGAGAAGGATCCAATGGTGGGTGGGAATACATACATATTGATCATTGGTGAGTGTTGATCGTTAAAGACTTGGTTAATCTATAGACATCAATAGAGCACATAAAATCAAAGTTCTTAGATTGTATGAGATAAGGTCAAAGTGATAGTGGTTTAACATCTAGCATTGGTGGTCTAAACATTAATGCTCGATCTATATTAATAAATCATATTTGATCTGGAATTAAGAGGACAATAAATGTGAGGATAGTGTCTAAAGGTTAACTTTGACCATTTGTATTTGAATATTTGAGTTTGTGAAGGAAAGACCAGTGTTTGGTTTTTGGACCATAACTTTCCTTAGAAGTCAAATTTTATATTTTAGTAAAAAATAAATCAGTAGAGCAATATAAGGCTCATCTATAAATATAGATTATGAGATCTAGAATTTTATACAAACAAAGATATTTAGTTCCAAATTTGAATATGTTTTTGTATATGTTCTAAAAGTGACATGAAAAGGATATTTGAGCTAATGTATTTATTGTTTCAATGTGCTATGGTAAATATTTATTTTGGGTAGTGTTGTAGACTCCACGAGGATATTTTAAAAGGTTTTTATATGTGTTATAAATCTATCCTGAGTATGAACAATGCTTGATAAGTTGGTTGTATGTTTGTTAATGGCATTCCTATGTATAAGGTCTCTATTTGAGATATTTAAGCATATGTAAAGGTAAGCTAAGATGATTGTGATCATTTGAAGATGTCTTGGGGGACATAAGGAGTAGACCTATGTATTTCTAAATGGTCTTATGTTCATAATTTGCTAAAAAATATATCAAAAGGGTGAATGGGTCTCCATAGGTCCTAAAAGTGACATAGGCCTATTTTAAAAGGGGATAATGCTTAAGTGTGACCCATATGAGATGCCTTATGAGTGAAGGAATGTAGTGTGGTTGACAAAGAATTATTATGAATTTGATAATTCATGATTACTCTATATATAATGGGGCCAAATTTTTTAGGTTCTAGATTTATGAGAGATTGAAGAGAGGATTTTGTGTGCTTAGTAGAGTGAAGAAGGGGTAGAGTTCTCTGAGGATGAGTTGAAGAGTATAAGAGATAGAGGACTATTTTTGTGACTTGTAGGTCATAATTCCATTAGCATAATAGTGCTCTTTGATATTAAGTGTAATTGAAGGTGAAGAGTGAGAATAATTAAGAGGCCCATCATTAGGTGTTGAATACATTAGCTCTAAGGTGGAAGTGTTATAATCGAAGAAGGTCTAAAGGAATTGATCTTCCCTAGGGGTAGTTAATCCTTATAAAATAGGGTTTCACTAAAGACTTTTGATTAGAAGGACATGATCAAGGTTTTAGGTTAAAAAGACTTGACTAAAAGTTCTTGATCAGAAGGACTTGATTAGTCTCTTGTTTGTGATCATCTTATATGATAGTAAACCATGTGTTTATAGGCCTGAGAGTGGGTTTTATTCTCCAAGAGGGTTTCCCACGTATATCTTGTATTGTGTATGTTATCTTGAATTATGTTTATTATTCACTTTTATGACTAATTAATATGCTTCATAAATGCTCTTGTTGAATGCTTAAGTATGTACAAGGGTTTAGAAATTAAATTATATTATTTTCCATCATTGATTCACCCCCCCCCCTCTCAATGGATTATACCTATAATAATTGGTATCAGAATGAGATCCTTTTGTAAAAGCTTGATAGCTTGAAGGTGATCCAATGTATAATGGCTAGTTAGAATGTGCAAGGTGGTTTCTCTACTAAGCAAACATTGATGTTCAATGGATCTAATTATGATTTTTGGAGTACCAAGATGAGGACATACATTATGTCCCTAGGGTTTGATGTATGTCAATTTATTGTGTATGGTTATGTTTTTCCTACCATTATTCCATCTAGTGTTTTAGACAATAAATATTTTGAGAACAAATCTAAGGTAATGAATGCCATCACTTATGGTCTTCTAGAAACTGAGATTATCAAAGTAATTAATTACACATCTACCACAAAAATATGGGATAAATTGAACACTATTTTTGAAAGATATTAAAGGTTGATCTTGATAAGTTACACACTCATAGAAGGCAATTTGAAAGTATCAAGATGAATAAAGAAGATAATATGTCATCCTTTATATCGAAAGTTTATGATGATGTGAACATCATCAAAGGTCTTGGAGAGAATCTTGAAGAGACTAATATTGTTCAAAAGTTATTAAGGTCAATAAGCCCCAAGTTTGATCCAAAATTATTTTATATAGAAGAGAGTCATGATCTTACTCATTTGAAGATCTATCAATTGCATGGCACCCTTACTACCTATGAGATAAGGTAGAATGATGATATACCTCCAAATAAGGAAGCAAATTTCAAGATTGAATTTCAGTTAAATAAGAAGTTCCAATGTAATAAAATCAAGGAGGATGACATTCCTAATATAGATGAGGATGAACTAATTACTTTGATTTCAAGGAAATTGAGAATAGGTTTAGGCAAGTATAAAGGTAATCTACTCCTCAAACGCTTAAATTATGGTGAGATAGGGCATTTTGTTAATAAGTGCCCTCATAAGTATAAGAAGGATGATGATGGAGAGCATGATCAAGTTAATGATTATGGAAAGAGATATTTTATGTATAAAATCAAACAGGGATTCAAAATATTTGATAATAAGTACTTCAAGGAAAAGAAGAGTCTATACACCAAAGAATATTGTAGTTCATTAGATGAGAGCGAAGATAGTGACTCAGAATATAATCATGAAGATGATGGCTCTACTAAAGATGAAGCTCTATTCATGGTTGAGGAAGGAAGTTACTCACATTATAATGTGTCTACATGAATTGATTTAGATGATGATGAAGATGAGGTGGACTATGAGAATACATTGACTAATGATCATGAAGAACTAAAGGTTGAGAAGAAGATACATAAGAAGATGAAATATAAACTCAAGAAATTTGAGGAGAAATTCAATGTGTTTGAGGCAAGAATGGATTAAGATTACAAGGAGCATGAAGATATTGCAACATCTCATTTGTCCATTGGAAGTCCTATCTACAAGCCTAAAATATAAACAAGATTAACGTGAAAGGTATGTAATTGAAAATGATTCATTAAAATCTGAGTTGGTAAAGATATCTAGTAAGGTAATGTCATTTGTGAGATTTGAAAAGAGCTCAAGCGATCTAGACAATATTATGAATGATCAAAAGCATGTAAGTGATAATACTAGTCTTTGATATAAATAATAACTAGAGATTGTAACTCAAGACAAGATGAAGAATAATGTGAACAAGGATAATTAGCCTTTGAAGAAAAATCATTAAAAAAAATGAAGGTGTTGTTATAATGAATATAAAATAGATCAGATAGCCAAATACCATGAGGTTTGTAAATTCTAATTGTTACTACTATAATTGTAATTATTTTGGGCATATATCTATAGAATGTAGAAGACCTAATAAGAAGGGATTTTATTTGAACTATGATGGGGGTCATAAGTTAAAAGGTGTAAGCAAGATTGAGTGCCTCAACTATCATGATGTGGGATACTTTGTAAAATGTTTTCCATTTAAGGTAAGACAAGGTTAGTTTCCTTCAAAAGATATTGAATGCTATAGTTTTTATGAACTTAGACACATTACAAGTTTTGTCCAAATATAAAAGGGTTGAAAATTTTTTTTAGATTAAATTAGTGTGATTCAATTGTGAACAGAGAGATCACATTGCTATATTATACAATCAAAGTCCTACAAAATAGAATAGGTTTTATCAAGATCCTAGAGTGAAAGATATAAGACAAGTTAATACTTAGAAATCAAAGGTGGCAAGTAGGATTCATGATGAGACTATAGGTCTAAGTAATCTATCTGATATGGTGGAGAATTTTTTGATTTTGAAGAGTCCCAAGAGGTCTCATTGTCTGCTCATGTTGAGAATGAAGAGACTAAGATAAAAGAGAAGACCAAGGTGTTGGTTGAAGCCAGTTTTGAGGTATGTATGGATCCAAGTGAACATTTGATTGTTGTTGAACATGTGCCTAGTGATGAGGATCCAAGATAAAAGGAAAATTATTCAAATGAAGAGGTATGCCATGAATCTATGTTGTCTCCATTTATTAATAATCCAATAATAGAAGAAAAGGAGAATGTTGTAATAGTTGAAGACATTTTTTCTCTAAATCAAAAGAAGAAGAAGAACTATAAGTATCATCTAAGCAAGGAGGGAGAGGAATATGAGGATTTTTTTTTTCCAGAGAATTAAGGTATAGAGGGTGTCTCTATATATATTTTTTAAAAGACTCCTTTCAAGTGGAGAAGCAAGTGTTGTATTTTTTAGTTTAAACAATTTGTAGGGTCAGAATGAAGGTTCCCAGATGGCAAAGGTAGATTTATGATTTTTCAAGGTAATATTTTTGCATAGAAATGTATGTTGACCTTAGTCTAGCATGATTCATGTGGTTTTGTGATCTAAAGGTTTATTGAAGTTAATTTGGTGATTTTTGTTAGCTCTTAGGTTTCTTAGTTTGTGCTTAAGAACTTGCAAGTCCTAAAATGGGTTATAGGAAGTCAAGGTACCCAATGGTATATAAGATCAGATCTTGGTTTAGATGTGTGTAATGGTTGTCTCTATGTGTACAAGATTTAGAGGTGGATGTTGACTAGAAGGTGTTATGTTGACCTTATTTGTTTTGAGATTTTAGGGTTGTAGGCTCAACTAGAAAATTTATCTACCTTATGAGTTTATATCTAAGACTTATTAATTTATTTAATGGTACAAATGTGTGGTCAAATAAATATTCACATATTTTTTAAGGTTTTTGGTTCTCAATTTATTCTTATTTATGTCAAAATGGAGAGTTAATTATCTAGTAGGTTTGTGAAATAAGTATGTTATAGAGGATGAACTTGTTATAAATTGGTGTGCTCAAGGGGTCATATGGGAGTGATCTATATATAAAGTTTAAGATATTGAAGATATGTATACTTAAAGGTATGGGCTCTTCAAGTTTTAGGTAGGGCTATAAGGAGTCTATGACAGGCCTAGTGTGAAGAAGAGTGTTTTTGTTTAGTTTATCTAAAAGAGAAAAGCTTGAATGCTTCTAGGTGAGTTCTCAAGTTAGTTTAGAACATGTTTTTTGATTTATGAGTGGTATGATGATATGTACATGGTCATGGAAGTGTCTTGAGAGAGAAGGCTAGTAAACCTGCATGGTGATTCTTCATGGTGTGTGGAGATCTAGAGATGCTCAAATGGTGTAATGGCTCATAAATATTAAGGGGAGTCCCTATCATATGTATCTTGGTAATTTTCATAATATTTTAGTGTTTTTTTTGTTATTTATTCATTGGTTTAAGTGTTTGGTTGAAGAGAGTGTTGGCATGGAGCAAGAGGAAGTTGTGAAGACAATAAGACATTGGCTCAAGGTAAGGGGGAGTTTGTATCATATTTTTAAGATGGTCCTTTCCCATTTTGGTACTCCTTTTAGGTCCTAAAGATAATATATTTCTCACTTTGTCAATGTGTCAAAGGGGGTAAAAGTTCCTATTATGGAAAGTTCCTATTGTGGGAGTGCTTTGAAGAAAGAGAAGGTGAGTTATATATTGTTACATATGACACTTGGTGATATTAATGAAAAAGGGTGAGATTGTTGAAGATTTGTTCATGATGTCATGGTGATGTCATGGAGGTGTCTTGGTGAGTGGATGAAGTGTTTTGATATCCCATATAACAATGACAAAGTATGCAATGTGCTTATTCTAATATACTTTATGTTGGATTGGTTGATCTTAAATTTTGGCATGATTAGAGATGTTCAAGTATGAGTATGGTGGTTGGATCATGTGAAATATGTCCATATGATATTATATATGATTTGAAATACTTTTTACAGAAGTGGAATTCATCTTGTATTTCATAGTTTTCAGCTAGATAGTTTGGGTCTAGTCATAAAAAATATGAATAGGTAGTTTCTTGATGTCACCATTGCTATGTGTGAACAATTCAAGAAGAGATGGTTATATGGTGTTGACCATATTTTTTCCTAGTTATTATGTAATATATCTCAATTCATGCATCAAATCACTATCAAATATATGAGGGTGTAAAGTTGGCTTCTAAGATAGATTTCACTATTTTCCCATACTTAGACAAATTTGCAATATGGCTAGTAAGAGCCAAGTAGTTTGATGATGGAAGATATCAAATGTGTGGATGTTTCAGGAGAAGTTAATAATATGGGATTTTTTTATTTTTTTACCTAATTTATTCTCACTAAATTTTAGATCATGTGATATAGTGCATCAAGAGATATGCATGTACAAAGTTGGGCTCTTAGGCATTTTCACTATGTTTTCCCATACTGAGCCAATTCTGAAATAAGGTGGAAAGAGATGAGTGATAATTTTGATGGTTTTATATCTTAAAAATGTGAAGGTGTCAACATAATATAACAATATGGGTTTTTTCAATTTTTAGCATCGATGATTTGTGCTAAATTTGAGATCATTCACTGAAACATGATAAAAGTTATGCAAGAGCAAAGTTGGCCTCCCAAATAGATTTTGACATGGTTGGCTCTATGAAAAAAGATTCTAAGAAGGCATTTTAATGGATCATATCTCACTCTTACATTATTTTTTATGAGTGTATATTAATATTGGTATTTTTCTCTTAGATTTATGTGCTTTAGATTTTGTGTCTTTTATTTACTAAATCCAAGAGTGGGAAATCTTAGAAGACCATTTCTCTTTTAGTACCACTTAAGTTAGTGGAAATATTCTTAGTAGAGTGCTGTTGTATTTCTTGATAATTCCTTTATGTTAGTATTTTACTTATGTAATTTCACTCTTAAGATATGTGGTGTCATCCCTCTTAGTTGGCTTAGAGATGAGTCAATATTGTCTTATTATCTTTTGACATTGTTGTGATGTTGTTGGAAGGAGTATTTTATGCATGAAGTTCATTTATTATTCTCTTAAATGGGCATTATTTTTTAATGTTTTTTTACTGTACTCCATTGGAATTATGGGATAATGTTTTCTACTTGTGAGAGATAAGTTTTAAGATTAGATGGATAAACACATCTTTATGTTGGCATATATCTCTTCTAAATATGGAAGAAAATTGAGATACCATACCTACAAGATTTAGTAAGTAGGTAGTGTTTGGGAAACATTGAGTTTCAGTGTTTTCCTTTTTCCTTGTGAGGGGAAGTAGGAGTTTTTGAGATGGTAGATTTTTACTTTTTACTTGTGAATCTTTAGAGTCACTATCGAATATATCTTATGATTTTAAGACCACGTGTGGTCACAAACCTTAATTTATATATTAAATGTTATACTGAGAATTATAAGTTGATTATAATTAGTATAATACTATACACTTGTGATTAGATTGGCATTTTCTCTCTTTTTTCTAACAACATGTTTTTAAAAAAAAAAAATTATACCTATCACCGAAAGTGAGTAGGGTATAGGAGGTGAGAAACATTTTATCAATATAGAGGTTTATATAAACTTTTAATTTATTGTGTACTAGTTGAACAAGTAAGGAGATATTGTTTTATTTATTACCTTATAAGGATGAAATAACGGTGTGTTTTTGGGCCTATGTATGCTATGTTAATTATTTCCTCTTAATCGTGAACAAAATAAAATAGGTTAAGATATGGAATACGATACTAGTATATTAAACTAGTAGTATTTTAATACAATTACAGATTGATTGTATGATTTCATTTAAAGATACATCTTGAATCATTTAGCATACCACTTTTCTTTCTATGATATGATAACATAAAATTATGCTTCTTTGAAATTCATTATGTACATTTTAAGATCATTAGGTTGTGGATACCTAAGGAAATAGTGGTGAATTGGGAACATGAGTCATAAGTGATAAAATGGTATCCTACTTAGACTCACATTAACTTGGATTATAATTATTGAGTTGGATCAACATGTGGACTTGTCGAATCCAGGATTTGATAGGAATAAATTATTAAATTTAGTCATATGGCCATATGCATGTATATGATGGACATAAATTCTATATGGATGAGTATTCCATGATTTTTTTATACTTTATATTTATCATTCCTATTCATCATCATACTTGTTAGGAGATTCATGGAGTAGTGATAGTATTGACATGTTATACTTATTTGAAGCTATATGGATTAGTGATAGTATTAACATATACACATTATTATTACCACATTTCCTAATTAATTTTCTCTAGGATGAGAAGAACACTCTCTAGGATAGAGAGATGTGTTGAGGGCTAGAATATTTTTATGAAACTCTCCTTGGTCATTTACTTTGATGTATATGATGATCTTATGTGTTTTGAGGAGTCATTAAACTTTCACTAAGATATGTGGGACCCTTCAAGGTAACAAAAGTGGATAGTCCTATAGTAATACTCACAAACCTTATTTGTATAAAAAGAAATATTATTGAGTAGGGTCTTATGGGACTAATACATCAGGAATAGTACAATTTAAATGAAATGTGATGAGTTCTACATGTAATTTTCCATTTATTTGCTTAATTTGACATTATATATCATGTTATTACTATGATAAGAAATATTTTTATTGAGAACTTATATTTGAATAAGAGTCATCAAGGATGATGACTAGCTTCGGGGAGGGGATGTTATATCCTTATTCCTCACTAGATAGACTTGTTCTATTATCTGGGGATATCTACAATTAAAAAATTCATAATTGGTTATATTTCTAACTAAGATTGAGATTTATGTTATTTTAAAATAATATAATGTTTCTTAGTTAGATGTAGATACATTATTGTTTATTATGAATCAATTTATGTATATATTTACATTCTAAGCATATTAATGTGTTATTTCTAGTTATATTATTGGTTATGATTATCATGTGAAAACATATAATGACTTTCATGTTGTGAGGTAGATGCAAGAAAATTCTTCCCTTAAACATATCAGAGGGAGAACATCATCAGAGAGGATGTTGTAGATGGAGATGTCATAGATCGATAGAGAGCTAGCAAAACCTTGCACACACATAGTAATTAGTCATGGTAGAAATGTATTTAAAATTATTGCTTTTAATATTTTTTTAAATTGTTATTTTCTATGTTTTGTTGAGTAAATAATTATGAAAATAAATTCCCTTGTGTGTTTAGCCTATTGTGTCTTTAATACACATAAATGCAAAATTAATAAATGTAAAATTTAATATAGTTTATTATTTTACCATCAAATTACAAAAGAATAAATAAATGTTAAATGGGTTTAATATGAAATTGGAATTTCATAGTAGAATATAAAAAAGGAATTATTAGAAAAAAAAGAGTAAAATAGAAAAATAAGAAATAAAATTAATTAATTAATTAAAAAAAAATAAGTCTTAAAAATAGCAAAAACAAGAAAAGAATTAAATATCCTAAAATTATCAAACACAAAAAGATAAAACAAAAAAAATCTAGGAGAAATTTCTAACATATATTGTTCTATTTAAAAGAAGCAATGGAAGATAATTAGGGTAGCTATGCATTAGAGAGAAAATAAATAAGGGTGCAGTATGGAGAAGGAGAAATATAGGGAATCAACAGGTGAATTTTAGTAGTAAGTGGTGTATTAAAATCTAATGATTGTTGATCTTACTCATTAATGGGGTAGTATTATTAATGGTAGATAATAACAAAGAATATAATATTAAATGAAATCTAGTTGATAGTATTTCTGGAAATACTCTCTACATTAGTAAATTCCCAAACTTATTAAAATCTCAATGGGTATAATTTACTTCTTTCCAAGTAGGTATAATTAAATTGATATGTTAAAATAATATATAATTCCATCTTATTTTCACCCCAGTCATTATAATCAACAAGATGTTAATATAATATGGTTAAAACACCATATAACCGATGATAGCAAACAATATGAGTATTAAATATGGAAGTTTAATATAAAAAAGGAAATAAAAAGGGGTAAAATAGGTAACCATAATAACTCATAATTGGAGTTAAATGGGTAAAATATAGTTACCTTAGTTAACGACTTACAAAACTCCTTAAAACATGAAAATTTGTCATGCAAAATCTGACATTGAGTTACATATTATGACTATTAACATAAATATAAAACTAGGGTAGTCTTCTTTATTTAATATTTTTGCGAGGTATATTAATAAAAAAGTTGAAGAATTGAATTAACTAATTAGCACATGATTTCTTGTAAACCCCTAATATAAACTATATTATTTTTTGTTTTCAAGTAAAACAAAGTCCCAGATTACTATATGAAATGAGTGTGTTTTATTTATGCTCAGTAGTTTCAACTAAAACAATAAACCATCATTTATAAATTCCATAACATTATAATACCTGTGTGTGGTTTACATTAGGATGTGCAAGTGATAATATATATAGTGATTATACATGTAATTTATTAGATCATTTTATAAGTCATTATGTTACATAACAATCATGATTTATAACCCTTAAGACAAGATATTAGAAGCAATGAGTCATTAGGGTGTAAAGTCATAACAAGATTTATGAATTAGTTGACTCACAATTAGTAATCTGAATAACTATTAGTCATATGTATTCAGTATGGAATACTTGTGTAAATTACATACTATGAGTGTGTTAAATGTATATTTATACTTAGTGCATAATGGTATATCATCATGCATGTTTTTATGTTGAGATACCTTAGTATATTTGTATATATAATATACCCAAGTGGTATAATACTTTATTATTTTCTTGTTATTATCTACATGGACCAGTTGAGTCTTGAAATTTGTAAGTTTGATTTATGTGTTGTTATGTAGTTGGGAACCTATGATAGTATAGGATATCATAGGGTACTACAATATAAAATTATATTTTACCTAAATGGTACTTACTATAATTATTATACCTAACTCATATCTACTTATATCTATGTATTGTATACATACTAATTATTGTTTTAGATAATGTGCAATTTTATAGTTGGTAGACTTGTGTATGTGTGCATGTAAACTCTAAAAATCTAGTAAAAGCTATGTTGGAATTTTATTTTGTTTCATGGAAATTATGTTTTTATTTATTATATATATTTTATTGTATAAAACTTGTGTTTTCATGTATTTTAGGCTACTACATATGATTATTTGTGTAAAACTAGTAGTTAAGTCTTAGAACATTATACTGTGGTAATATGGGTTGCCATAGGGTGTAGATAACTATAAACAAACTATATTATTTAAATTTTATAGATAAATTTAATGTTTACCTAGATGGTATATTTTTAATTATTATTTCTAGTATGGGATAGAAAATAATGAAAGATTCATGCATATGTTTGACAGACTAAATGTATAATGTTATTATTCCTATGTATAGCATGTCATGTGATGTATTTGATAGTAGGATGTAAGTTGATGAATCTTTTGATTGAATTTTTATTTGACCAATCTATAATGATAATGTAGAGTAAGGAGTGAGATGGACTTAACTAGATTAATAGAATTATAATGTTAGATCATTTTATATATATTATCTATATGAATTTGGGCCAAATCATGTTTAGTGATACATTATTAGTTCATGAGTATGGTTTAAATATATGATTAATATCTTGTAATAGATTGAGATTTCTATGATACACTACGTGTTTAGTTAATAAAAAATCATATAGTACATGGGTACTAGTCTCTTTGGATTCTCACACCCTCACTATCTACCCATCCATGAAGGGAGGGCCATATCCTATTAGGATTAGAGTGGGGTTTCATTGGTCCATGGTTAGTGCATAAAAAATAGCTCATATGATCCTCTCCCTCCACAAAATAGTACTAATATTAAGATGAACACTTGAGATTATCACAAATACTAGAGAGTCCAAAGAACTCATAATCTGAAGAGCTAGATATATAAATTATGTACATTATATTAGATTGAATATTACTATTGAATATTATCATGAAGTATTATAATTAATTATTATTATATATTAACAATAGTGATTGAAGAGTTGTATCAACTATGATTGAGTTACTTCATTTCATCCATTATCTATTTATGAATCATTATCATGATATTAGAGAAATGAGATATAATTTTTCCGTATTGTTATCACTTGAGTATATATGTGTTATTTGTTAGGCTCTCAAGATGTAGTCTACTTATGTGTGTGTGTGTGTGGGTCTATTTTAAAAAATATTCTTACATATTTCTATGTCTAACCTAGTTGGGTTATTACACTCACATGCAGGAGGGTTTTAGGATTAGTTTGTCAAATGGTTAAATTCTCCTATGTGAGGAGATCATATAATCCATGTTTAAGATCCTATGTTGAAGTGTAGAAGAAGTTATTTAGGATTAAAAATAGATACTCAAGCATATTTAAAGGGACTCCATACTTAGTCCTTTTTGTAAGTGTAAAATCTCATATAAAATCAATGGTGTACATTGATCCAATAAATCAAGATGTAATAATATGAGGATAGGTACATGATGTTTAACAACTAAGAAAAGGTAAAAGATAAGTATCTAATGATGAGTGGGAATATATATATATATATATATATTCCCACTCATCATTATATCCTTATCTTTTACCTTTTCTCTTTTATATATATATATATATATATATATATATATATATATATTGATCTATTGTGAGCATTGATCATTAAAGACCCAGTTGATCCATAGAGATTGATGAAGTGCATGAGTCAAAGTTCCCATATTACACAAGAAAAGGTCAAGGTGATAGAGTTTTAACATCTAGAATTGGTAGTCTATGTATTAAAGCTTGATAAAAATTGATGGAGCATATTTTATATGGATCTAAGAGGATGTGAGATGTAAGAATAGTGTCTAAAGGTTAACTATGATTTTTCATATTTGAATATTTGAATTTGTGAAGGAAAGACTAGTGTCTAGTTTTTAGACTATAAAATTCAATAGATGTCAAATTTGTTATGTAGTAAAAATAAACGTGTTAGAGGACCCCAAGGTACATTTGTTAATATATATTTAAATATCTAGAAGTGTGTATAAATAAATATATTTAGCTCCAAAGTTGACTATGTTTTTATATGTGTTCTGTAAGTAACTCAAGAAGGATATTAAAGCTCATGTAGTTGGTGTTTTGATGTTTCATGGTAAATTGGATTTTGAGGGTTGTTGTAGACTCCATGAGGATGATATTCAAGGTTTTTGGTTTTGTGATCAATATATCTTGAGTATGAATAATGCTTAAGAAGTTGACTATATGTTCATTAATGGCATTCTTATATATAAGGTATCTATTTGATTTGTTTGAGCATATGTAGAGGTAAGATAAAATGATTTTGATCATTTTAGGATGTCCTAGGGGACATAAGGAGTGGACCTATGTATTTATAAATGGTCTTGTACTCTTAATTTGCTCAAAAATATATCAAAAAGATGAATGGGTCTTCATAGGTCCTAAGAGTGACTGAGGCCTATTTTGAAAGGGGACAATACTTAAATGTGACCCATATGAGATGACTTAAGGATAAAGGAATGTAGTGTGGCTAAGAAGGAATTATTATGAACTTGATAATTAATGATTTCTCTATATATAGTGAAACCAAATGTGTTTGTTTCTAGATTTATAAGAAATATTCATGAGAGATTGAAGAGAGGCTTGTGTATGCTTAGTGGAGTGAAGGAGGGGTAGAGTTCCCTCAATATGAGCTGAAGAGCATAACATATTGAGGAGTATTTTTGTGACCTATACATCATAATTATATTGGAAGAATAATGCTCCTATAGATTAAGTGTGAAAAAAGGTGAAGAGTGAGAATAATCAAGAGGTCCATTATCAGGTGTTAAAGACATCATCTCTAAGGTGGAAGTGTTCTTATCAATGACAGTATAAAATAATTGATCTTCCTTAGGGGATTTTTCTCCTTGTGAAATAGAGATTCACTAAAGACCCTTGATTGGAAGCACTTGATCAAGGTTGTAGGTCAGAAGGACTTGATCAAAGTTTATTGATTAGAAGGACTTAATCAGTCTCTTATTTTTTATCATCTTATATGATAGTAGTCCATGTGTTTGAAAACTTGAGAGTGGGTTTTATTCCCTAAGAGGGTTTCCCAAATAGATCTTGTATTGTGTATGTGATCTTCCATTATGTTTATTATTTACTATTATGACTAATCTATATGATTCATGAATACTTGTGTTGAATGCTTAAGTATTTTTAATGGTTTGGAAATCAAATTAGATTTTTTTCCATCATGGATTCACCCCCCTTAGTGGATTTTACCTCTAAAAAATTGACTACCAGCTTTCAAAGGTTGTAACTTTTTCATATAGACTCAGATTGTGATATTTTATTTTTTGAAATTACATACCTATTCAAGAGGAATATAAATATATAATAATATTTAGGTTTTGGGAATTTTTTTATTCCTTAATTTTTATAGGTAATATTTAAAGTTGTTCAGTTTAGCCATTTAGTCTAACCATTCAACCACATTTTTGGTAGTTTTATTTAGGATCTTACTTTGGTGCAAGTAAAAGGTAGCATGGAAAACCAAAAAAATGAATATTATATTTCCTTGCACTCCTTCCAAATCCTAATGGATTATCCATCACACATATAAGATTCACCTTACCTACGAAATAGTTTTCCATATATTCACCAAATGATTCCAAGATTTTTTTATGTAAGGGATCTTAAAATTAACCCTACTTGAGGGTGAAACCCATGGTTTATGTTTTTGAAAAACACATTGGTCATCATTATAAGGTATTATCTAATATTAGATAGAATTTGAAAATGTCACATAATGAAGCAACAAGTAGATCAACACTGTAGTGAGAGTCATTTTTACATGGGTGCTTATATATTTGTTTTTCATTAAGTAATATTATAATATATCTCAAAATAAATGTAAAATGGATAAGAAAATTTTTCCTAAGTAGTTCCCAAGTTAAATTCATAAAAATACAACTACATCCCATTCTAGCCCAAATGTTAGTGGTTGACAAGAGACACTATATATCCTATAACCTTCATTTCCTATGACACTAGTTTGGATTTTATTTACTCAAAGGTTTCGGTCGAGAATATTGATTTCATGTTGTCTTAGAAAATATGTCCTTTTTTAAAAAACCCATTGACATAATTTGAACTTTGGACAACTCAAGAAATCAATTTCAACAAAAAATGCACCTTATTTTAAAAATAAATAAATTATTATTTGGTGTTATGACACAAAAGCTTAGGTAAGGGTTATTAATCCTTATCTCTCCTAGAAGGAATGCTTTTATAATAAACACCATCCCCAAGGTTTATATCTGCTAGGTCTTGGTAACTAATCTTCACTTGGTTGAGGTGAAACTATTCTATACAAAGGTCCTATTTTAGAAATTGAGATTCAAAGGTTCAACTAACTTGAGAATATATGAAGAGGATGAAAGTTTTGAGGACAATTCTTTCATTATATTTACTTAAAATTAATCTATCATTCTAAGATGTGATTAAAAATATTATAGTTGATTTCTATCAAGAGTTTATCATGTGCATACATTTAACAATGTTTTAATGGTCATAAATAAATTAAAAATTAAAATATTCTTGTAAATTCATATTGCACTCATTGATACCCATGATATAAACTAGTAGATACATAATATAATATATAAAAGAAAAGGGAAGAAAGAGATAAAAGGCCATTTTCCATGAATATTACTTTGAAGTGTCTTATTGAACAAATCCATAGAAGCTAATCCTCAATCGAGTTAGACCTAGCACAAATTTAGCTTGAGGATGATTAGAGATTATAGAGGAAGTAACTGATAGAAAATAAGATCATAACAACCATATGTATCCATAAAAAATGGACATCGATATCCACAACACTAAAAGTATCAAGATATTGTCTTTTAATTAATTAATGTTGGGATTTATAATAGTCACTAATCTATAGAATTTACTTGAACTGCAATAATACCAAACTAAAATAGAGAGATGGAGAGATTTTTCTAAAAAATAGTAAAATGCATAAAAAATGTTTGATTCAATATGTTTCTATTCAAATTCACAAAGAACTAGACTTGATTACATTGATTGTCTAACCCTTTTAGATAATGTTGGTCTAAGATTCAACTTCATCCCACTACTAGGGTAGTTAAAATATTCAATGATAATTGAGAAATTAAATTAGGATATCCTTAGGATTGACTATCATCCATTTTCTACTTATTTATATTCCATGATTCATAAACATATATATTTATCATATATGGTCCATTGATAACCTTTGATTCATCTCCATGTGTACAACATGTACTAATCCACATTTTTTGAAGTTAAGAATCATGATCATTTAATGTTATTCTTAGAATATGACATGATCATTGGTTTTTCTTGATGGACTAGATGGGATGAATGACCATCAAATTTCCATCTCATGCCTTACCAACACCACTAAACTGACTGGTCATGCCAACCAATCCAATAGGTTTCACACTAGGTCATGTGGCCTTATTTCATTTTCTTCTTTGGGATTCACTTTTTCTTTATGAATTATTTAAATTTTTTACCTTTAATTTTTGGCCTTCAATATTTTATAAAATTTGATTATTCCACATGCATATTCATAGAGCTTTTAGTCTCCTCTATGTATATACTCTCCATTGAGTCTTCAGGCTCCCAATATGGCACCATGTGGCATCAGATTAGGCCTTCAAACCTTGGGGCCATTTCTTCTAAGTCTACTGGTATGTTGGTCATCAACCCAAATATTTATGTTTGGTTTCCTTTATCCATTGCATCATGTTATGCTGGTCATCAACCCCAAAGATATCTCCATGTGGTTATATCACTAAATCTTGAGATTTAGATGCATCCTTTGTTCTCCATCGGTATACAATTCTCATGAATTATTGATCTATGATATTGAATGGCTGACAAAACTTTAGAGCTCTCCATTTATTTTATCTTTTTTTCATAGATGATATAACATTTCCATGTGGAATGGTCTTGGGGATTCAGGGTCTTTAGGTCTTTAGAGTGCCTTTGATTTTACTTTCAATACTTTGAACTCTATGATTTTACCACATGGCATAATAATATAACCTAAGGCATTCAAACACTTAATCACTTTTCCAAAATATATTTACTTTATTTACAATATCCATAGATGGATAAAACATGTAGGATATGCATTGAATCACTTGACCCTGCACATTTTTCAACAAAAATGATTAAGTCAAAAACTTCAAGAGAAACTATATAATATAAAATTTGTCTACAAATGTGAGAATTAAAAAAAAACTTCATTCTTATATGAAAAATTTTCATAAACAAATAATTTAAATTAAATAATAACTACACATTTTATTTTTTAAGATGTAAAATATTTTAGGCAAAGATCATGAATTTGATTTAGAAGATAAATCCAGAAAAGACCCACTATTTAAATTTTTCTATCAAATAGCCTTTTCTTTATTTTTACAACTTTTATAATTGATACACCTATAAAATTTAAGATAGTTTTAACTACCACATGCCAAGCTCTCATTGGTTTGGGGACCTAGGTATTGATAGTATGTTTATAGGTAGATGCCCATAAAATTTATACTAGGGGAACTTTATTATGTCATTGGGTCCATATGGATGACCTTTTTTCTTTTGTGTGCATCATCTTATTCACAAGATGATTCATGTGGGATCATATCAACTTCTCAATTTTAATGGGATGGAATGTAATCATGCCATGTGGTATGATTTTAAGGACTCTTGGTCATCATTATAAGTAAGTTCCCCTTTGTGACTCAACATCCTAAGATCATGCCACATGGTATGATATATAACCTTTCAAATATGGAGAGATATTGGTTTATAGCATTCCTATGAGCCCTAAGATTAGGAGATAATACCAATTGGCATTATCTCAGGTGTTTGGGCTTCAAAGAGAATTTGGTCTTTGGAATTCCATATTATGGATGAATCTAAGTCATTAATTTTAGATATAATGGTAGGTGGTAATTTGGGGATCATTATACTAGGGTAACTAAGTAGATCAAGCTTAAACTTGCATGATGGTGACACTTTTCATGATCTTAAAGAGCAGAACACTTTAGACATAACCATTTGAATAATGGGCTCTAAACTCACAAAAAATGTGATAGTGACATATATCAAAATCTTAGCATGTGGAATATTTTGAGCCTATAATATTTCTATGAAATAAATAAATAAAAGTATCAAAAAGACTAAAACTGTAAACAAGGCACTTCATGAAAACATAGATACAAATAGTTCATCAATCTAAGCCAATATTTAAATTTTGATATTAATACAACCCAAATACTAACATTTTTAATCTTCAAGTACAAAACTAGATTATTTTAGAGGCTTAGATACCATAAAAACAAGTCAAAAGTTCATGAAAATTGATTAGTCTAATGGGGTAACTTTAGACCCTGAAACCTAAGACTGGCACTAAAAACATCAAAAAAGGTTCAAAAAATCCATTTAAGAGCCTTGAATACTAACCAATTCTCTATAATGTAACATTATAAATTTTTATTTATCTACACATATATAAACCTTTTTAAAGGTCAGATTAAATTTAAAATAGGCATCTGGTTAAAGATTCAATGCTTGAATCATAAATAAATATTTTTAGAGAAATGATAGAAGATGTTTATGTTCCACATTTTCATTCCAAGGTAAAGGTTCCTATATGCATGTAATAGAACATTATAAACTATTCAATCGACTTATTGAGGTTGGATTGAGACAAATGACATAATGGAAGATGATGGGAAGCCTAAATGAAATAGGATGAGGCTAGACCTGGGGACAGAGGAAAAGGAATACAAAAGGATTAGATTAAAATGTTATTTACTTGTAAGGGAATAATATGTAGGGGTCATAATAAATGGGATATGGACTTTAATTATTTTTATAATGCTTCAATATAGATAAATACAATAATAAATATACGGTTAGGAATAAAAACATGAAGTTTAAACTCAAAATCAATGTCACTCAAAAGTGCACTTGCTGGAATAGGAGTAGGCACTTTTGGAAATGGACTAGAATTATGAGGATAAAGAGGCTCAGGGAGTTTCATCCAATGGTATAGAGATATATGTTGGTATTGAATAAGAATATATCTTGTTTTTAATGTGTTTTAATGGAGGGTGCTTATTTTAAGGCAATTTGTGAGTAAGTATTTTATTTTCACTCATATGATCAAGACTTTGTTTAAGAATTATCTTGGTTCTTGTACTCATCTTGGCAAGGATTTATTTTTGTTTTTTTAATTTCTTCCACTCATCTTAGCAATGATTTATTTATGAAATGTTTTGATACATGTCTTTTTCTTGTAATGGTTTTGATTTTTTATTTTTTTTTACTTATACACGTTTTGACAAGGTTGTTGTAAATAAGTGGAAACTAAATTGATTTCTAAATAGAGAGAGAGAGAGAGAGAGAGAGAGAGAGAGAGAGAGAGAGAGAGAGAGAGAGAGAGAGAGAGAGAGAGAGAGAGAGAGAGAGAGAGAGAGAGAGAGAGAGAGAGAGAGATATGGGTGATTTTTATTCTTTTCTTTAGTTTTTTGGAAGTATGCAATACTAAAAATGAATTCTAGCCTAATAAATGCAAGTGTTGATTTATAAGTTTTATAGATACAAACTAAATGAAATTATTTTTTATTTTGAGATTTTAGATGAATGATTATATTGTAAAACTGAGGTTTTATAATGTGAAATTAAATTTAAAATCAAATCTATATCCTAAGTAGAAATAATACAAAGTATCTAGGAGTTTTCTTTACAAATGCAGGCTAGACTGAGTTTTGGTATTTCCAAGTGGATGCACACTAGGTTATAATGATTTATTATAAATAAAATAAATATTTAAATTATAATTTTATGGAATATTAAGGTAAAAATAACATTTTTAATCTACTAAAACAAATAAAATCAAGATAAAAACATGTATTAATTAAATAAGTTTCACTAGGGTTTTCTACCTGCTAGTGTGCTTATTTGTGTGTGAATAAGAGTTTATTTTGAAACTAAAAAATGATTTTAATTATAGATTAAAGTGTTTTATATATTTTATAATATTCACCTATCATTTACATGAAAATTTGTGCTATGAAATGATCTGTTAAATGAATGAAAGAAAACAAAGAAAACTAATTATTATTTTTGTGCAATGATGGGAGAGAGAATAAATATTTTTCCTATCAAAACATGATTTTTAAAATTAAATATTTAAACTAATAAAATAAATTAATTCACTCTGTTCTACTAAGTGAAATAAAAAAACTAAGGTGGAAACTTCTAACCTGATTAAGTTGTAGCGTGCTAGGTCCTTCTCTCAAAACATTAATGTAAGAAATATATAAATATAATTATGATAAAATAATAATAATCAAATGGTTAATATAAAAGAGACACAATCAAAATAAAAAGGTAACTAATTATGTCTATCTAGTACACTGCATAAAGATCTAGTTATAAAGATAATGAATTCCCTTGCTAGAAATTATGTAGTCAAATGTGAAATCAACAAATTTAGAAATTAAAAATAATTTTAAAAATGTGTGGCTATGAATAACTTAAAAACTCTAGGCTCCAATACAAAATTTCAATTCTAAAATCGGGCCAAAAACTGGCCTTCTTGTTAAAAGATTTGGGAGCTTGCACAAGGGATTTCAACAAAGTCCAATGGGAATTTTAACTTGATAAGGGGTTATAAATGACTAAAAATAAAAGAGGGAGTGAGTTGGGCTTGATTAAAGGTGAAAAAAAGGTGATAAAATTTATAAATATGACATAAATAATGTAAAACATGTTAAGGAATGATTCACTGGGGCTAAAATTAGAAGGTAAATAAGGAGTGATGGAACTTCTCATATTTGTATGGGAGATTATGTTACAATTGGTCCTAGTGATAGAACAACCCTATATAGTGACACAAACACCCCATAGTAATTTATAATTACCATGTATATGATGATTCTATTAGGCCAATTTATAAAATTGTTGTGGTAGTTTGGTTATTTTAGTGGTGGTTCCATAATGGGCTAAGGTGGTTCTATCATTAAGAAGTGTGGTTTCATCATTAGAAAAAATATTAATAAAAATGTTTAAAAATGTTCTAGTTTAAAAAATTTATGAGATAAATATGGGACTAGAATTTTAGAGAGAACCTGCTTGAGCATAAATTAAGAAACCACTACATCATTATTGGGCATTATACTAGACACACCACAGTATAATTTTTAGGTTTATACATATGGATCCCTTTGGAGGATGTATGGTCATGAATTAATGAGCATGTGATCCTGATTAATCACATGTGTAAGGTAAATATGATGTTATTATTACCTACCTCACTTACCTTAGTGGCGTGGCAAAGCCAACTAAGATTCTGAACAAACTATACATAAAGACAAGAATCAAGTGTAAATTAAAAAATTTATAAAATGTGATATGTAATATAAAAAAGGAAAATAATACATACCATATGTGTGAGGAATATCATACTACCTAGAACATCTTATCAGGGGACTGAATCTGATGCCAAGTCATCATATATTTATAAAACTATAAAATGTGTTACAAGAGATAGAAATGTCATTAAAATGTTATATTTTAAATATGTATCATAAAATATATAAATAATATCAGTTTTAAAAATTAAAAAATGTATTAATGAAATAATATTCAAAATTTATAAATCTTTCAAATTAAGATATCTAGTTTGGCAACCTATTTATCCAAAAACTAAAAAAAAAATCATTTATTCAAATAAATTTTGTTATATTATGATATATGGATTTCAGATGATGGTTTTGAGTGAGAAAATAGTTAAATTAATAAGTACAAGATGTGTATGATGAACATAATAATGATAGGTGGAGAATGGCATGGTCAGGTATGTTTTCATTGGTTTTATGTTTTTTCCCCAGTTTTGAATTTTCATCACAAATTATTTTAGATACATTAATATTTCAAATTAATTAAAAAATGGGATTGGGAGTTTGAGTAGGTTATGAAAAGGGTTATGTGTAAATAAATCACCCACAATGGCATATAGTTGGATTAGGGTCTTTAATGAATAGTTTATAAGAGGTGAATCACTTTCCCTATATAGGGGTGAATTGTATTGAGACATGTTTGTTAAAACTTGACACTATTATGATAATAAATATGGAGATATTCTTGTCTATTTTAGTTAATTTACATAAAGTGTTGTGGCTTTGATTTCTAGGTTTGTTTGTCAGTTTAAGCACTCTAGATGACTAGGTATGTGATGATATACCATGTATCCCTATGTTTTTAATAATATCATCTAGAATATACTTATATATGTGAGAATAAAATGTATGCAAATGATGTAATTTTTATAACATGCATGAAATTTTTAATGTCCTAATAATTATTTTGTAGGTGATAACCCATTTATTTTATTTACATAACATATGACTTTCAATTTGCATCAAGGAATGAAAAATAAGAATAAGATAAATGTGAGATGATAAAGAACAAAAATCATAAATCAAAATTTCATATTAAAAAGGAAGATGACTTAATCCTTACAAGCACAAGATAAAATTTACTTCTTTTTTAACTTAAAAAATACTAACTTTAGTTGTTTCATCTTAGAGATAACTAGCACTGATAAAATTGGTAAATGGGATAGAGTTACCTTTTTTGGCATAAGAATATAAAAACTATTTTTGAATATACTTTTCCTTGGATACTTTTTGATTTAATAGTGCCTCTAAATTTAGATTTTAATTTTTATAATCCCCTAAACTTAGTCTCATATGACCAAGAAGACACATGGGCTCATCACCAAAGCTTAGATGTAGGTGATTAAGGGAATCTCTCCAAATGTTTACACCATGAAACTAGTAATATGTGAGAGTTAAAAAAACAAAGGTCAATAGAGGGTGATATATTTGGAATTTTAATTTTATATTTGAATAAATCTTTTATTTTCATAGAAGTGTCTACTTTTCTATCTAAAATGCCTTTACCCCCTCCCTCTCCGCACCCTGCTCCCCCCCCGCCCCGCCCGCCCCATAACTTATCTCCATGCAAGTAGTAATTAGTAATATATAAGGATTCATCATCAAAGACTAATATAGGAAAGTAAGGTTTTCATTTTTTTAAGATGGAAAGGTTATAATTAAGAAGGCATCATAAATGGAAACTCTATCATAGACAAGATATAGACTAGATTTTAGGCTAGCATTTTTTTAGTTGTTTAAGAAAATGTAGGTAAAATATATACTAGGCTTATAATAACTAAGGAAAGAACTAATGAAATGTTGATTTTTGAAATTTTTTTATATGGGATAATAGGGTAATGTGAGAATGGAAAGTTATGAAATGTTACATTCCAAAATTTTATACACTATGTGAACTAAATAATAATAATCATTGAACACCACATCTAATATGATATAAAAAAAAGTAAACAAATTGAAATGCAATGTAGTGAGTTTAGTGTAGAATGGGAGAACTAGATATATAAACATTCTAGGTGAAAACACTTGATAGATTCATCGAATTCCTTTCCATATAAAGTACATAAATAATAAGATTCATTATTAAAATATCCAGTCATTGGGTAAGGGCCTAACTAGTTGGGTATAAAATTTTGACCTTCTCCTTTCCTTTTCTACATAAAAGTGTTGAGTCTAAGGACAAGATATCCTACATAAATTAGGTGATTACATGCATAATTACGGAAATAATAATATCATTGGTGGTGAACTATTAATTTTGGTTGCTTGATCATGTTATTTTGTCATAAGAATAAAAACATTTATAGTAACTCAAAAACCCATTTGTCATGAGCCCATTTTGGTATGGAAAGTATTATAAGATAGTCTTAAAGTATACATGACTGATGATAAGACATGTCTAATTTTTTACCTTCTATTTCCTTATTAAATAATGTATCTAATAGATTATTAATAAGTGTTATAGGGATGATTTCTTATGCATGTGGAAGATGATGTCTAGCTTCAATAACATGTAGGTAATCATAGGATCAATGTTTATTTTTATGGTGCCTATCATCAATGTATGAATATTTCCCTTAAGCACTCTTATTTTTAAGGGAGGATAAAAGGTATTTTTTTTAATTCTAAAGTATAATATATAAATTTACCCTACGTGATAGATAATTTGGATAATATGATGAATATATAGATCGTTAAAATATTTTAGGGGTTTATCATCATGACCCAATATTTATATCATTCTAGCATGGTAGTTTTAATACTAGGGTTAAGAGATTCTAGATCAAGAGGCATGTTAGGTATAATTTTTTTGACCCTATAAAGATCAAATAAAGGTTGGATTGGTTCATACCTTTCTAGGATATTTATAATTTTATCTATATACTTGATTGATATGGATGTCACCATCATGAGAGTTGCTTTACTTACTATTTAAATTATTTCAACTCTCTTTTCTTTGGATTTGTGATTTGATGAAAGCTTAGGAACTTTGGTAACCTTTTTCAATATGACTAATTTGGTTACCATGGGTTATTTGTCTTCAACCAAATGTGGTAACTTTGTCAAATTTATGGGGAAGTGATAATCAATGTGCATCCCTTGTTGTTTATGCATGGTCATTTTAAAGACATCAAATTTGTAGGGTCTCCTTTAGAGATGAAGCTTTTCCCTAATTGGAAGAACCTTATTTGATGAAACAAGGTAGATGGAATCACATTTATCGTGTTGATCCAATTTATACCCAAGATCAAGTTGTAATTTTTATCTCTATCAACAACATAAAATTATGTCAACATAATATCAAGATCTAAAGTGATGGGAAGGGAAATGGTCCCTATGGAGGTAGACTTGAGGATACCATAACCTCAAAAAGTGTTCCTAGTAGTATAAAAATTAGTTTTTTCATACCAAAGTTTTTAAAGAAATAAAAATAGGGATATGTTGACAATCACCCCATCATCAACCATTAATCACCTTACATAATTGTTATAGATATATAATTGTAGATACAAGGTTGGATATTCCTTCTTATCCATATTTGTGTATAGGGGTAGACTATTTAGGTCTTATAAGTAACCACCATCTCAAAAAAAAAAATATCTAGGTGGAAACAAATCCAAATTAATATGATTGATTTGAGCTATAGTGGAGGTGTGATACTAGTTTAATATCCTACTCCCAAGACAATGAGTAATTTTGAATAATAAGATGGATAGTTCTTGATGAGGTCTAGGAAAGAGATATGGGAAAAAGTCTTTATGAGATTTGAAGTTAAATAATAGCTCCCCATGGATTTGGTTTTGACATTAATATCAAAGAAATTTATCATGTGATAGGTTATGGGTTGATACTTAGAAATGTGAGTGACAATTTTTGTGTCCTACTTGGTTTTATTCTACACTAATCATATCATCTAGTCTTGTCATTATGTTCTTAGTTATGGATCCACATCAAGGTTTAATGTGTTAGAGTTATAAGCCTTATCATGATGAGGACCAACTAGTGGGGGTTGGTTATATTGATTAAATTATGATTGCTTTGGGATATTAAATTATTGATAGTCTAGAAATGAGTTATTATAAATTCCAAAGTTAATGAAATGAGGTGTTATAGGACTAGTTTAGTGAGCTTGACAGTTTGTAATGACATTCCATAGGAACATGTATGTAAGTGTTTGTCTTTATCCTTAGGGAACTTTTGAATTAATTTTTTGTATTCCCTATAGGCTCAAGTGTCATGTCCATTGACTCTATGAAGATAAAAATACATATTAGGATCATAGTCTTGAGTAATTTTATTTTTTCTAGTTGATTGAACCCTTGCTAGTTTTTTATAATAGAAGCATTGATTTTGATTAGGGTCAGTCTCTTAGAACTAGTTTTTGAATTATCATCAATTGTAGTTTTATCATTAGATGTGATAAAGATGAGGTCAATTTAATTCAACCACATGAATGGTAGGTGGAGGGTTTTTATTTCTCATACCCATGTTTTATTGTTAACATTGTTATTATTTTTCATAGGATAAGGTGGATTATTGTTAACTAAATTCACCCTATTTTTTTGATAAATGATGGCATCTAGGGTGACATTATAGTTCCTATTGAGAATATTAGGACCTTGATTATTATATTTATTTTTATTAGAGTTTGTATAGCCTCCATTGTTTTTCTTTTGGTTTGGTTTTAGTTCTTGTTGAGATTGATAAGGGAATTTTTCCATGTCCTCTCTCATATCCTTGTTTAGGGAGTGTAAGAAGATATCACAAAGTTCCCTTTTATCTACATGTGTCATGCTGATATATGAGTATAAGTCTTGTCACTATATCATAATTAAATGGGTAGTTGATTCTTCATGATTTTTATTGATGTGTAAGAAATATCATATGTGAGTATTTAGGAGATTATTGATATTGAAGTTTTTTACAAACTCATCCATGAGTTGGCAAAAAGAATGTATAAATCCATCGAGGAGATAATACCAATCAAGGGTATTAATTCAAGAGTCTTTGGGAAACATTATTCAACCACCATATCCCAAGTTAAACATTCTTGAATATAAATAACATATGCCTTGACATGTGTGTTAGGATCTCATTCTTCCTTGAATTTGGGGAGATTGGGTATGGGATGTGATAGATTAAATCCTCATATATTTTGATCAGAGGGTTATTTCAATTACTCAACATTTATCCTCATGTGATTTAATTATATTAAAGGTGTGATATAATAGTATTGAATGAGTGGGATTAGATATAGGTTATTCATGTAACTAATAAGAGGAAAACATGATGCTTGGTAAGGTGGTGTAGAATAAGCTTGGAAATAGTTATCTTGTTGAGTGGATTTAAATAGCATATCATATCAAGGATGAATATTACTAGAAGAACATGGGATGAGCATTTTTTTGGATGAGTATACATAGGTAGAACATAAATTAGAGGTTTATAAGGTATTATATGGTTGGATTGTGAAAGATAAGTGTAGATTGGTGGTTCATAACTCAAATGGATGTCAAGTGGTGAATTTTTGGCCACTCTTTTGTGGAGAAGAGTCTATGTGTAAGCACTTACCATATGATTTTAAGGAGGGATTAAATAGGAAAAAATAATGATATAAGTATGGGGATTAGGGATGCCATGAGTAATGATTTCTCCTATATATTGGTTTGAGGCATGATTGACAAGAGGTGGGTTAAATAGATACATCAATAGTTTGTAAGCTGTGATGAGTTGGGAATATGAGAGTAATAACCTTTATTAGAGGGGTTTATGGCCATCATTTAATTTATATAGGTTTGGTTACTCTTTGAATCTTGAATTTGACCCACAAAATTTTAGATGAGTTCATTCTAGGGAGAAGGAATATTTGTTTTGGTGACCTCCTTAGTAACAACTATAAGAGGTATGATTTGATGAACACCAAAATATTTACTTGGGATAAGGGACTCTAGATGGGTTTTTGGCTGTTTATCTTGTGGGTTGGTGATATTTTAGTTGTTGGTAAAAGGATGCAAAAGTGTTTGTAGTCTTATTAGTTTGTCCTCAAAATTATGGATTTTATCAATGTATTGATCATATTTTATTTTACTCTAGGAATGTGGGCTTTGTAAGATAATTGATGGTTGGGTTGAAATGTGAGTGTTGGTCCTAATTACATAGGTAAATTACATATTTATAGATTTAAGTTGATTATTAGAGGTTTTCTATAGATCTTGTAGCTCATGGATCACTACTCCTGATCTAGTTTTTGATTTGAAAGCATGATTGGATATTAGGCTTCCACATTTTTTGAGAAGTTTTGTCATTCCATCTATGAATGAAGGATTCACAACCGAGTTGAAGACCCCTCTTATGGGTTTAAAATAATATGGTTATCTCAAATATTTCTTGACTATATAAATTCAAGGACTATATAATACTCTAAAAAATATGAAATGAAAGGGAAAAAGTAGAGAGAAGAGACAAAATATGGATACACAAAAGGATATGCCTTTAATATCAAGTTCACCAATTTGTATGCACATAAATAACACAATTAAACTATGTAAT
The DNA here is from genome assembly GCA_037957365.1 of Torreya grandis. Classification (NCBI taxonomy): domain Eukaryota; kingdom Viridiplantae; phylum Streptophyta; class Pinopsida; order Cupressales; family Taxaceae; genus Torreya; species Torreya grandis. The sequence goes on from JARHVA010005322.1 coordinate 966,240, forward strand.
TAACCTCTCAAGTTAGGGATGAGACAATTAATTTAATGGAAGATGATGGGTAGCCTAAATTAAATAGGATGAGGATGAACCTGAGGATAAAGGAAAGGGAATATGGAAGTCTTAGATTTGAAGGTTATTTACTTGGTAGGGAAGAAAATGTAGGGGCATTACTAATGGGGCTATAGGCCTAGATTATTTTTTTAAGGTTTCAAGATAGATAAGGATAATAATTTAACTATGGGTGGAATTTAAATATTGAATTCTAAGTGTTAGCCAAAATTTGCTACCATAGGTGAGTAACGTTAAATACTTGATATATAGATTTGTTTAATTTTGTTTATAGCCCTTGAAGGTTCATTTATTGTTCCTAAATTATCTTATCATGGTGAATAATAATGTTTATTAAGTTATTATAAGGTGGTATAGTCAAAATTATAAGATGATATCCTCAAATGATTAAAAAATATCCAATTTTTAACCCTTTATAAGGTGTTTATCATGGTTTATAATTTTGTAAAAGTTAAGGTAGATAATATATATGTCTTATGTTTGTCTAGACATATCAAATGACAAGACCACATGATTAAAGTTAGCTTAGAAGCTAAGTAAGGTCTTTTGTGTCATGTACATTTATTTAAGAACATATTTTCTTCCCCTTGCACATTTTCCTTGTCTAGATGGATACATACTTCTCCTATAATGTACAACCCACTCATAAAACCTTCCTGTCTTATTGTTTCACCTTGAAAATATAATGTAACATGAGAAAAATGTAGGTTGGATAAATATTATGCTTTACATCTACATTAGGCATGTTAGGGAGAGATCTATGAGAATCTTATATAGGAATCTAATAGGGCACTTGTTTAATTGATCAACTTCCATTTCATGAAAAGAGTGTTTTGATACATTTTGTAGGATTTTATGCATAATTAGAGCATCTCTAACCAAGAATATCATGACACTAGGTGGTGAATCTTCTTCAAAACAACATGCATCTCCCTAAAGGTCAATTCTAGGATCAAAAAGGCTTTATAGGTCAAAACAACTCAAGAAGCTCCATCATGTCATTGGTAGAGCAAGAAAGGCTAGATTCATAAGATTTTTTCATGCAGAAGATAGAGAGCTAAGAAAAATTACATTAGGGGAAGGATACAACCCCTATTCCCTCTTAAATCATGGCATTAGTTTTTATATTTAAGTGAATAACTCAATGAACCATCACTAAATAAATAAGTAGTCCAAAACATTTTCTAAAATTGTATAAGTTTAGTTTTAGGTAATTTCAAAGTATTTTAGAGCTCATTGATGAGAATAATGGATTTTTTGAGGCTTTGAAATATTCTAATAGTCTTACCATACCATTTTATATCATTTCTATGGCACGTGCAAGTATATAATGACATAATTATAGACTTGAGAAAGAGAGTTTGGGATCTATGAAAGACTCAAACATGTTTAAAGATTGATGATAGGATCCTAAGTTACCTTCACATCCTTATAACACTCTCCAAAATCATAAATATGTCCTTAAAACCTACAGAGGCTTGTAATCCTTATAACAAGAAGAACATTTGTATAATGCTATAAGTATCTTCCTTTGATCAAGGTTGTAGATAGAGAGATGGTGAAAGGCCATAAGTTTCTATGTTTACAAAGGGATAAAATATTCATGTTGAGTATATAAGACCCTATAAAAAGTGGTAAAAGTGATTAGATTCCTCAAAATTGGTAAATCATCAGTTGGAATAAAATTGCTTAAGAATATATTAGCCCTATTGAGACCTAAAGAGGGTAATACTACAAGTAAGGCCTAATCTTAAATAAAATAATGATGAAGTTCATTTTTTATAGTTATAAGAGGTATGTAGCATACAAATTAAGTATCAATAAAGTGTAAAAACATCCCTTAATCACTCCACCATACCTTTAAGGGTAGATCATGAAGTCTTTGAGTAAGCTATGTAGGTCTATAGGTTTGACATAGAGAGTTCTTAGTAAAAATTCCTTATTTGATAACTTGAGTAAACCCTAAAAAAATAATATAGGTCATCACAATGTCTACAAATGCATCTATGGATATTTTTAACAAACTTTACCTCACAGGTGAAATTTTCACCCCCATAGTTCAAAAATTGGCATTTTCAAGCTTGTTTCAATTCTAATAAGGATTTATAAGGTTTTTTCAAGGTTTAAGGTTAATTTAGAGAGATTAACATAAAGGTATGTGTTTGAATTAGGTTTGATTTAGACTTCCAAGTGAAAAACCATTCATAAAAGTCTTTTATTTGTCTTATCCAATTTATCTAAATTATGTTATATGTTAACCAAAGGTCAAGAAGAGGGAATTGTATTGAAAATAATTTTTTTAAGTTAGTTTGAATCAGATTCATATAGAAAATGGAAGTTATAAGTGATTTATAATCCCAAAAAGGAGAAGAATAATGTGATTTTGTACATGTGAATGATGTAAAAGGGACATAAAGGCCTCCCCTAGCTCTCTAAAGGTAAAAATCATGCTTGGAATGCAGTTATAAGTCTAAATAATGTATAAAACACCTCTTTTCTTCCATTAGCTCCTTCACAAGTTTGTGAAGACCAATTTCACATGCTTGGTCTATACATAGGAAAGAGAGTTGTCAGGATCTTAACAAGAACAATTGATTACTTTTGTGTAAGCAACTAAACATGGAATTAAACCAAAATAATAAGTAACTAGAAATTAGAATCAACAAAGAATAAGAGATACAAGAAACAATGAAAAAATGTATTAAACTCTTCTAGAAGGAAATACAATTGAAGAAATCTCTCTTTCTTCCACACCTCTCAGATGTACAGATCTCTTTCCTTCAAGAGTTCTCTCTCACAATTACAAACACAATTCAGCTACTTGAATTGATTACCCTTTTCTCATACACAAGCTATGAAGATCTATCCTTATTATATAGAATTAGGGATCATGAGCTATGCATTCTCCACCATTAGATATACCTCCTAATCAAAGGTTCAAATCAGTCCTACCAAAAATAGAAACATGGACTCAACATTAACAATTAAACTTATCATGCAAACAATCTGTTCATCCATAAAAATAGACTTTTGGAATGCACAGGTGACTGATGTTGGTCCCTGTCTGCCTGCATATGACTGACGTCAACCAATCCATAACTGACATCGGCAACCTCCATTCAATCCCTGACTAACATCAACAACTTTGTAAATATAACAACCTTGCATTTGCTCATCTGGTGTAGCTTTTAGCTCCACAACTCAACAATCTCCCACTTGGAGATAAATAGCTACACCTGTACCTGGATAGCAAGATCTTCTAGCTTGTTTCCATCTTCAAGCTCAATCTTGAAGACCAACAAAAATTGAATGAAGATTCAACTTCTGCTTTGTTATTAGGTTTGTTAACATATCAGTTAGGTTCTTATCTATATGGATCTTTTCTAGCTTCAACTCACCATCCTCCAATACCTATCTAATGAAGTGGTACCTAAGCTGTATATGTTTGGTTCTTGAATGAAAGGCTGAATTCTTTGCCAAATGAATTGTACTTTAACTATCACTGTACAATCTGCAACTCTCTTGCTCCTTTCCCAACTCTTCCATGAACCATGTCATCCATATCATTTCTTTAATAGCCTCTATGACTGCAATGTATTCTGCCTCTATAGTAGACAAGGCAACAACCTTCTGCAACTTTGAAATCTAGCTAACCACCATTTCACCAATAGTGAAGACTTATCCTATGGTGCTTCTCCTGCCATCTAAGTCACCTACCATATCCGCATCTACATATCCATGTAGAGAAGTGTTTGACCCTCCATAGCATAAATGCTTACTGTTGGTCCCTCTCAAATATCTGAGAATCCACTGAACTGCTTTCTAGTGTTCCTTCCCTGGATTGGCCATAAACTTACTGACAACTCCCACTGCTTGGGCAATATCAGGTCTAGTACATACCATTCCATACATCAAGCTCCCAACTACAGAAGCATATGGAACTCTTCTCATGTACTCCACCTCATCATGTGAATTAGGACACTATTATTTGCTCAACTTGAAGTGTCTATCCATAGGTGTGCTTACTGGTTTTGCATCTTGCATATTGAACCTCTCCAGCACCTTGTTCACATAATCCTTTTGAGACAAAATCAAACTATGATTTTTCCTATCTCTCTTAATACTCATGCCAAGAATTTTCTTTGCTGCTCCTAAATCCTTCATGGCAAATGTGTGAGCTAATTTTACGTTAAGCTCAAAAACATCCTGCATGTGTGAACCTGCAACAAGCATATCATCTACATACAGCAACAAGATAATATATCTACCATTATCCAATCTCTTAAAATAAACACAATGGTCTGATTGACATCTACAAAAGCCATGCTCTATCATAAACCTATCAAACCTCAAATACCATTGTCTTGGAGCTTGCTTAAGACCATATAAGCTTTTATTCAACCTGCACACAAGCTTCTCATTACCTTTAACCTCAGAACCTTCTATCTGCTCCATATATATTTCTTCATCCAAATATCCATGAAGAAATGTTGTCTTAACATCAAGCTGCTCAAGATGCAAATCCTCAATAGCAATTAAAGACAATACAGTCTGAATAGAAGTCATCTTTACTACAGGAGAAAAAAATTCACCAAAATCAATACCTAGTTTCTGTGTAAATTTGTTTACTACCAACCTGGCCTTATGTCTCATTTTTCCATTCTCACCTTCCTTTTATCTGTAAACCCATTTCTTTTTAAGTGCTCTCTTTCTTGATGGCAACTCAAACAAATCCCATGTTTGGTTCTCTTTCAAGGAATCAATCTCCTCAATCATGCCATGCTCCCACTATTTCCAAGTTTCTACCTATATTGCTTCATCAAAACTCTTTGGTTCTCTACTATCAATGAGCAATAAGTAGAATAATGAAGGGGAATATCAAATTGGAGGTTTACTTACCCTTTCTGACCTCCTTATGGGTGTTTGAGACTCATTCACTACTTATTGTCTGCCCAAATTCTCTGTCAGTGACTGATCTCAGTCATCTCCAGGTCTGTACTTCACCAACGTCAGTTCCACCAGACCAACATCAATTCCTATCTAACCGATGTTGGTTATTATCTAACTGACATTGGTTCTTGTATGACCAATGTTATTTCTTACCTGATCGATGTTGGTGTCTGTGTTTTCTTGTGTGTGAAAATTCTTACCTGCGAGCTCATTTTGGATCATCACCTCATCCAAATCAACATTGCTCTGCTCAGTATTATTCAGCTTCTTGAGCTGATCACTGTACATCACCTTCTCATTGAAAACAACATCACGGCTTCTAATAATTTTGTTAGTTCCTAGATTCCACAACTAAAATCTGAAATCTCCAGAGCCATATCCAATAAAAGTGCACCTCATAGATTTAGCATCCAACTTCTTTCTATTTTATTTATCAATGTGTAAAAAAGCTTTAGTACCAAAAACTCTGAGAAATGAAAGATCTACCTTTTTACCTATCCAAGCCTCTTCTAGAATTCCACCATCCAGTGTAGTAGACAGTCCTCTATTAATTAGGTAAACCACAGTGTCTATAGCTTCTGCCAAAAACTATAAGGGTAAACTAGCATGCAACCTCATACTTCGTGCATGCTCCAATATTGTTCTATTCATCCTTTCAACAACTCCATTTTGCTGAGGTGTCCTTGGAACCATCCTTTCCCTATGTATTCCACTCATAGAACAATAACTTTTGAATTTATTACTATAGTACTCACCACCATTGTCAGATCTAAGGTACTTCAATCTCAAACTTGTTTCATTCTCAACTAAAGCTTTCCACTTCTTAAATGTGTCAAAAACATCATATATCTTCCTTATGCAATAAACCCATACCTTTCTTATAGCATCATCAATGAAAGAAACATAATACTGTGATCCTCCAATATAAGCTACTTGAGTTGGTCCCCACACATCTATGTGAACAAGCTCCAACTTGTGCTTCCTCTTTGTTGACCTAGTTTTGAGAAATCTCACTCTCTTCTGTTTCCCAAAAATACAATGCTCACATAAATCTAGATCTCTATTTTTCAAATCTGAAAGCTTACCTTTTGACTTAAGAATAGTCATTCCCTTCTCACTCATGTGGCCAAGCCTCTGGTGCCACAACTTTGCATCTACATCTGAAGTAGATAATACAGAAGGAGAATAATTAGTAATACAATTACATAAATAGAGAGTACCTACTCTCTTACCTCTGGCTAATACAAGTGCACCCTTGGAAACCTTCCAAAATTCAGCTATGAGAGTTATTGTGCAACCCTCATCCCCTGACTATCCTGTAGAAATTAGATTCCTCTTCAGGATGGGTACATGCATGACATCTTTCAACACCCATGTGTTGTCATTCTACAATTTCAGCTGCACTTTTCCTTTGCCCACAATTTTACAAGGCTCATCATCCCCTAAATAAACTATTCCAAAATCTCCTTGGACATAATCATTGAAATATTCTCTATTTGGGGTTGCATGGAAAGAGGCACTAGAATCTAAAACCCAAGATTCTATTTTATTATCTAAAGAAAATATAAGAGCATCTTGTACAACAATACCTGCAACTTTTGCTTCTTCTTTACCTTCATGCTGATTCTCTTCTTTAACCGGCAACCAGCAATCTTTCTTTGCATGCCCTATCTTTCCACAATTCCAGCAGGTTATTTTTCTTCCATTTCTAGATTTGGATCTATTTCTCATCTTTGACTTAGACCTTGATCTCCCTTGCTTGCCCTGTTAGGTTGTGGAGCTAAAAGCTTCACTGATGCAGACATGGAGGAGGTTGCAAGATGAGTTGCTGAGTGTCAGAAGTCTTTGGCATTGGTCTGACCAACCAACGTCGGCAAGTAGAAGACAGGAAGGCAACCGACGTCGGTCATGGATCGGCTGGCGTCAGCGACCCCCAGGCGGACAGGGACTGATGTCGGTCACCTTTGTGGTTCGACTACGAGCTTATTACGGGTAGTTAGCTAACGAACCAAGTGTTTGCATGATTAGATCTATTTTTAGACTGAGAGCTACAGATCTAATTATTGTAATTAGATGTCTAATCATTGTTTGGATGAGATCTATATAATAGACTCATGGTTGTATTGGAAAGGGGTTCTAGTTTGAGTTGAGCAAAGTTAGCTCCTTCTGTGTGTGAGGTGAGCAAGGGTGTTCCTCCTAGTTCCACAGTACCAGGTGTAGGTGCTAGATTAGAGAATCAACAGGGTTCTTCATGTATGTAGGATCTTGGTCACAAGTGCATGGCCTATATAGGAGATCTACATGGTAAGTAAGATCATTGATCTGCAAGTGTATGTGTGTGCAAGGTCAAGGTTCACAGGTGTGCAGAACCAGGTTGATTTGTAGGTGTGCAAGATCAGATAGGATAGCAACACAATAGGGAGCAGTATCAGGCAGGATTTACTTGGAGTATAAGTGTGTACTCGGATAGAGCAAGAGAGGAAGGCAAGGGAGTTCCTTCCATAAGTATGGTCTATTGAATTGTAGGTTGTTACAGGTTCATGGGAGATCTACTTGAAGTACCTTGAGTACTTGTGGAGTACGTGGAGTACTTGTGGAGTGCATGGAGCACTTGTGGTGTGCGTGGAGCACGGGAGGTGAACACCAACTCTGTATTTGAGTTGGGTGTTGGGACCTGAGAGGGAGAGCTTTGGGGAGAAGAATTACTATTCACTTGAGGTGTGGTGAGCCTCTGAAGAGGTGGTGGAGAAGAAGTGGCATCTTATTTATTGTATTCTTTTTTTGTAAAGTATTAATACAAGTTGTGTATTGTCTCTCATATCATGTGTTATTCTGAATTCTAGTTACTTGGTGAATCTGGTTTATTTCTGCATATTAAGTTGCTTGGTTTGGTAATCATATTGTGCTCTTTTGGTGGAGCAAGATCCTGACAAGTGGTATCAGAGCAAGGTTGTTGGCTCATAGCTTGATACCACTGACAAGTGGTATCAGAGCTTTTGGTTGGGATACTAACAGATTGGTTTAGATCTGGGTAGTGTGTTTTGATTACAGGTCACTCTCAGGGGTTTCTGATTGAGTGGGAGTAGAGCAATGGCAGATGAAAGTAAGCTAATAATGGAAGAGTTGAAAAGCACAGATGGTCTCTTAAGGTCCTATGGAAAGAAAGAGCAGGTAAAATAATATTGTTGGTTGGTAGCTTTAACCGGCAACCAGCAATCTTTCTTTGCATGCCCTATCTTTCCACAATTCCAGCAGGTTATTTTTCTTCCATTTCTAGATTTGGATCTATTTCTCATCTTTGACTTAGACCTTGATCTCCCTTGCTTTCCCTTCTCTCTTTGCCTTCCCCTGCTTTCAATACTTAAAGCATTACCTGATGTTTCCCCTATGCTTTTCCTGTGAGTTTCTTCATTCAAGATATTTGTAGCAGATGCAGTATTACTAACTTCCATTACCAAACTATGCCAAATTTCAGGTAAAGAGCATAAAATTAAGAGAGCCTTAATTTTATCATCAAAAACTATTTTGACTGAATTTATCTGATTTACTATTACATGGAAAACATTAAGATGACTAGATATAGATCCACCTTCTTGCATTTGTAAATTAAATAATTGCTTCATAAGATATACTTTATTCGAAGCTGAGGTCTTTTCATATAAATTTTCCAAAGTATCCATTAACTCTACCGTTGTCTTTGCCTGTGATAAGTTGGAAATCACAGAAGATGCCAGGCTCAACCTTATGGATCTCAGAGACTTTCTATCAAGAACATTCCATTCTTCATCTAACATATCTATGGATTTGCTTAAAACCCCACCCAATGATAAGTATAGATCTTTTTGATACATATAATCTTCTATCTGCATCCTCTATAATTGATAATTCTTGCCGTTAAACTTCTCTATTCTTAGTTTACTTTCTTCTACCATTGTTATACTCCCACTCAAACAGAAACCCCTGTGAGTGACCTGTAATCAACACACACTAAATAGATCTGAAACCACCTGTTAGTGAACCTAAGCTCTGATACCACTTGTTAGGATCTTAACAAGAACAATTGATTACTTTTGTGTAAGCAACTAAACACGGAATTAAACTAGAATAATAAGTAACTAGAAATTAGAATCAGAAAAGAATAAGAGATACAAGAAATAATGAAAACTTGTATTAAACTCTTCTAGAAGGAAATACAATTAAATAAATCTCTCTTTCATCCACACCTCTCAGATGTACAGATCTCTTTCCTTTAAGAGTTCTCTCTCACAATTACAAACACAGTTCAGCTACTTGAATTGATTACCCTTTTCTCATACACAAGCTATGAAGATCTATCCCTATTATATAGAATTATGGATCATGAGCTATGCATTCTCCACCATTAGATATACCTCCTAATCAAAGGTTCAAATCAGTCCTACCAAAAATAGAAATGCAGACTCAACACTAACAATTAAACTTATCATGCAAAAAATCTATTCATCCACAAGAATAGACTTCTGGAATGCACAGGTGACTGACATCGGTCCCTGTCTACCTACATATGACCGATGTCAGAGGATCTATAACTGACGTTGGCAGCCTCTAGTCGATCCCTGACTGACGTCGATGAATGTGTAAATACAACAACCTTGCATTTGCTCATCTGGTGTAGCTTTTAGCTCCACAACTCAACAAGAGTTGGTACTTGATGTTTTTAGTATAGGATGGGACCATAAATTTATTTATATTCATGGTATTTTTTCTAATTTTTAACCCCCTCCTTTATGAATAATAACTAAGATCATGAGTAGGTTTAAAACCCTATCTAAACCCTTTAGGGTTGGTTTTGGGCACTTTTAGTGAAAATTTGAATCATTTGGTGATGAAATAAGGTGGAAAAATTACTTTCAAGACATACACATCCATATAAATCCATATCCAATCATATTAATGTTATTTTAGGTCATAAATGAGAAACATCTTTCATGAATAGTGAGTTTACAGGTTTAAGCCTAGAGTGTTTTGTGTCTTCACCAAGATTTAAGTCCATATGAAGAGTATGAGAAATTTTCAAAAAAATTTAAATATAACCTTGGCATATTTTATATCCATGAATAATCCTTTAAATGACATCAAGATCTAGGCTTGTATAAGTTTGTTATCACAAGGCTTAATTCAAGAGATTGTAAATCCAAGTTCCAGGGTTTTCATCATTTCCATCATGATAAAGTGTATTGATAAGATAGACATATGGGTTAATATTAAATATGTGTTAAAAATTATTAATGTTTTCTCATATCCATTATGTAGTGCCTAATATTCAAAAAACCTAATGAACATCTACAATACCTTATAGACAAATTGAAGAAAGGGTGAAAAATGGTATTAGGTTCAGAGTTTAAAAAAATATGAAATGTTTAAAGAGGACATGTAACATGAAAATATACTAATCATAGTGTATTTTATAAAAAATAATTCCTATTAAATAAAAAAATTTAAAAAATCTTAAACGAGCCTAAAATCCTAAATGAAGCCTCTAGGCTTGTAAACAAGAAGGTATACTACATGAACATGTTTTGCAAACTAGGTGGCAAGAAGATTAAATCTAGTTGTGGAATATGGATTTTGGTAAGTATTAAGTAATTTTAAAGTGATATAAGGATTATATTAACTAAATTAAATTAGGGAAGACACCTCATAGGCATGTCATGGACATGGTGGAAAAGGGACTCGGTTTATGAGCTTAGAAGAGGGACCTAATAGGTTATAGAGGGCAAATGGGGTATGAATATAAAACTCTAATATTGGTTTAGATCACTAAATTATTGAAATACAATAAATAGGTTCAAATTCTCAAAATATTCTAAAATCCTAAGATGACCACTTACAACCAGTTAGGACTCCTTGATTAATGTATACGCATATAAAGATAGATAAAATATCTAGATTTAAATATGTTTTATGGCTATTAAAAGGTACTAAGTGATACAAGAAATCTAAAAATACATTCAAGGTCTCCATTCCATCCACTCTCTCCACTAAAGGTAAGAAAACCAAATAGACACCTATAATAGTGTCTTCATGTCTTGTTGCTAACTATGTATAATGTTGAAAAGGGATTCAAATGGATTTCCCAAGCCAAAAAAAATGAGAAATGGGATATAATAGTTATTTTCATGTATATAGAGTTGAAAAATTAAATAAAATATCTTCATTAGTGTTAAAATTCTTAAAACATAGCAATTAGGTCTTTAGGTTATAATACCATTCTCAAACCTTACCATTGAGAATCCTAGCCTAAATGGGGAGAATGAATTTAATAGGACTTGAAACTAACAACAAAGATTTTACAATGGAGTGTTGGTTGTGATTGAGGTACTAGTTTTTAGAGTAACATTCCAAATAGGTCATTTTATCCTAAAACTCTCTCTAAGGTACACAAAATGCCTACTAGCCATTTGAGAGACTCAAATATTTACTTTAGAAACCATTTTGAGTGTATTTTGATGAATTTTTTAAGCCTCATTATATGATGATAAATCCCTTGTGGAAAAATCATGGCCATACAAATGGAAAACATTAAACAATTAGGCCTAGTTGGATAATAGGCCTCTATGACCAGTGGAGAGGAATCCACATGAGATGTAAGGAGTGAGAGTGTCATGTGTCAAATTGAAATATTAGTTCAATAGGCCCAACTATATATTTCATGTCATCTTGGAGGTGTCAAGCACTTCTAAATTAGTTTCAAGTGGTTGGTAACTCCCAAATAAGAAAAATCAATTTCAAGTGAAGAAGCGATATGTTCTCCTATACCAAATCTAGAAGATCATCATAACCTCAAGTGGAAACTTGTGGTGAAGGGTCCTATTTACTATTTCATACATTTCTCTTCTTATTTGTAACTATTTTTAGATCAATGACACGTGTCAATAAATCTCTTCTACATTGATTCCCTCTCTCCTCTCATTCTCTCAATATATAACCTTGTTTATCTTGGAAAAGGATCATCCACCTGATTCTGGTGAAGCTCTTCTCATTTTTATGCCTTGGATCAATAAATACTATTAGTTTAACCTCCTCCTTTGACTATACTTTTTGTTTCTATGTTTACAAAGGGATAAAATATTCATGTTTAATATAAAAGACCTTAAGAAAAGTGGTAAAAGTGATTAGATTCCTCAAAAATGGAAAATCATCAGTTGGAATAAAATTTGTTGAGAATATATTAGCCCTGATGAGACCTAAGGATGGTAATACTACAAGTAATGCCTAATCCTCAATAAAATAATGAGGAATTTCATTTGTTAAAGTTATAGGCAGCATAAAACATATAAATTAATTATCAATCAAGTGTAAAAACATCCCTCAATCATTCTACCATAGCTTTAGGGGTAGATCATGAAGTCATTGAGTAATCTATGTAGGTCTATATGTTTGACATATTGATTTCTTATTAAAAATTATTGATTTGATAACTTGAGTAAACCCTAAAAAAATATTATAGGTCCTCACAATGTCTCCAAATGCATCTATTGATATTTTTAACAAATTTTACCTCATAGGTGAAATTATCACCCCCATATTTCAAAAATTGGAATTTTCAAGGTTGTTTCAAGTCTAATAAGGATTTATAAGGTTTTTTCAAGGTTTAAGGTTAATTTCAAGACATTAATGTAAAGGTATGTGTTTGTATTAGGTTTTGTTTAGAATTATAAGTGAAAACCCATTGATAAAATATTTTTATTTGTACTATCCAATGTATCTCAAGTATGTTATATGTTAACCAAATGTGAATAAGAGGGAATTGTATTTAAAAAAATGTGTTAATTAAGTTATAATCAAATTCATATGGAAAATGATAGCTATAAGTGATTTCTAATTCCAAAAATGAGAAGATTAATGTGATTTTGTTGGTGTGAATGATGTCAAAGATACATCAAGGCATCCCTCAGATCTCTAAAGGTTAAAATAAATCTTGGAATGTAGGTATAAGTCCAAACAAGGTAGAAAACACTTCTTTTCTTTCATTAGCTCCTTGACAAAGTTGTGAAGACTAGTTTCACATGCTTGGTCTATACATAGGAAAGAGAGTTGATAATTAATGTTTTTAATAAAGGATGGGACCATAAATATATTTATATTCATGTTATTTTTTCTCATTTTTAACCCCCTCCTTTATTAACAATAACTAAGATCTTGAATAGGTCTAAAACCCTAGCTAAACCCTTCAAGCTTGATTTTGGGTATTTTTAGTGAAAATGTGAATTATTTGGTGATTTTGGGAATTTTTAAATTCCTTTAAATAATTACAAATCCATCTCAATTCATATCCAATCATATTAATGGTAGTTTAGGTCATAAATGAGAGACATCTTTAATGAATAGTGAGTTTGCAAGTTGAAGACTAGAGTGTTTTGTGTCTTCACCAAGACTTAAGTCCATATGAAGAGTATGATAAAGTTTCAAGACCATTTAAATATTTATTTACAATATTTTATATCCAATAATAATACTTTAAATGACATTAAGGTCTAGGTTTGTATAAGTCTATGTTCACAAGGCTCATTTCAAGAGATTGCAAATCTAGGTTCCAAGTTGTTCATCATTTCGATCATGACCAAGTACATTGAGGAGATAGATATATGAATTACTATTAAATAGGTGTGATTTTTTTTTAATTTTTTCTCAAATCCATTTTTTATTTCCTAATAGTCAACAAACCTAATGAACATCTACAATACCTTATAGACAAATTGAAGAAAGTGTGAAAAATGGTATTAGGTTCAAAGTTTAAACAAACATGAAATGTTTAAAGAGGACATGTAACATGAAAATACACTGATCATAGCATCTTACTTGAAATTTTTTTCCAATTAAATAAAAAATGTAAAAAAATCTTAAATGAGCATAAAATCCTAAATGAAGCATATAGGCTTGTAAATAACTAGGTATACTACATGAACATGTTTTGAAAACTAAGTGGCAATAAGATTAAATCTATTTTTGGAATATGTATTTTGGTAAGTATGAAGTAATTTTAAAGTGTGAAAAGGAGTCTATTGACCAAATGAACTTAGGGAAGACACCTCATATGCATGTCATGGACATAGTAGAAAAGGGGCTAGTTCTACGAGCTTAGATGAGGGACCTAATAGGTTATAGAGGACAAATGGGGTATGAATATAGAAATATAATATTTATTTAGATCATTAAATTATTAAAATACACCAAAGGGGTCCAAATTATCAAAATATTATAAAATCCTAAGATGACCACCTACAACCAGCTAATACTCCTTGATTAATGAATAGGCATATAAAGATAGATAAGATACCTAGATTTTAATATGTTTTGTGGATATTAAAATGTAAAAAAGGATAAAATAAGTATAAAAACACCTATTAAAGGTATCCATTCCATCCAATCTCTCCAATAAAGGTAAAAAACCAAATAGACACCTATAATAGTGTCTTCATGTCTTGTTGCTAACTGTGTATAATGTGGAAAAGGGATTCAAATGGATTTCCCAAGCCAAAAAAATGAGAAATGGGTTATAATATTTATTTTAATGTATATATAGTTTAAAAATTAAATAAAACATCTTCATTAGTGTCAAAATGCATAAAACATAGCAATTAGGTCTTCAAGTTATAATACCATTCTTAAACCCTACCATTGGGAATCCTAGCCTAAATGGGGAGAATGCATTCAATAGGAGATGAAACTAACTTCAAATTTTTTAAAATGGAGTGGTGGTTGTGAATGAGGTACTAGTTTGTATAGGAATGCTCCAACTAGGCCATTTTATCCTAAAACTCTCTCTAAGGTCCACAAAATGCCTACTAGCCGCTCGAGAGCCTCAAAGATTTACTGAAAACACCACTAACAGTGTATTTTGATGATTTTTTTTAGCCTCATTATATGATGAAAAATACACTTTGGAATAATCATGTCCATTCAAATGGAAAACATTAAACAAATAGGCCTAGTTGGATAATAGGCCTATATGACCAATGGAGATGAATCCTCATGAGATGCAAGGAGTGTGAGTGTCATGTGTCAAAGTGAAATATTAGTTCAATATGTGGATGATTAATTCATTAGGCCCAACCTATATATTTTATGTCATCTTGGAGGTGTCAAGCACTTCTAAATAAATTTCAAGAGGTTGGTAACTCCCAAGTAAAAAGGAACAATTTCAATTGAAGAAGTGATATGTTCTCTTACACCAAATATTGAAGATCATCATGACATCAAGTGAAAAATTATAGTGAATACTCCTATTTATTGTCTTATACACTTATCTTCTTATTTTCAACTATTTTTAGATCAATGACACTTGACAATAACTCTCTTCTACATTTTTTCTCTCTCTCCTCTCATTATCTCCATATATAACCTTGTTTATCTTGGAAAAGGATCATCCACCTGAGTATGGTGAATCTCTACTCATTTTTATGGCTTTGATCAATAAATAGTGTTATTTTTACCTCCTCCTTTGACTAAACTTTGTGTTTCTATGTTTACAAATGGATAAATCATTCATGTTGAGTATAGAAGACCCTATAAAAAGAGATAAAGGTGATTGGATTCTTGAAAAATGGATAATCATCAATTGGAATAAAATTGGTTGAGAATATATTATCCTTGTTGACTCATAAAGAGGGTAATACTACAAGTAATTCCTAATCCCCAATAAAATAATTAGGAAGCTCATTTGTTATAGTCATAGGAAGTTTATAGCATCTAAATTAAGTATCAAATCAAGTGTAAAAAGATCCCTTAATCACTCTACCATAGCTTTAGGGGCAGATCATGAAGTAATTGAGTAAGATATGCATGTGTTTAGGTTTGACATAGAGATTTATTAGTAAAAATTGTTGATTTGATAACTTGAGTAAACCCTAAAAAAATCTTATAGGTCCTCACAATGTCTCCAAATGCATCTATGGATATTTTTAATAAATTTTACCTAAAATGTGAAATTGTTACACCCTAGCATTTTCAAGTTTGTTTCAAGTCTAATAAGGATTTATAAGGTTTTTGCAAGGTTCAAGGTTAATTTGGAGAGATAAAAGTAAAGGTATGTGTTTGTATTAGGTTTTGTTTAGACTTATAAGCGAAAACCCATTCATAAAAGTCTTTTATTTATCATGTCCAATGTATCTCAAGTATGTTATATGTTAACCAAAGGTCAAGAAGAGGGAATTGTATTAAAAAAACATGTGTTAAGTCAATTTGAATCAGATTCATATGGAAAATGGCAGTTGTAAGTGATTTATAATGCCAAAAAGGAGAAGAGTAATGTGATTTTGTTGGTGTGAATGATGTCAAAGGAGAATAAAGGCCTCCCTAAGCTCTCTAAAGGTAAAAATAATTGTTATAATGTAGTTATAAGTCTAAATAAGTTATAAAACACTTTTTTTTTCCATTAGCTCCTTGGAAAGCTTGTGAAGACCAGTTCACATGCTTAGTTTATACATAAGAAAGAGAGTTGGTACTTGATGTTTTTACTAGATTATTGGACAATAACTATATATATACTCATTTTTAACCCCTTCCTTTATGAACAATAAGTAAGATCACAAGTAGGTCTAAACCCTAGCTAAACCCTTCAGGCTTGGTTTTAGGCATTTATAGTGAAAATGTAAATTTTTTGATGATGAAGGTGGTTAAATTCATTTCAATCCTTCCACATTCCTCTCAATCCATATCCAATAATATTAATGATAGTGTAGGTCAAAAATGTGAAACATCATTCATGAATAATGAGTTTGTAGGTTTAAGCCTAGAGTGTTTTGTGTCTTCACCAAGACTTAAGTCCATATGAAGAGTATGAAAAAGTTTTAAAAAAATTTAAATATCTCCTTGGAATATTTTATATACATGAATAATCCTTTCAATGACATAAAGGTCTAAGCTTGTATAAGTCTGCTATCACAAGGCTCATTTTAGGAGATTACAAATCTAGGTTCTAAGTTGTTCATCATTTCCATCATGACCAAGTGCATTCATGAGATAGATATATGGGATAATATTAAATAAGTTTTAAAACTTATTAATGTTTTATCAAATCCTTTTTTTTCCCTAATAGTCAAAAAACCTAATGAACATCTATAGTACCTTATAGATAAATTGAAGAAAGCGTGAAAAAATTGTATTAGCTTTAGAGTTTGAATGGACATGAAACGTTTAAAGAGGACATGTAACATGAAAATACACTTATAATAGTGTCTTAATTTAAAAATTTGTCCCAACATAGATAAAATGTAAAAAAATCTTAAATGAGCCTAAAATCCTAAATGAAGCCTATAGGCTTGTAAACAAGAAGGTATGCTACATGAACATATTTTGCAAACTAGGTGGCAAGAAGATTAACTCTAGTTATGTAATATGGATTTTGAGAAGTATGAATTAAGTTAAATGTGTGAAAAATATTCTATTGACCAAATGAACTTAGGGAAGACACTTCACAGGCATGTCATGGACATAGTGGAAAAGGGAATAGTTCTACGAGCTTAGATGAGGGACCTAATAGGCTATAGAGGATAAACAGGGTATGAATCTAACAATATAATATTTTTTTAGATCAATAATTTATTAAAATAAACCAAAGAGGTCCAAATTCTCAAAAGATTCTAAAATCCTAAGATGACCATCTATAACTAGCTAGGACTCCTTGATTAATGCATATGCATATAAAGTTGGATAAAATACCTAAATTTCAATATGTTTTATGGATATTAAAAAGTAATAATGGATAAAATATGTCTTAAAATACCTATTCAAGGTCTCCATTCTATCCACTCTCTCCACTAAAGGTAAGAAATCCATGTAGACACCTATAATAGTGTCTTCATGTCTTGCTACTAATTATGTATAATGTGGAAAAGGGAGTCAAATGGATTTACCAAAGAAAAAAAATGAGAAAAGGGTTATAATAGTGATTTTGATGTATATAGAGTTGACAACATAAATAAAATATCTTCATTATTGTCAAAATGCATAAAATATAGCAATTAGGTCTTTAGGTTATAATACCAATTGTAAACCCTACCATTGGGAATCCTAGCCTAAATGGGGAGAATGAATTGAATAAGACTTGAAACTAAATTAAAAGGTTTTAAAAGGGAGTGATGTTGTGATTGATGTACTATTTTGTAGAGGAATGCTCCAAATAGGCCATTTTATCCTAAAACTCTTTTTAAGGTGCACAAAATGCCTACTAGCCACTCGAGAGCCTCAAAGATTTACTTGAAAAACCATTGCGAGTGTATTTTGGTGCTTTTTTTAGACTTATTATATGATGAAAAATCCTATTTGAAATAATCATGGCCATCCAAATGGAAAACATTAAATAACTAGGCCTAGTTAGATAATAGGCTTATATGACCAATGGAGAGGATTTCACATGACTTAAAAGAAGGAGTGTGAGTGTCATGTGTCAAAGTGAAATATTATTTAAATAGGTGGATGATTAATTCAATAGGCCCAAATATATATTTCATGTCATCTTGGAGGTGTCAAGCACTTCTAAATTAGTTTCAAGTGGTTGGTAACTCCCAAGTAAGAAGGATCACTTTCAAGTGAAGAAGCGATACATTCTCCTACACCAAATCTAGAAGATCATCATGAACTCAAGTGGAAACTTGTGGTGAAGGGTCCTATTTACTATTTCATACATTTCTCTTCTTATTTTTAACTATTTTTAGATCAATGACACTTGTCAATAACTCTCTTCTACACCGATTCTCTCTCTCCTCTCATTCTCTCCATATATAGCCTTGTTTAACTTGGAAAAGGATCATCCACCTATGTTTGGTGAAGCTCTACTCATTTTTATGGCTTGGATCAATAAATACTACTAGTTTTACCTCCTCCTTTGACTATACTTTGTGTTTCTATGTTTAAAAAGGGATAAAAGATTCATGTTAAATATAAAAGACCTTATAAAGTGTTGTAAAAGTGATTATATTCCTCAAAAATGAAAAATCATTAGTTGGAATAAAATTGGTTGAGAATAAAATAGCCCTGTTGAGACCTAAAGAGGATAATACTAAAATTAAGGCCTAATCCTAAATACAATAATGAGGAAGTTCATTTGTTATAGTTATAATAGGTATTTAGCATGCAAATTAAGTATCAATCAAGTGTAAAAACATCCCTCAATCACTCTACCACAACTTTAGGGGCAGATCATGAAGTCCTTGAGTAATCTATGTAGGTCTATAAGTTTGACATAGAGATTTATTAGTAAAAATTATTGATTTGATAGCTTGAGTAAACCCTAAAAAAATCTATAGGTCCTCACAATGTATCCAAATGCATTTATGGATATTTTTAACAAATTTTACCTCATAGGTGAAATTGTCACCCCCATAGTTCAAATTTTGGTATTTAAGGTTATTTCAAGTCTAATAAGGATTTATAAGGTTTTTTCAAGGTTTTAGTTTAATCTGGAGAGATAAAAGTAAAGGTATGTGTTTGTATTAGGTTTTTTTTAGACTTCTAATTGAAAAAACACTCATAAAAGTCTTTAATTTGTCCTGTCCAATGTATCTCAATTATGTTATATGTTAACCAAAGGTTAAGAAGAGGGAATTGTATTGAAAAACACGTGTTAAGTTAGTTTGAATCATTTTCATATGGAAAATGGTAGTTATAAGTGATTTCTAATACCAAAACTGAGAAGAGTAATGTGATTTTTTAGGTGTGAATGATTTCAAAGGGCCATAAAGACATCCCTAATCTCTCTAAAGGTAAAAATTATGGTTGGAATGTAGGTATAAGTCCAAATAAGGTAGAAAACACTTTTTTCTTTCATTAGCTCCTTGGTAAGCTTGTGAAGACAAGTTTCACATTCTTGGTCTATACATAAGAAAGAGAGTTGGTAGTTTGTGTTTTTTATATAGGATGGGAAAATAAATATATGTATATTCATGGTATTTTTTTTCATCATTTTTAACCCCCTCCTTTATCAACAATAACTAAGATCATGAGCAGGTGTAAAACCCTAGCTAAACCTTTCAGGCTTGGTTTTGGGAATTTTTAGTGAAAATGTGAATTCTTTGGTGATTAAGGAAAGTGGTACAATTATTTTATATCCTTCCGCATACATATCAATTCATATCCAATAAAATATTTTAGGTCATAAATGAGAAACATCTTTCATGAATAGTGAGTTTGCAGGTTTAAGCCTACAGTGTTTAAAGTCTTCACCAAGACTTAAGTCCATATGAAGAGTATGAGAAAGTTTCAAGAAAATTTAAATTTATCCTTGGAATATTTTATATCCATTAATAATCCTTTTAATTACATCAAGGTCTAGGCTTGTATAAGTGTGCAATCACAAGGCTCATTTCAGGAGATTGTAAATCTAGGTTCCAAGTTCATCATTTCCATTGTGAGCAAGTGCATTGATGAGATGGATATATGGGTTGATATTCAATAGGTTTCAAAACTTATTAAATGTTTCCCAAATCCATTTTGTAGTTCCTAATAGTCAACAAACCTAATAATCATCTACAATACCTTATAGATAAATTGAAGAAAGTGTGAAAAAATGGTATTAGGTTTAGAGTTTGAATGGACATGAAATTTTTCAAGAGGACATGTAACATGAAAATACACTACTCATAGTTTATTAATTTAAAATTTTTTCTCAATAAATACAAAATTTAAAAAAATATTAAATGAGCCTAAAATCCTAAATGAGGCCTATAGGCTTGTAAACAAGAAGGTATACTACATGAACATGTTTTGTAAACTAGTTGGTAATAATATTAAAATTATTTGTGTAATATGTATTTTGGTAAGTATTAAGTAATTTTAAAGTTCAAAAAGGATTGTATTGACCAAATTAACTTAGGGAAGACACCTCACAGGCATGTCATGGACATAGTGAAAAAAGGACTAGTTCTACGAGCTTAGATGAGGGACCTAATAAGTTATAAAGGATAAATGGGTTATGAATATAATTATATAATATTATTTTAGATCAATAAATTATTAAAATACACAAAATAGGTCCAAATTGTCAAAATATTCTAAAATCTTAAGATGACCACCTACAACTAGCTAGGACTCCTTGATTAATACATAGGCATATAAAGATAGATAAGATACCTAGATATAACTATGTTTTGTGGATATTAAAAGGTATGAAGTGATACAATAATTCTAAAAAGACATATTAAATGTCTCCATTCCATCCACTCTCTCCACTAAAGGTAAGAAAACCAAATAGAAACCTATAATAGTGTCTTCATGTCTTGCTACTAACTGTGTATAATGTGGAAAAGGGAGTCAAATGGATTTATCAAGCCAAAAAAATGAGAAATGGGATATAATAGTTATTTTTATGTATATAGAGGTGAAAAACTAAATAAAATATCTTCATTAGTGTCAAAATGCATAAAACATAGCAATTAGGTCTTTAAGTTATAATACCATTCTTAAACCTTACCTTTGGGAATCCTAGCCTAAATGGGGAGAATGCATTGAATAGGACTTGAAACTAACTAAAAACTTTTTAAAAGGGAGTGTTGGTTGTTATTAAGGTACTAATTTTCCTCATTATATGATTAAAAACACCCTTTAAAACAATCATGTCCATCTAAATGGAAAATATTAAACAACTAGGCCTAGTTGGATAATAGGCCTATATGACCAATGGAGAGGAATCCTCATGAGATGAAAGAAGAAGTGTGAATGTCATCTATAAAATCAAAGTATTAGTTCAATATGTGGATTATTAATTCAATATGCCCAACCTATATATTTTATGTCATCTTGGAGGTGTTAAGCACTTCTAAATTAGTTTCAAGTGGTTGATAACTCTTAAGTAAGAAGGATCAATTTCAAGTGAAGAAGTGATATGTTCTCCTATGCCAGATATAGAAGATCATCATGACCTCAAGTGGAAACTTGTGGTGAAGATTCCTATTTAGTATTTCATGCATTTCTTTTCTTTTTTTTAACTATTTTTTGATCAATGACACTTATCAATAACTCTCTTACACATCAATTATCTCTCTCTTCTCATTCTCTCCATATATAGCCTTGTTTATCTTGGAAAAGGATCATACACCTAAGTATGGTGAAAATTTTCTCATTTTTATGCCTTGGATCAATAAATACTACTAGTTTTACCTCCTCCTTTGACTATACTTTGTGTTTATATATGGATAGTTGATCTTGTTAAATAATTGGATTGGTCTTCCTTGACATGTCCTCTTCTAACACATTTATGTAGTTTGAAAGATTCTTTTTTAGGTCATATGAAGTGTTCAAGTGATGCATGATTTTTGAGTGAGTTTTTATATTCATTAGTGTCATTATATACTTATTACTTATTTCTCATAACCTAAACATATATCACAACCTCCACATTGAAATTTTGACATGAGAGATTTAGATTGGGAATAGTGTATGTTTAGAGTAGTCTCATGGTCTACAAGTGCACATGAAGCTGGTTGTTAGTGATCAATTAATTTGGTGTATCACCCCCTTAGTTAATTTTATTTCTTGTTGTTCTTACCCCTTTTCCTTTGCAAGATATTAGTGTAGTATATATGATCCTAATTGATACATCAAGTGGAGATAGACCTATAATATAGAGGTTTACTCCACTTATAGGTCACCCATAACCTAGGACTAATCCCATTGTATATTTAAATTGGGAGGGATTAATTCACCCTCTCAAGGGTGTAAAATTGAGATATAACAATTTTTTCATTCCCAATGGTATAATATTGTCAATTAATTGAAGAGTTTTTGTGTTGTTCTTTAGTACACTAGCCTTTGGAGGCATTTGAACAAACATCAATAATGACTTTCAATGTATTCAACAAGTTGTAGTAGCCAAGGTATCATTTTAAGAAATTGATTTTCATTTATTCCTTTCTTATGATGTTTCATGGCTGAGTTTGGTGTTGATTTATATTTTACACAAGTTAATGAGCCATATCAAACTCACGTTGATCTTTGTCACCAGTTTGTTAATCCTTATTGGCAGTATGTTGAATCTTATCAACATTTCTATCAAGTTTATTTACATCCTTCCTTACCTCAATAATATTACTAAGATATTACCCCTATTTGGTATCCTTTTCATACCTATAATTGGCTATATCAATACCATGATATCCCTAGTCAACATATCCATATTTCAAATTATTCTATCTCAAGCTTCAAACAAACTCTCTTTAGATATGAAAGGTATATGATAGGGCTTAATAGAAAAAATGTGTATGGTCAATGTGATCCTAGTGATCTCATTTATAATTTGAGATAATCATTATAGATAATAAAGAGAGAGTGGGTACCTATTGAGAGATAAAATTTTCAAAGATTCACATGTGACATGATGGATATAGGTGGCCTAATTCAATGAATAAAGGACAAGCTAAGAGTTCATGAAGGATAATAGGTTCATTGTTATTAACCTCATTTTTATTCTCCTATATCACTTCATCCCTATATTTTTCTACCCATTATTTCTCAAAAAACCAAGTTAAGTAAGTTTAAAAGCATCCCAAGTCCTTCACATACCCCTCAAACCTTCCCATCATGGAAATCAATCAAATAGAACATCCAAAAGAAGAAAGAGGTTATTTTTTAGAGGGTTGAGGATTAATACAAATAAAAATTAGAGATTTTTATTTCTACTTGGAGAGAAACTAATGAGTCTATCCTAGCATAAAATTCCATTTCCCTCCTTCAAGAACCCTGTAAAATGTCCCTTAAGATTCCATGTTAGAATCAAGTGTTGAAGTCATGGAATAAATAAAGTGAAAAAATTCTAGATTGGGGAATTGAGATCAAATAAGAACCTAAACCTATTAAAAACCCACCCATACATCCTAAATATCCTAAATATCTCCCATCTTGGAAGTTAGTCCAATAATGAATCCAAGACAAACAAGAAATCCTTGTTGAGAAGCTTGAAAAACCTACGATCTTCCCATATTGGAAATAAATTGAAAAGAGAAATCAAATGAATAAATAATTCTTTATGGAGAATGTTTAAATCTAAAACATTTCAATTATTAATGGATTCATTGGTTAATAAATGGAAGATAGGGATAATCTCATTCATCATGAGAGCTCAAACCTGGTTTATAAGGATAAGCAATCCCTCCTTGAAAAAAATAATGAAATTACAGCTAAAGATCACTCCCAAGAAGGATATTAAGATGAATTTATAAGTGTATATGATGAAAAAATAATCATTAGAAAACCAATTGGTGAAGAGGGATGAAAGTTAATATTTAGAGATGAGTATAAGACAAGACTTGATGAGTTAACAATATTAGAATCACAGGCATGTATTAAAAGTACCATCAATGACAAAATGGATTAGTCACATTGGCATGTGTTTAGTGGTGATGATAAGGTTAGGGATGATCATAAATAAGTAGGTGAGATGGAAATCAAGTATGAAGAAGTTAAGGAGGTAATTTTTTAATAAAAAATCTCATTATTTCCCTCAAGCTGATGAGCCTCCCCCTTGTTATAAAGAGTCATTTGATCTTCTATAAGAAGACCTAATTTATCTAAAAGCTAATGAAATAAAGTTTTAATACTTGTTTGAGGTTATTGGACCAATATTAACTCTTTATAAATGAGGATATAGGCTGATCAAAATATAATAAGGCACCTTTGGCAAACAAGTCAATGATCAAAAAAGAGGTAATTCCTCAATTATAAAATTCCAAGAAGTAATTCCACTTAATGATGACTTGTTTGATGTTATTAAGGAAGACTATCAACCTCTCAATTAGTTTTTATAATTTTTTTCACTCTTTTAAATGGAAGATAATCCCCATTGGTCTCAAGATCTCAAGAAGCAAGGTGCATTCCTTCTAGAATCCATCCTTACAAGAATTCCACAAGATCTATTTTAGATTTTTTAGTTTGATTGTGAGTAGGCTATGGATGAGATAAAGATATAATTATTTGTTCCAAGTGGATAATATTTGTATAACTATGACTTTGTTCTTAACTCACATAGTCAATTCATGAATAAGATAATGAAATGATAAGGTTTGATTGCTAGTCCTAAAAATCATGAGAATACTAAATTTTGACATTTTGGCCTCACAGGCCAAATATCAACCCCTAACATCAAAAATATTTGGGTCATAACTATCCTATCCTTCTCATGGTGATCTCCTACATGGTCATGGAATTATTGGTCCTATTGAGAATCTTTGATCCTTGTTAGAAGTGTCATTGATGTGTTTAGGTCTGCTTGTGAATCATCATATGTCATAATTGTTTGAAGGTCCATTATTAGTGTATTAGTCCTCATGATGGTCTTAGAGTGAGTAAAGAGAGTGTTAAGGTGTATTGGAGGTGTATTAAAGGTGTTTGAACATTTTTTGAGGTCAAAATATAAAGGCTTATTGGTGTGTTTAATGTCATTGTCCTTAGTTTATTCATTTAAGATTTTTTAAACCTCCATCACCCCTATTTAAGCATCAAATAACCCTCAAATCACCTCATATGAGTCAATATTGTTAGCATATTATTGTATTTACCTTAGGTTATTTACTAAGGTAATTTATTTTGGTTAGTTTCCTTAACCACTTTGGTTAAGAGGTTAGTTGTTTATTCGGCCTTTGTTATTTCATGCAAGCCGACATGGGTTAGTTTTATTATACCCGTCTCATGCTTCACGGGTATTTCATTTGTTTGCCTATTTAATAGGCCTTCATGCTTGGTTGAACATAGAATGTGTGCTCTCAATCTCATTTTCTCTCTGTATTTTATTTAATCTAATATGGTATCAGAGCCTATGGTTTGTAGAACCTGAGTGAAGGTTTGTGGAAGCCAGAGAGAGGTCGGTGTCTTGCCAGGGAGGAGCTTCACACCCAGTGGAGAGCCGAGGAGAGAGAAAGCATCACGGAATTCGGAAAACTCAATCAGAAGGTCTGAAAATTGCCAGGAAGTATCAGAAGGCTAAATAAGACCAAAAGGAAGCAAAAATAAGCTGTTTTAGAGGCTCAAAAGCCTCTATTGAATTTATCTCTGTGCGTGGGCGCCGTACGGATTCGGCAAAATCAGAAAAATTCATTTCTTCATCTTTTTCAGTGAAACAAAAGTCTAAATTGCAAGTTAAATCAAAACTAAGACACTGGTGAAAACGGTTTGCAATTTGGTTGAGAAACGGGCTCAGAATCTTCCCCTGAAGTTTCAGAGGTAGGCCAATTTTCTGATTGGCTGAATTTTTTTTATAAAATTTTTAGCCTAAAGTTTTTAATATTTCAATTATTTTTATTTTTTAATTGAAATAAATCAAAAATTTTGCCAATAAGGGTTATTGGGGACCTACCGCTGACTAATAATCACGGAAGCGTCTGAAAAGCTAAAAATTTTACCATTTTCTGGGTTTTTTATCTGGATGTCAACGGAGAAAGAATTTTTTAAATCGGAATTGTAGTTTTCCCGATTTAATTGTTTCAGTGGTAGATTTTTTGTGATCTTGCAAACGGTATTGAATTTATTGCCAAAAACCGGATAAGGTTGTTCAGTGTCAATATAGAATCAGTGTGTAGAAGGAATTTTTTTTTTTTTAATAAAAAAAAAAAAAAAAGTCATTATAGTTTTTCCGATTTTATCATTTTCGTGAAAAACTAGGTAAAATGGCTAGTATTCAACACCTGTTACTACCAGATTCTCAGAAATTGACTGGCAAGAACTTTAGTTTGTGGAGTCACAAGGTTTTGACAATATGTGAATATCTGAATATTGATCAAATAGTGCTTGGTAAAGAGCAAAGGCCTGCCACTGCTACCAATGACTATGATAAACGTCATCGTGAGGCTCTCATGTTGTTAAAATTGTCAGTAGCAGATAATCTAATCTCAGAGGTCAGAAATGCGACTATAGCATCAGATTTATGGAAAACTTTATCTTCAAAATATCAGGCTTCTGAAGCCGGTAGAGTGTTGTATTTGAAGAATTTGTTGTTTTCCACTAAGATGCAGGAAGGTGGCTCCATTTCTGAGTTTTTATTGCAGATCAAGGACATCAGTGACCAGTTGAAAGCAGTGCAGAAACCTGTTGATGAGCAAGATTTGATTGCTCTTGTTATGCAAAATCTTCCACCATCATTTGAGTCATTTGTGGAGTCCTTGCACATGATTGCTGAGATGCAGACTTTGGATTTTGAAACATTGTCTACATTGCTATTGCAAAAGGAGAGACGACAGGAGCAGGCAGTGTTGTCTACATCCACTTCCACAGAGAGTGCATTCTTTATTAAGGAAAAGGGTAAGCAGTCTGGTAAAAATAGCTATCCATCAGAATCTTCACAAGTAAGTGGTAATAAGAGATCTAAATGGAAATGTTTTTACTGTAAGAAACCTGGTCACCTTAATAAAGATTGTAGGAAAAGACAATATGATATGGCTAACCCCAGAAAGAAAGCTCATCATGCGAATGTAGCTGAAGATGAAGGCGAGGAATCACCAGATTTTGCTTTCATGGCTTCCAGTGGTAATTCTGTGGTGGATCGAGCTTGGTACTTTGATTCAGGGGCATCTCGCCATTATACATGCCATAAGGACTGGTATGTGGATTTTGTTGAAGATAACAGTAGTAATGAATCTGTATCTTTAGGAGATGGTACAACATATTTTGTGAAAGGATTTGGTAATGTTCATATAAGTTTTAATGGTACAGTAAATTATACTTTCAAGAATGTTAGGTATGTACCAGATATGAACAAAAATCTTCTTTCAATCAGTGAGATCACCTCAAAATCTGATTTTGTTGTAAAATTTCAAGAACAACAATGTTTAGTCACCACTAAAGATAACAAGATTATTGCTGTTGGGATCGGTGAGAAAGGCTTGTATAAGCTTGCAGATCCAATCAAAGCAAAATAAAGTGCACTTGCAGCAGTTGATAGCACAAGTTCACTATGGCATGAAAGGTATGGGCATTTGAATTTTCAGTATTTGACTACATTGAGTAAGACTAAGATGGTTAAGGGGATTCCTTCTATTCAGCATAGTCATCATGTATGTACTGGATGTCAGTTGGGGAAGCAAGTTAGACATTCATTTGATGTTGGTAAAGCTTCGAGAGCAAATGGAGTATTGGATTTGGTACATGTGGATTTGCATGGTCCAATGCAGACACCTACCCCTTCTGGTGCCCGTTATTTCCTGTTACTGGTTGATGATTTCTCTAGGAAAAAGTGGGTATACTTTCTAGTAAAGAAATCTGATTGTTTTTCTAACTTTCTTACTTGGAAAGCTATGGTTGAAAAACAGGCAGGACGGCCAGTGAAATCTCTTAGAACGGATAATGGGGGTGAGTTCATCTCAAAACAGTTCAAGGAGTTTTGTGCCACTGAAGGCATACACAGACAATACACTACACCTTACACTCCACAGCAAAATGGAGTTGTGGAAAGGCGTAATAGGACGGTGATGGACATGGCTCGTTGTATGGTCCAAAGCAGAAATGTCCCATACAGGTATTGGGCAGAGGCAGTGAATACAGCAGTATACATCCTCAACAGAAGTCCTACAAAAGCTTTGGAGAATTTGACTCCAGAGGAGGCTTGGTCAGGTCGAACTCCAGATGTAAGTGATTTCAGAATTTTTGGTTGTGTAGCTTTTGCAGTTATTCCTAGTCAAAAGAGAAAAAATTTGGATGCAAAAAGCAAAACATACATGTTTGTTGGATACAGTGATCAGTCAAAGGCCTACAGATTACTTGATGTTTCTACTAACAAAGTTGTGGTAAATAGAGATGTCATAGTAAATGAACAAATGCCATACTTCACAGCAACTGGTCAAGTTTCAGATATTGAGTCATTGTTATCTAATGATTCCATTATTAGTCATAATGTGAAAAATGAGCAGGATTCTTGTTCATCAGTGGAATCACATTCCAGGGAGGGAATTGATACAGGTCATTGTGAGGTTCCAGCATCACAACCAAAGAAGCCAAAGTGGTATACTGCCACAATTGAAGCACTAAAAGAAGGAGACTTACCACAAAGTGTGGAAAGTAAAAGACTGAGATCGGGAAAGCAGTTTGGTAATAGAGGTGAGCATGTTAATCTTGCTCTAACAACTGATGTTTCACAAGTATTTGAGCCTAATTCTTTTTCAGAGGCCAAAGGGAAGTCTGAGTGGGAATCAGCTATGCAATTGGAATATGATTCCTTGATGAAAAATAATACTTGGAAGTTAATGGAACTACCACCAGGAAAGAAATCCATTGGTTGTAAGTGGATTTATAAGGTAAAATACAAAGCAGATGGTTCCTTGGACAAACACAAAGCCAGACTTGTTGCAAAAGGTTATGCACAAGAGGAAGGGGTTGATTATGAGGAGACTTTTGCTCCAACCACCAAGATGGTAACTTTTCATTTGATTATTGCTATTGCTGCTCAGTTTGGATGGCAGGTGCACCAAATGGATGTAAAGAGTGCTTTCTTGAATGGAGATCTAGAGGAGGAAGTCTACATGGTTCAACCACAGGGTTTTCAGGTTCCTGGTAAGGAACATCTTGTTTGCAGGTTGATCAAGTCCTTGTATGGACTTAAGCAGGCTCCTCGAGCTTGGTATATAAAAATAGACTCATATCTTAGGGAGTCAGGTTTCAAAAGGTGTAACTCGGAACCAACTCTCTATGTAAAGGTGTCTGGTGATGATATCTTGATTCTCATTATATATGTTGATGATATAGCCATCACTGGGAGTAGTACTAGTCTCATTCAGCAAATGAAAGCTGATGTTTGTTGTACTTTTGACATGACAGACTTAGGACTACTTAAATACTGTTTAGGTGTTGAGTTTTGGCAAAGTGGTAATACTATATTTGTGTCACAGAATAAGTATGCCAGTTCATTGCTAGAAAGGTTTAGAATGATGGATTGTAATCCAACTCACACACCTATGGAAACAGGAGCTAAAATTTCAACAAACACTGATTCACCTCCGGTCAATGAAACAGTGTATCGGCAGCTAGTGGGTAGTCTCATTTACCTCACTACCACTAGACCGGATATTTGTTTTGCAGTGAGTTTTCTATCTCGCTTCATGTCTAAACCACAGGAAGTCCATTGGTTAGCTGCAAAACGAGTATTAAGATATGTCAAAGGTACTCTTGACTTTGGCATACTGTATAAGAAGTCTGTAGATTTTGAACTTTTAGGATATTCTGATTCTGATTGGGCAGGTTCAGTTGATTCAAGAAAATCTACAACAGGGTATGTTTTCACTTTTGGTTCAGGAGTTTTCTCATGGCAGAGCAAACTACAAACTACAGTAGCATTATCTTCAACAGAAGCAGAGTATAAAGCTGTGGTTAGTGCAGGTTGTGAAACCATGTGGATAAAGAAAATTTTGGAGGATCTTCAGTTTGAGTCATCAAAGCCTACTCCAATTTTTTGTGACAACCAAAGTGTTTTGAAGATGGTGAAGAATCCAGTATTTCATGCTAGGACCAAACACATTGAGGTTCACCATCATTACATCCGACAGTTGGTTACAAATGAAGACATCAGTCTCTTCTACTGCCCCACTGCAGAGCAGCCAGTTGATATAATGACCAAACCACTTGGTACAGACAAGTTCATAAAATTTAGAGATAAACTTGGTCTTGTTTCTGGTTTAGTCATTAAGGGAGGGTGTTAGCATATTATTGTATTTACCTTAGGTTATTTACTAAGGTAATTTATTTTGGTTAGTTTCCTTAACCACTTTGGTTAAGAGGTTAGTTGTTTATTCGGCCTTTGTTATTTCATGCAAGCCGACATGGGTTAGTTTTATTATACCCGTCTCATGCTTCACGGGTATTTCATTTGTTTGCCTATTTAATAGGCCTTCATGCTTGGTTGAACATAGAATGTGTGCTCTCAATCTCATTTTCTCTCTGTATTTTATTTAATCTAATAAATATTCCTTGTAAAAACTTAGAAATGGAATGTAATGGTGTTTTATTGCATTAAGAGGTCGTTAAGAAGTCCCATGTCTAATCTCTATTCATGACTAAGTGTTCATGCCATTAAGAGTCCCTTTTAAGGCTCATTTTTACTTCCCAATTAGCCACATGGACCCTACACATGATAAAAGGTACACATTTAACTCATGTCCTACCAATAAATTTTAAATGTAATTTATCTTGTTTTTCCCCTCTTATCCCTAGAATGGTGGTTCTAGCTCAGAATTGTGAACAAAATGGTGGAAAATAGTGTTTTCAATGTGCTTCTTATGTATTGCATGGAATTGTATAGACAAATCCATAAAGAGAAAGTTAAAATATTCTAGGGTGGATCATATTTGATGTCTTATACAAGTTTAATTGTTTAAGGATTTAATAAAAACTCAAAACTAGTCCTCTTACTTCATCTAACTTATTTACAGACCAAGATAACCCTTCAAGTTTATGCTTAGACCATAGAGAAGAGAGAGAATGAAGACCGTAGCTCTTAGTCATAGGAAGTAGAATTGGAAAACTTTAATTCATTGGATTTTTTTTTTAAATTATCCCCCTGATCCTTATGAACATTCCTTAAGAACTTAAGAATTTGAGCATCAT
The DNA here is from genome assembly GCA_037957365.1 of Torreya grandis. NCBI lineage: Eukaryota > Viridiplantae > Streptophyta > Pinopsida > Cupressales > Taxaceae > Torreya > Torreya grandis. The sequence continues at coordinate 997,803 of JARHVA010005322.1, forward strand.
CAATATTTGCATAGGCTAAATAGAACATAATAGTTTTCATGGGTTTCTAACTTATTTTGCCAAACTAATGGTGGTTCCTATTTCCTCATTTCTTGATTTAAATTATCATATATATTTCACTATTTGTCCCACATGTGTGAGATGGTGGAACCATGAAATATCTAAGCTAGCATAGTGTGTAGTCTGCATGTAGATTTGGGTAGTGAACAGAGTGTTAAGTGCTCTCATCACAAGGAGTTGACAATATGAAAGGATTGGTTAAGTTATCAAAGATTACCCATACCTCTTTTCTCAAGGTTGGTTTTCAAAATAGCCTATAATCATCTCAAAGGGTGTCTTCAAGGAAAGAGTTCATATGGACATGAGGTTCATTGCCTAGTATCATTGGGGTAGTCTAATAGTGCCATCAAAGCCTTCAAACATAGTCAAAAGTATGGAATGACGTGTTGGAGTCATAATATGTCAACATCAAATTCTTAGAAGTAGGTATTATAACCTCCATGATAGCCTCATTGGCCTAAAAACATCCCTCCTTATTTCTAAAGTTCATAGAGTTAGTTTAGCAAAGATTAAGGTTTCTTAGCCAAGGTTAAGGTTTCTTAGGGATTCCTAGGTTTTCTTTTCTAACTACATATACATTTTCCTACTCTAAAAATACATTTTTTGATATGTATATGTATTAAGGTCTTAAATTTTCCTATGGGATGTCTTGAAATGGTCTCCATACTTTAGTTTATGTCATATTCATACCTTTTCCATTTCATGATATTTTCACTACTATTACACTATGTTTCAATGTTGTCTTCATGTTCCAAACCCTAGATCACTCCACATTAATCCTCATTCACCCTTCCCTATAAGTATAAACTATGTGATATAGGCCTATACACACCTTCTAACACTTAAAATCTATAATATCATGTAAGGTTTGATTTATATAGGTTATATACCTTGATGGAGTGGCAAAAGAACACATACTACATTGAATACAACATTCACCTATATATATTTATTTTTGGAATATTATGACTGAAATGGAGGTGACCAAATAGGTGAAATGTCAAATAGAATATGAAAGAAAAATTCCAAATATAACTATGAGTTCTCTATTCTCATTTAATATCTTCACTTCACACATACTCCACAGGGTACTCAATCTATATAGAGGTGTCTTATGATCACCTAAAACCATGATAACAACAAATGAACCAAGTAAAATACAAGAATAACCTTTCAACTTAAAAAAATATCTTAAAGTGAATGGATCATTTAAATCCCCTAATTTTCACTAGGGTTGATTCAAGTTTTTCTAAACAAGATCGTTAGGTTGATATAAAGTCAAGATCTTAAGAGAGAACATACAGTCATATCTACAAACAAATTCAATAATAATCCCAAGAAGTGGGAAGAGTAATGATTGAAGAATTTAAAGGTAAGTGAAAATTCAAATGAGATCATGAAGTACATAAAGATCATTTAAATTTGAAAGATGGATTCTAAAAACTCAATTGACAAATATGATGTAACCTTCATTTTGAAAACATCACCTACAACTAGCATAAAGTGTCAATCATAGTGATAGGGTCAAGGAAAAAATAAAATAGAGGACTAAGGTTTAGATATTATTATATATAATGATATGAATATATGTAATTGTGATATGGGAGTTGAGAAAATAAGGTCCTAAAGAAGTCTTAGAGACATGAACCAGATGCATTTAAGTACTAGATCCACTGAGTTGAAATATTCACCTACAATAGTGTTAGGATTGACTAAGGAGGATGTGTAAGTTGAATATCACATTATTTGTGAGATACTACTCAAGTTAACCTCAATTCACTACTCAAGAGAGGAAAATCCATGCACACAAGCCCAAATAAACCAAGTGTCATACACAGGCAAAAATATAGTCAATGCCATAAACAATATTGGGAAAGTTAGTAGTTTTAAGGAATATAATTTTGTGATCAATCCTATAAAAATGGTAAAAGTATTCATTATACTTATATTAACATTCAAATCCTATTCTCAGGGTTATATCAATAGTGGAAACATTCACTATTTTGTCTAAGATAGACCTCAGTCTACTAGAAATCATTAAGGAGACTAAGTGAATAAGTTAGAGGTTTGAGGATAAAATAGTAAGTTTTGGAATTCATAAAAGGAGTTTTAATACAATAATAAATTATGATAGTGTATCTATATACTATGTGATATTGATGACACTTAGTTTTCAAATCAAAAGGCCTTGAGGATTAGTTAAGAGGTAGGCTTGTTCATTAGTCACTAATGGCATACATATGTTTTGAGTGATCTTTGAAGATATTAGATTAATTGAATAATTACTCAAGTGAATTAAAAGGCACTAAAACTCAGACCTTAGGGTTTCACTGTCTTGACTACATACAAACCATAGGCCAAAAATTAAGAGTGCAGAAAGGAGCATGGTTAGAATTGGTGATTGAAGATAGTTGAAAAAGTTGAAAATAGATAAGAAGAGAGTTTCATGATTATTTTTAGGTCTTTTAAAACCATATACACAATTAAAACCCATAAAACTTAGTATTAGGCCTTTTAAGCCTAAAACTAATCTTAGGCTTCAAGACTAATCATTTCAATTAGAACAAATTTAGACCCTTCCTAAGTAAATGGTAGCATGAGAAGGTATAATAGGGTGAATTATAACCTATAAGATATTCTTAAAAAATGGTAATGTAGAGAAAAAATCAATTTTGGCCTTGAAAACCTCCTCTAGCTATATAATATACACAGCTAGTTCAAACCATTACTTCAATAGCTTGTATCTTGTACAGCATAGAAATTTGGAAAAAATTCTCCTAGGATATTTTATGAATCCATATTAATTTTAAATTCATGAAATAGAGAGATACATTAAGGAGCTCATGTGTATGAATAAATTCTAAGAAACTAGTCTACACAAATTGCCTAGTAAAGCCCATAGGCCTACTTCTCTACATTCATATCTTGACACACTCTTTACATGGTAACCCAATATTATCAATAAATTTTAAGGGGTATATTTAAATAAAATACATGACAATATTTTTTCCTTTAGGGGTCCATACTCTATGAATCATTGGTAAGAGACCTAGACCCCCAAAACCCTACTTAAACCCTAAGTAGACCCAGTTTTGGAAAACATGGAATTTTGGAAACCTATCACCATATAATCACCATGAAAATACCTAAAAAATAAAGTAAAGTTATGTGAATACCTATTCATGGTGCCTGATTATATGGAATCTATACTAAAGTGTCAAAAAATTATACTTTTTAAAGAATTTGAGAAGAAAGAAGGGTGTAGAGCAATTTGATAAGATTCCCACTATTAGAGGGGGAGGTTTGAAAATCGTTACATACTATAAAGTCATAATATACGCAAGGACATTCCTAGAAACATCTTTGAAACTTGCTTCCAAATAACCAGTTTGTAAACATGAGAGAAAAAGTAACTTAGTTATATAGGTGAAGCTAGGCTATAACTATGCAATGGTTTGAAGAGTTTGATTAGGGTGTTAAACACTTTCTTGAGCTTGTGACATGCTTATCCACATGATCCTATGATATATTTTAGATTTCATGTCAGCCAACACACACATAGTCAAGCAATAGGCTTAATTGGTTGTGTTGTTCCCAAAATCAGCTGCGCTTTTTTTTTAGAACAACCCCTACGAAACTTGTTCGTTTCATTTTTTGTCTCTCTAAGCCCATTTTTGAGATAGGTTTTTCTCATTCTCGTGCCTGCTCAACTAACATGTTTCTAAATTTGTGACATCTTTTCTTTACGTTTTTCCCAAAAGGGTGAAAGTTGTTATGGTCCCGGTGCGAGTAGGGGACCAATTTTTGGCTTTTTCAGAGTTAGTTTTTTTATCCTTCTTTTTTCTTGTAAAAGTGGTAAATTTTCCCGCCATTGCATATTTTTATGCAAAGGTGGGGAATTTCTCCGCCATTGCATATTTTTATGCAGAGGTGGGGAATTTCCGGTGGGGAATTTCCCCGCCATTGCATATTTTTATGCAGAGGTGGGGAATTTCCCCGCCATTGCATATTTTTATGCAGAGGTGGGGAATTTCCCCGCCATTGCATATTTTTATGCAGAGGTGGGGAATTTTCCCACCATTGCATATTTTTATGTAGAGGTGGGGAATTTCCCCACCATTGCATATTTTTATGCAGAGGTGGGGAAATTGCATATTTTTATGCAGAGGTGGGGAATTTCCCCACCATTGCATATTTTTAAGCAGAGGTGGGGAATTTCCCCACCATTGCATATTTTTATGCAGAGGTGGGGAATTTTCCCACCATTGCATATTTTTATGCAGAGGTGGGGAATTTTCCCACCATTGCATATTTTTATGCAGAGGTGGGAAATTTTCCCACCATTGCATATTTTTATGCAGAGGTGGGGAATTTCCCCACCATTGCATATTTTTATGCAGAGGTGGGGAATTTTCCCACCATTGCATATTTTTATGCAGAGGTGGGAAATTTTCCCACCATTGCATATTTTTATGCAGAGGTGGGTAATTTTCCCACCATTGCATACATTTCCCTCATTTTTGTTGTCTTTGGAAAATTTTCATTTTCCATGCCCGCTCCCCTTTTTTCACTTTTGGACCTGCTCACATCTCATCCCTTTCAAGCGCATTTCCCTGATCGTGACCAGCAAATGTGCAGTTCTCCCAGATCGCTACTTTCTTCTCCTGATTGCATAATCATGGTTCCTGCTGTAGTTTCTGTGAAGGATCCCTCTTCATCGACGTCTTTTCAACAAAAGTTCTTCCAGATCGCTGAAGTTTCTCTGAAGAAGTTGAAGACCATGAAATTGAAGTTGTTCTTTCGTGCTTTATTCAAAATGCACTTTGTAATTGTCTTGGGACTTTTTTACATGCAATTTTGTAATATGTAATTACATGTAAATATTTCGGAAAAATATCTAAAAGTCAAAGATGAGTCATCTTTGACCAAGATATTTTATATATTTTATTATTTTCTATTTTTGAGGATTTTCTCCCTATATATAGTGGAGACCTCATTTGTAAAAGGATCTTGGGAAAAATCAATAGCAAATACTCTGCTGAAATTGAAGCAACTTTCGAGACTTTGTGCTCAGATTTGTAAATCAGATTTTGTCAAATGAATGAGAAGCAAGTGATTTCAGACTTTGTGTTGAAGTTATCTGTGTCATCTAGGAAATAGTTTCTTATGTACTCTTTCCTGATAACCTCTTGTTTATCTGACTTAATAAGCAAAGTGAATGTGTTGATATTATCTAAGGGCACTTTTTGAGGGTAGAAGATAGACTTTGTGCTACTTTTACTTTTGAGATTCTTTTATCTTTTGTAGTTTCAGGTGAAGACTTTGTGCTTCACTTTATTCTACGGTTATACTTGTTCCGAATCCATGGAGAAGCTACGGAAGACTTTGTGCTTGCGTGAGCGTTCTTGTGACTTTGTTACTACAGGTGATTTCTTGTTTTCTATTTAATATCATTCCTGAAAGAAGAGGAGTGTTGTTAGCTTTAGATCAGGGATTTTCCTCTTTTGTCCTTCATACATTACCTCTGAAAGAAAAGAAGTAGATGCTGTTATACCACCCCCATGTGTTATTTTCTGCTTAATTATATACATACTAATAGCATGCAAATATTGATAGGGAACCTCCCCTTGATGAGAGGAGAGATTTACCTCGTCTTGATCTGGTAAAGCCACACTCCTCATGGTGTAAATCTCCCTTATGCTGTGGCTGATATCCCCATTTTGTCATCAGTTAGTTGACGACAAAATAATCACCCAACAGTTTTTTGGCGACTCCGCTGGGGACTCAGATGTGCAGTCTAAAACCTCAAGTTTTAGATTGAAGTAGTCCCTACCCTTCTCCATTACGTAATCTAGCGACTCCGTTTCATGTCTTACCCATTATCATTTTAGCTTTACCAGCTGCCTCCATTATATTATCTGGTCTGCAAAACCAGAGCTGCTGGGAAGAACGCACATCTTGGAGCCTCAAGCTTCAACTTGAAGTAGTTTCGGTCCCATTTTTGTTTTAAAAATCTAGCAACCCCACGCTATACCAGAAGTTAGAGATCTAAGGGTGTTGTCGACCCTGTGTTTGAATTAGCACAACAGAGTAATTTTGATCTGTTTCCTCCATCAGCTTCTCTTCAACGGTCCAAGAGTTTTCCTTCCAGCATTGTCAGGTGACCAACACAAGGTAGAACTCTTTTTTCTGCTATCAATCGCCACCTACCTATAAACACTCCACCAAGGTTTGTTATCCCACCTTTTCATCCTCTTATCATAATGGCCCAAGGCCCGTGGGGCAATTCCTTTGGTCCTCTTAATTTAACCCCACCTCTGCATGAACTACCTCGTAGTTCTAGGAAACACTTTCCTAAGTTCTTTGGAGATGGAAAGGTTCATCCCGATGAGCATATTACTGCTTTCTCCATAGCATGTGGTGTAATTGGCATAGAATTTGAGGATGTGGCAGTAAGACTTTTTGTGGAGACTTTGCAAGGTGCTGCTGCAGATTGGTTCTATCACTTGCAGGCCGGGTCAGTGACTGACTGGAATACACTAAAGTCCATATTTGAAGCTAGATTTAAACCCACTGAAGATGCACATGCTTTGTTAGCTCAGCTAACACAGATGAAAAAATAATCCCAGGAACCCATGAGGGATTTCATAGCTAAATTCAATAAGTTGAGAAATCGGATTCCAACTGTGGCTCAGCCTACACTGGAAAATCTCAAGTGCTTTTTTTATCAACTCTCAGCTCCCTGAAGTAAGTTTTCTGTTGAGGTGAGCTGGCCCTATGGATCTAGCATTGGCTCAAAATTTGGCTACTGAGATTGAGGATGATCTTATCCTGGCAGGTAAGATCAGAAAAGACCCAAGTAAAAATAGATTCTCTTCATCTACTGAAAGCTCTTTTACAGCTACTACAGATCCTATGGTACAAAAGTTAGCGAATGAAATGCTAGCTCTCAGAAGACAGATGGCCCAAGTTATGTCTACTTCTCCTGATCAGGATATGCCAAGGAGGACATTTCAGAATCAAGTGTACCAAGGCAATGCTGCTAGGAATCAAGGGCAGCCAAATCGTCTTCCTCCCCCACAAAGGAACCTCGCCCTTGAAGCCCCTTCAACTAACTCAGTGGTTGGATATCTGGAAACAGAACACGCTTCCCCTTTCCAACCTGAGTTGGACCAACAATATGATGCTAATCTCTTTGAAGAGCAAGAAGAAGAATTAGCTGGCGACTCCGTCATTGGCTACCTAAATTATCAGGATGAACCCAGAAGTGAAGGGAATGCAACTGAGGGATCATATGCCGTATTCACCTGGTCCCAGAAACAGTCAGCCCGACAAGCTGATAAAGAGAAGACAGAGGAGCAACCTCGGCCAGCAGTTTCAATTGCCAAGCGGGGAACCACTCTACCCTTCCAACCAAAGGACCTGGTGACTATTGAAAAGGTACGTACCCCAAGCATCCCTGCATCCTCTACTTCAACTTCACAAACCAGCCCTCCCCATCCCAAAAACCAAAAGAGTGAACTCCCATCCTCTGTCCCTAGTCTAATTCAGACATTTGACATAATTGAGCATGCCAAAAAGACTAAAATTCAAATGTTTGAATTTGAATTTCTACAAGCCCATCCTGAACAGTTGGACATGTTGGCAGAATATGTGAAAGGTATAGCCATCCCTGTAGGACAAGTAATTTTGAGGGTAACTCATGATCCCCCAAAGAATGTATCCACCCTGAATAATCTTGCCGTGACTCCTCCAGTTGCTCCTGGGAAAATAGAACCTTTCTATGTTTCCCTGTTAATAAATGGTTGCAAGTTGAGCAATTGTGTCATCGATTCTAATGCATCTGACAACGTCATGCCTGCTAAAGTGGCAAAATCTCTTGGTCTCACATTGACTAAAACTTTTGGGAGATGTTTCTCTATGGAGAACAAACAAGTACCACTATTGGGGCAAATCAAAGATGCTCAATTTGTGTTTGCAGCATTCCCTGACAAGAGGATCAAGATGACAGTACTGGTGGCTGACGTCCCAGCTTCATATGGCATTCTACTTGGATGAAACTTTTGCAAGGATGTCGGAGGAGAATTGAGCATGGACTTATCCCAGGCAAAGATTCCTGTGAAAGGTGTGATGCAAAGGTTGCTTCTTGAGAGAGAGGCAAAGTACGTGGTCACCCAAACGTCATCTCTTATGGCTCAGATTCTATTTGAGTCCTCAGGCAAGGGTAATTATTTTTTGACCACAGAAGAGGTTGGTGAAGAGCCTATTAAAGCCCTTGAGAATGCCAACCAAAAAATTGGTTCAACTGAAATAACGACAAGTGGGCCTGATAGTGCCAATCAGTGGCAGGTGTCAAATGAGGACAATCAAATCAGATGCTGGATAGAACCAAAAGAGCAACCCATTATGGTAGTTGACCATGTTGCTACACGTCATGATCAGAAAAAAGAACTCTTCACCAAGAAAACAAAGATTCATGGTTTTTGGGTCAAAAGACAGATCTTGCTGTGGAGCAAGAGGAGAAAACCAAAGGGAAGGCACAGGAACTTGGTTTTCTGGTGGAGGTATCCATTCACACATCATCAATTCTGGGGAGAAAATGGCCTCTTGCTAGTTTATCAGGATAGAACACCATTGTCACTGCCTCTTGAGGGGTAGCATTCAAAGTACTCCAATTCTTGAAGTACCAAATAAATTCACCTGTATATTTGTATAGTCTTTTTGCTTTGTTTTATTTTCATTTTTGGAGCCTTTCTTTTTGAGTAGCTTGACTCCGTGGCCCAATGGAACGCTTCTAAGGCACTGGAGATTTTGGATTCTACTCCCTTCAATTTATTTTTGCAATAGAAGGCAGTTCCCCAACAGGAGCCAGCTGTTGTTCCCAAAATCAGCTGCGCTTTTTTTTAGAACAACCCCTACGAAACTTGATCGTTTCATTTTTCGTCTCTCTAAGCCCATTTTTGAGATAGGTTTTTCTCATTCTCGTGCCTGCTCAACTAACATGTTTCTAAGTTTGTGACATCTTTTCTTTACATTTTTCCCAAAAGGGTGAAAGTTGTTATGGTCCCGATGCGAGTAGGGGACCAATTTTTGGCTTTTTCAGAGTTAGTTTTTTTATCCTTCTTTTTTCTTGTAAAAGTGGTAAATTTTCCCGCCATTGCATATTTTTATGCAGAGGTGGGGAATTTCCCCGCCATTGCATATTTTTATGCAGAGGTGGGGAATTTCCCCGCCATTGCATATTTTTATGCAGAGGTGGGGAATTTCCCCGCCATTGCATATTTTTATGCAGAGGTGGGGAATTTTCCCGCCATTGCATATTTTTATGCAGAGGTGGGGAATTTCCCTGCCATTGCATATTTTTATGCAGAGGTGGGGAATTTTCCCACCATTGCATATTTTTATGCAGAGGTGGGGAATTTTCCCACCATTGCATATTTTTATGCAGAGGTGGGGAATTTCCCCACCATTGCATATTTTTATGCAGAGGTGGGGAATTTCCCCACCATTGCATATTTTTAAGCAGAGGTGGGGAATTTCCCCACCATTGCATATTTTTATGTAGAGGTGGGGAATTTCCCCACCATTGCATATTTTTATGCAGAGGTGGGGAATTTTCCCACCATTGCATATTTTTATGCAGAGGTGGGGAATTTTCCCACCATTGCATATTTTTATGCAGAGGTGGGAAATTTTCCCACCATTGCATATTTTTATGCAGAGGTGGGGAATTTCCCCACCATTGCATATTTTTATGCAGAGGTGGGGAATTTTCCCACCATTGCATATTTTTATGCAGAGGTGGGTAATTTCCCCACCATTGCATACATTTCCCTCATTTTTGTTGTCTTTGGAAAATTTTCATTTTCCATGCCCGCTCCCCTTTTTTCACTTTTGGACCTACTCACGTCTCATCCCTTTCAAGCGCATTTCCCTGATCGTGACCAGCAAATGTGCAGTTCTCCCATATCGCTACTTTCTTCTCCTGATTGCATAATCATGGTTCCTGCTGTAGTTTCTGTGAAGGATCCCTCTTCATCGACGTCTTTTCAACAAAAGTTCTTCCAGATCGCTGAAGTTTCTCTGAAGAAGTTGAAGACCATGAAATTGAAGTTGTTCTTCAGTGCTTTATTCAAAATGCACTTTGTAATTGTCTTGGGACTTTTTTACATGCAATTTTGTAATATGTAATTACATGTAAATATTTCAGAAAAATATCTAAAAGTCAAAGATGAGTCATCTTTGACCAAGATATTTTATATATTTTATTATTTTCTATTTTTGAGGATTTTCTCCCTATATATAGTGGAGACCTCATTTGTAAAAGGATCTTGGGAAAAATCAATAGCAAATACTCTGCTGAAATTGAAGCAACTTTCGAGACTTTGTGCTCAGATTTGTAAATCAGATTTTGTCAAATGAATGAGAAGCAAGTGATTTCAGACTTTGTGTTGAAGTTATCTGTGTCATCTAGGAAATATTTTCTTATGTACTCTTTCCTGATAACCTCTTGTTTATCTGACTTAATAAGCAAAGTGAATGTGTTGATATTATCTAAGGGCACTTTTTGAGGGTAGAAGATAGACTTTGTGCTACTTTTACTTTTGAGATTATTTTATCTTTTGTAGTTTTAGGTGAAGACTTTGTGCTTCACTTTATTCTATGGTTATACTTGTTCCGAATCCGTGGAGAAGCTACGGAAGACTTTGCGCTTGCGTGAGTGTTCTTGTGACTTTGTTACTACAGGTGATTTCTTGTTTTCTGTTTAATATCATTCCTGAAAGAAGAGGAGTGTTGTTAGCTTTAGATCAGGGATTTTCCTCTTTTGTCCTTCATACATTACCTCTGAAAGAAGAGAAGTAGATGCTGTTATACCACCCCCATGTGTTATTTTCTGCTTAATTATATACATACTAATAGCATGCAAATATTGATAGGGAACCTCCCCTTGATGAGAGGAGGGATTTACCTCATCTTGATCTGGTAAAGCCACACTCCTCGTGGTGTAAATCTCCCTTATGCTTTGGCTGATATCCCCATTTTGTCATCAGTTAGTTGATGACAAAATAATCACCCAACAGGTTGGTCAATAGAAAAGTTGAATAATGGCTTAGAGATGATATTGGGAGGTCAACACACATTAATTTCACTTGTAACTAGTGCATAGGGGGAGAGATAGGCATTATTCATAGCCATGATGATAGTTTGAAGGTAATTTTATAGTATTTTCAATGCATGAGAGGACTAATGGGTTTCTCAATGCCTTATAGAGGCTAATTTCACCTTAATCCCACCTTGTAACTATCATATGGAGGAGTGATTTACTATTTTTATTGTGTCATTACTTTGAAGAGGTCTGACTCAACATCCATAACCTCTTCTCAATGCTAAAAATGGCCATTAAAGAAGACAAATACATGGAGAGTTGAAAGGAGGACCATGTGTAACTGATGAAACTATTGTATGAATTGATCATGGTCACTGATGACCTTTTTTATCTCTCTTCTACATCATTATTCCCTTCTCCTATCCTCATTTTCTATATATTTATGCCTTTCGGCCTTGAATTTTATTTGTATTTTTTGTATGAGGAAACTCTACTTATTTTTACTTGTACACCTACTTGGATTGATCATTAAACTTTTTTATCTCTTTCATGGTGGTATTTAGAGTGGTTTTACTTGCCTTGATATTCAAATATGATGGATTTCCATCCTTTACAAGTCCTTGTTCAACTAGATGTCAAGAAGGTGTCTTATGTAGGTTATGTGGAGTGCATAAGTGTTAATGATGTGGTTTCGAGTGTGAATACAATGGTAAGAAGGCCTACTAGGATACTCTTACCATTTTATCACACTTCAAACCCCATCACCAACACTTATACACTCCACATAACCTGCATAAGACACCTTCTTAACATATAGATGAATAAGGACTTACAAAAAATGGAAATCTATCGCATTTAAATATAAATAAAAGTAAAACCACTCTAGATACCACCATGAAATAAATACAAAAGTTTAGTGATTAATCCAAGTAGGTGTACAAGCATAAATAAGTAGATTTTCCTCATACCTAAAAGATGGATACAATTCAAGGCCTAAAGGCATCAATATATAGGAAACAAGGATAGGATAAGGGAATAATGATGTATAAGAGAGATAAAAAAGGTCATAAATGACCATAATCAATTCATACAATAGTTTCATCAGTTACACATAGTCCTCCTTTCAAATCTCCATGTATTGGTCTTCTTTAATGGCCCTTTTTAGCATTGAGATGAGGTGATGGATATTGAGTCAAACCTAATAAAGGTAATGACACACAAAAAAAATAAATCACTCCTCCATATGATAGTTATAAGGTGGGATTAAGGTGAAATTAGCATCGATGAGGCTTTGAGCAACCCATTAGTCCTCTCATGCATTGACCAAACTAGAAAACTAATTTAAAACTATCATCATGGCTATGAAAAATCCCTATCTCTCCCTCTAAAAACTATTTATAAACTAAATTAATGTTTTTTGACCTTCCCAATATCATCTATATGCCATTATTCAACTTTTCTATTAACCAAGAAAGCCAATTAGGCCTATTAGGCATAATTTCTTGACTATGTGTGTGTTGGCTAACATGAAAGATAAAATATATCTTAGGATCGTGTGGATAATCATGTCACAAGATAAAAAAAGTGTTTAACACCATAATCAAACTCTTCACAACATTTCACAGTTATAGCCTAGCTTCACCTAGACAACTAGGTCACTTTTTCTCTCATGTTTACAAACTAGTTCTTTGGAAGTGAGTTTCAAATATGTTTCTAGGAATATCCTTGGGAATATTATGAATTTATAAGGTGTAAATTTTTTTAAACATTCCCCTATAATATTTGGGAACTTATCAAAATGCTTTACCCCCTTTTTTCTTCTTAAATTCTTTAAAAAGTATAATTTTTGAACACTTTCATATAAATTCCATACAATCAGGTACCATGAATAGCTCATCACCTAAATTTACTTGATTTTTTATTGGTTTTTATGGTGATTATAGGGTGATAGGTTTATAAAATTCCATGTTTTCCAAAACTGGGTCTACTTAGGGTTTAAGTAGGGTCTTGGGGGTCTAAATCTCTTAGCAATAATTAATAGAATATGGACTTGTAAAGAAAAAAAATATTGTCATATATTTTATTTAAATATACCCCTTAAAATTTCTTGACGATCTTAGGTTCTCATGAAAACTGTGTGCCAAGATATGAATGTACAGAATTAGGCTTATGGACTTTATCAGGCAATTTGTTTAGGCTAATTTCTTAGAATTTATTCATACACATGATCTCCTTAATGTAGCTCACTCTTTCATGACTTTAAATTTCATATGGATTCCTAAAATAACCTAGGATAATTTTCTCCAAATTTTATGCTGTACAAGATACAAGCTCCTAAAGTGATGGTTTGAACTAGCTGTGCATACTATATAGCTAAAGGAGGTTTTCAAGACCAATATTGATTTTTTCTCTACATTACCATTTTTGAAGACTCTCTTATAGGTCTTAATTCACCCTATTATACCTTCTCATGATACCATGTACTTAGGAAGGGTTTGAATGTGTTCCAACTAGAATGATGAGTCTTGAGGCCTAAGATTAGTTTTAGGCCTAAAAGGCCTAATACTAAGTTTTATGGGTTTCAATGGTGTAGATGGTTTTAAAGGACCTCAAAATCATCATGACACTCTATTCTGATCTATTTGTAACTTTTGAAACTATTTTCGATCACCAAATCTCACCCTACTCCTCTATGCACTCTCAATTTTTGGCCTATAGTTTGTATGTAGTCAAGATTGTGAAACCTTGAGGTCTGAATTTTAGTGCCTTGTACTTCACTTTTATTATAACCAAGATTGTGAAACACTTAGTTAAGAAGGCTAGATTCAATCACTTGGCATGGTCCATATAATTAAAATGGGGAAGAATTATTTTGGGGGTGAATTTTACTCTGAGTACACTTCATTTTCATAGCATGAAGTCTCATATTGGTGTCTCCTCCTTCATGATCAATAATTTACACTCTAGGTAGATTTTAATGGAATTACATTCAAGAGGGGTGTAAGTTTACATCTATTTATTATTTTAGGAATATATGGAGTTTTGTGAGTTTTATGAGGTGTTTTTTAGTGGTAATAGAGTCCTCTCCATGATGTTTAAATCATCCAATACTTTTATTTCAATGCCGTTGAAGGAGTATTCCAAAATGTGCTTGTTTCTCAAAGTTGATAGTCATGGGTACAAAACCTAATTTTTTCAACATTAGAGTAGTTCCATGAAGTGTTAAAATTCTTGGTTTCATGTTTTCAAAGGTGTATTCATTGGGTTCCCTTTTGAAATATCAAATTAGTAGACTCATCCAAAGCTAAAGTTCCTAAATATCCTTGTTCACTGCCAAGTCTACTCATAGTCTGCTTGTGCTTAACTTCAAGAGGTTGGTATAGAGGTGTCAATGGTGAAAACATGATGGAATTAATTTGGAGGTTATATAAAAACCAAGATTCATTGTTTTCATGCCATGAAGCTAAAAATATTATGTCAAAGAAATATTTCGTTTAAAATAATGACTTGATTTTTTTGGGCTTACAGTCCCTAAATCACCAAAATAAAAAATCCTTGAGCTTTTGTGAATTAACATTTGTCATGATAAAATTAATTTCCAATGAGATTAGTTATTTTATCCAATATATCTACCTAATAAAAATACACTATGATAATTTTTAGCTTGAAAGGATATGAATGAGATTTTTTTTAAGATCCTCAAAAGTTGATGGTGAACCATTTAAAATAGATAGTGTTGTCTACAAGATTTGGATGGAGGCTATCACCTACACTATGCATGAAGGACTCTAGACCTAATATTGAAAGGGGAAAAAATTAAAAATAAATCAAGAATTATTATTGATCACTTAGGTCATGAATAATAATTGCATTTCATGAAATGACCTTTTAAGCCTACCCCTTGTCCATACATAGGGTAGAGTATATAGTGAAGGTAATGTTTCAATGATTGGCACAAAGAGATGGTGTTGAAGATTCCAAAGAAGAAACTAGGGTCATAGTTTTAGTAATATTGAGAAAAATTCAACATTAACAAGCCATATAATTAAATCCCATGATCCAAATGGCCCTTGAAAACCTACAGGTGGACTAGGAATATGCACATACAAGCATAAATAGGGTCTCAGCCTAGTCAAAGCAAGGGTATCCTCTTTAAAGACCAAAAAATGGGATTGATGCATGATTTGAAGGTATATAGGTAATGGAAAGAATTAATATGGTTTATATCCTAATAAACATGGAGATAAGTCCCAGAAATCATCAAACAAAGCTCTAACTCAGAACTATAGGTAGGAATAAGTGACTCTATCCTAGTTAAACATGAGGACAATTTAGCAAAGATGAGATATGTGAATGATCTAGAAAGATCATATTAGAAAATTATTGAATCAAGGTTTAAATATGGGACACAATTACTCATAAGCATTAATATAAGGAGACAAAGCAAATAAGACTACCTTTTTAAGGGCAAAACAAACTTATACCCTACCTACTTTGCATTTTTAGCCTTTAAGAGTCTACCTTGAGTTTTTAAGGGGTTAGAGGGTCATTTGACCTTATTAGGAGATTGTTTTTGGTAAAATAAACTAGTTAAATTTGAGGATACCTCTATAATACCCAAAATTAATGAAAAATTAAGGCAACATACCCTTGTTTTATCTCAAAATAGGAGTTTTCTCATGTGAGTAACAAGTAGTTTTCTGAGAAAAGGGTGTTGTGGTGAGTAGGAGATGTTTTTTATCCCATAGGAAGGTTTTATAAGCTGGAGGTAACCTAAAAATACCTGAAAACCCTTTTTATGAGCCTTGGAAGCAAATAGGGTACCCTACATAAGGAGGTTTACAATCACCATGGCAAGGAATAGTAAGTAAAGGGCTTGACAAGGAGGGTCATTTTAAATTTTCACTTTAGTTGTGCTTCCTAAGTGATTTTATAATGCTTAGGGGATGAATATATAAATTTTTTATCCATCCTGAGTCAAAGGAATCTATTTTAGATCTATTTTGAGTCCAAAATGGCAAGTAGACCTATTGGTAATGTCTATGCCTAATGCTAAATAAGGGGTAAATTTGATTCCTAGATCTTGAAGATTTATTATAATGACTGAGGAATGTTTATGTAACATATTCAGAGGTGTTTGAGAAATTTTTTTTGAGGGAATCATAAAAAAATCCATCTTTTGACTTGCAAACTCCTAAACCCTCATAGAATGCACAAGGACTTGAATGCCAAGTTGAAAATATCAAAAATTTCATGACCATTTATATGGGACCTATAATAATTTAGGATATTTGGATAAGGTCCATAAGTATCCCTCAGTGGAATTTTTAAGAATATCTAATGTGTATCCTACATGAACAAATGCTAAGAGGATTAGTCACTCCAAAACCCTCTAAGAAGCTTGATTTGAACTTAATGAGAGAGAAATGCCAACAAAACTATTCAAATGGATGTTTCAATATTGGAAATCATTATGATGATGTAGAGGAATCACTTTAGGTTCATCTCATGCCTCTAGTCTATACCTGTAAGTATAGGGTTGTATGGAATAGGCCAAGAAAGAGAATTTAATGTTAGAACATGGGTCCATATAAATGATCAGGAGCCCAATTTTGATATGGAGCATGGTATGGGTCATGTGAAAGTTAATAAAAAATTTATAGGATTTTTCACACATGTAAGAGCTATTTTTGAGCATTCTTGGTCTTTTAGACTAAAGAGGCCTAATTAGGCCTAATTGGGAGGACTAATTGATCTAAAAACACACTTTCCTTAAGTTTAGAACCATGAAACTTGGAAAAAAACACAACAGAGAAAAAGGATACTCAAAAATATTTTCACTTAGTCCTAGAAGTCTGTACATTCCCCAACATAAGTGGAATTGTGTAAAAATAAGGTTATAAGAGGACTAAGCCTAGTGAAGGATCTATGAGAAAAATGGGGAATTGAAGGGAGTTTGATGGTTATAGATGGATTTTTTTTAGTAAAATATGATGAAAATAGGATTTCCATGAATAAATATTTCATAACTTGAGCTAAATCCAAAATTTAGCTATTTTGGCCAAATTGGGCCTAGTGAGACAAAGAGGCCTTGTGACACCTAAGAGGGGAATTGATATTGTAGGTAATATAACTATTTGAGATGATTAAATATGGTTTCCAAGACTCCTTGGGATTAAATTTTAACTATCCAAGAGACCTCATGATCAAAATATTTCCTTTTACCACTTGTCAAGAGGGAGTTTCAAGACTTCAAGATGCTTGTGAAGAGTTTCAACAATGCCACATCAAGGGAGGTGATCATTTTGGAATGGACACATGTCCACATCAATTAATTGATCTCTCCTCCACGTAATTTACATGAAACACTTGTACCTAAATTTATTTAAAGTGTTCTTGAAATCCCATCATGAAGGCAGTTTCACAAGAGAGAATGATTGAGGAGATTACTATGCCACACTTGGAGAAGAGGCTAATTTGGGATATAATGATGTGAAAATTAAATTTCATGACTCAGCCTAAACCTAATTCACATGATTTTTAACTGATAATCACCTTTGGATACTTGTCCTTGTGCCTCTTCAACTTCTCCTCTCTCTATCTTCTTCTAAATTCTATAAGTATGAGCCATTTTGGCTATTGTAAAGGAGACCACAGCTAGTATGGCAAGGCCCTGATGGCATGAGATTACATTATATATTTTAAAATTGAATACAATTATGATTATAATATAATAAATTTTTTTCTAAGTGTGTGATTGATTTATAGTGGAGCTAAGTGATGGTGTCATCCTTACTCCCCTTTATCCTTCATGTTTAAGCAAGAGTTCTAATTCTAACAGGTCATGTGAAGTGTATGAATGTATTGGGATCCTCTTCAAGTATGGAATTATCTCTATGGTGTTAAATATTCTCATAGATGACTTATCTTATTGATTATCCTATTTATTCCTACCTTCACATTGAAACACTATGTTAGGATCTTTCAATGCCTAGAATTGGTCTTGGAAAGCTTTGTTGCTTAGTAGGAGTGTGATAGTCTATGGGATATGTCTTGGTGTACCACCTCTTTAGTTTAATTTAAATTTCATGTAAAATCCTAACCATTCTCCCATAAACAATGATTATAATATGTGATAAGCACTTAAATATGAATCTAGGGAGCTAGTCCTCATAATCTAGAGATTCATCTCTCTTACAAGTTCACCCACAACTTGAGAGATGATTACATGTTGCAACAAATGGAAGGAGCTTCATATAGTGTCTTAGGTGAAAATTTTGATTAAAACATTAAATCCTCCTCCTTATGCCACATAAAATTATATAGGTGATATTTTCCACTAATCTTTAGTAGTTCATCACAACCTTGATAGGCCAAATAATCAAATTACTAGTTGGATCTCCAATGGAGTTCTAGGTAGGTTTATCAATTATAGAGGTTTTCCTTTCCTATAGTGGTTAGAAAATAAAGGTGATATGATGTTTTCACATATAATATTTCATGGTAATCACTTTTTACCTCAAATATCAATCTTAAAAAGCTATAATCAGTGGAATTACAATGAAGAAAAGGCCAACATGTAGTCATACACCATTAATGCACAACTATATGTGTTATATAGAATTTTAATCACATTTAAAAGGATAAGTTTTTTAAATTCAATCACATAATATTTTATATGTCTCATTATAAGGAGGTTAAAATGTTAAAGATAAAACATAAAGATAGATTCTATGTGTACTGCCCATATACACCTTCACTACCTTATATATTATTGTGTATGAACTTACAACCTTAGATAGAGATTTGATCATGGTCATGGAAGGGTTATACATGGTTTCAAACCCCTCATGAATTTTTTATATAATAAATATGCCATTAAAATAATGTTTAAGGCAAAAAGTGGTAGGCAGAGTTAAGAAGGCATGGTCAAAGTTGAGAAACTCAGTTTGGGGATAAGTTCCCTAAGACACTAAAACATAGGCCCTAGGCCTTTTGATGATGTCAAATACCAATGTTACAGGGAGTCTTGAGGAATAAAAATTAATATATCTATTAGTCTAAAAATATGGGAAGATCCTTTCAAAATAAGCTGGGTTCTTGAAAAGAACATGGTGTTTCAAGACCTTCATTATATACATTTGTTCACTAAACTTTGTAGTGATGTCTATAGGATTTGAACTTCATGAAGCCTTTACACTCAAATATGGTAAGGTAAGAACCTATCATCATTAAAAGTGAAATTTATGAGTTTAGAAACACTCCAAGGATCCACAAAGACATAATGGAGTTGAGAGTAGGTGTTTTGTCCTAAAGGTTGACACCATTCTAATAAGGTCACCTACAATAAGAGGGGAACATAGTCATGTTCTCATGAAGGACACTAATAAAATAATGATAAATAAATATTTAACCATGTGTTATAAATGTATATAACCTCATAAATATCATCAAGGAGAGTAATGAGGTCGACTAGGTGTTGGACCTTTCTTAAAGGCAACATACATAGTAATATGTATAAGATGACAACACTAAAGATAACCTACAATTGGTAAAAGAAAAAGTCACCTCCAAAGGTTGACATCACCTAAGAAAGAATGATATAATATATAGGAAATTTAAGGATCAAGGTTCTAAATTTGGGTGATTCTAATCATTAAATATCAAAATAAAGATATCCTTATGTGTTCTTGAGACCACCTATAGGCTTGTCCTATCTCAAAGAAGGCTAATTCTGTAAGTATGAGAACTCTTCTAGGCCTACTTGATCATTAAGGGTCTCAAATATTAAGGATTATTTAGATTACATAGAGAGAATAGGGTAAAAATAAAAATTTAACCTTCAATGGATTAAGAGGATAAATGAACACCTATAGTCCCCTATGGACTACCTACAAGCCTGTACTTAGGCCACTACCTAGCATAATTTGACTTGACTCTTTTGAGGTCATGGTGACTATTTGGGTTAAGATAAATAAAGATATTGATCCCTTCATACTAAAATAAATAGGGAGGTCGATAAAAGGTTGTCAAGGTCTTAGGATCATGTTTTGGGACCCACATCCAACAAAAAATAACCTACAATCAACCCTAAGGAGGATCACTAGCTGATAAAGTAGACTATGTCTTAAAGAAAGAAAAGGTATATAAGCATTTAAGAAGGAGTTGTGAAGTGGTAAAGGAATTATGATATAAAATAATTAAAATTTTCACCTTGTCTGTTATCAAGGCTCTCCAAGTGTCATAAATCTATACCCCTTTTATAAAATCCACCTATAAGCCTAATACATAGTCAAGGTTGTGTGTAGTACAGTCAACCATCTTGAATTTTCATAATTGGTTTAGATAATTACATGGTTAGATGAATACAATTTAAAATACTTTAATACAGTTTAAGGAGTATGAAGAGTAGCCTATAACCCTGAATCCACCTATAGACCTTGATGAAACTCAACCACAACAAGATTTCAGAGCATGAGGATTGCATTAACTTACCACCCACATGGTGATCAAGAGGATGGTATGTTTTAATGATAAATTAAGGTCAATGTCTATTTTCAAATACATATTAAGTCATCAAAGGGATTTAAGGTTTTAATGGTCATATAAGAATCCTACCCTTAGTGCATCTTGTAGTCAAATAATAGTACTAACATAACATAGTCAAGTACATACGGAAGGACAAGGTATACTTTAAGAGTGATATGGATGGTGAAAATATGGATGTGTTATGAAAGTTATGATAATGGTTTTTGTACCTAGGTGTTTAATCTAAGAGAAAATCAAGATCCTCTTGGTCCTTTCACCTCAAATGAGACCTACAGTCAATACCTATGTCAAGTCAAAATAAAGGGTTTAAGCTCTAATAGGTTGAAAGAATGTATTTGAGAATTTAAAGAGTGAGATAGTGGTTGTGTAGACCTATTTAAGGTCTTGGATCCTTGTGAGGTTCCATACAAACAATTACCTTGAAAATTGGAGTTTTATCTACCTTGTAAAGTCAATGGAAACCACATGATTGATTGAGTTTTTAGTGTTTGGAGCATGAAATGAGTTGAATGAAGGTTATAACCTATTTTAATAGGTGTAGGACATTTAAACTAACCTAGTGGTGGTGATTTGGTCCATTTAAACTCAGTACAACTCAATGTATCAATTTATGTATGCTCTTAGCCTATGCAAGAGAAGGAAAAACCCTAGGTTAGGGTTATGGTGTTTGATAGAGTTATAATCATTATTATATCCTAAAAACTAGTGATTTGACATAATTTGATATGAGGAAAGTGAATAAAAATGTTTTGGTCTGATTGGAGTCTGTACATTACGGTTTATAGAACTAGGGTGTGCTTAAGGGTGAATTAGGCCTAATTGAGGGGAGGATAATGAAGGAAGTGTGGTTTATAACTGGAATTTGACCATGAAACTTGACACAAATCTCAGACTAGGTAAAAGGTGGATGAAAAGGTTATTAAATACTCAAATGATTTCCTAGTTTGATCAAACTAAGGAGAAATGGCATAAAAAGGGGTATAAGCCTCATAAGGTCATTGAGAGCTTAAGAGGTAGAATTAATGTTGAAGTGTGTTTGAGAAATTTAAAGGTTTAATTATATGTGTGATATGATAATATAATACCATCCATGTATTTATATTGCCTAGTGGAAAACTAGTGGAGTGTATGACAAATAGACGTCAGTCTTGTGAAAGGAGTTAGGATTGAAATTTTTATGATAGTAATATTATATTAAATCCATAAATAAGTGAATTTATATGTAAAAAATAGTAAAAATTCAAGTACACCATCAAGCATAGTGATCCAAGAGAAAGAAACTTGATTGGATTAGAGGATTCAAGACAAGCATAACACATGCTAAATGAGATTTTTTTTCAAGAAAAGAGCCAAATAATGGTGTTTTGTGAACTTATCCCCCTTATATATATAATATTATGGTAATATGGTATATCAATAAGATTAATGGAGAGGTTTTTAAACTTTTTCACATAGTCAATTTTACCCCAGAAAGGTAACCCATTGCCATCCTTTTAGAAAGCTTAGACATTAAACCAAATGAAGTTGGATCCAAGGTTGAAAAAGAGAGGGTCTATATAGAGTGGAGTTTCATTGAGTTTAATTATCTAAGTAAAACCAATAAAAAGAATTGGTTTTCATCATGAAGGACTGTGTTTAGTTCTTAACACTTTCAAGGCTCAAAAAGGCTTGTTTTATCATCAAGACAAAGTCAATAGCATTGAGATTAGAAGTCTCTAAATAGGTGCATAGAAAGATACACATTCAAGTTTTAAGGAGGGATTAATAAGAGGAAGAAGACACCTAAAACCCTCAAAATGATACTTATAACCAAAAGAGAGAACATGCTTCTCCTTAAACTAGCATGAAGCTGAAAGCAAAGAGGCATCTTTGAAAGAAGTTCATACTTAAAAGGGTGATCTAATGAGACCAACGAGATGTGTAATAAATAAATACATAATGGAAAATTTTCCAAGTATTTTATTAAAGTCAAGAACTACACTTGAAAATGACACCTATAGATAAGGAAAAGCATAGTCATAGGGTTTTTTTTAGGATAATGGTCTATGAAGGTTAACCTATCTATGATGGTGATTCAAAGAGTTTCATGATCAATTAAGGTTTTTAGAATGAAATTTTCATAATGTAGAGGTAAAAACACCATATACAATCATGCACCAAATAAAACAACTACTATCATTAAATCTAAAGGGTTATTAGGATTAACAACCATGTTAAAAACATGAAGAAGGATTACAAACTTGGTGATTTCTAAGGAAGTTATGCTCAAGAGGATAAGAGTTATAGACAACATGATATATTAGTATAATTATAAATAAGGAAAGGGTCACCAAATAATGTTTTTAAAGTTAGATTTAACTAATAATCTCCATTTATAACCTTGTTATACATAGGCTCCTTTTTAAGATTGGCATTGATAGTGTGTGTAGACACCTAAATCTGGCCACCAATAACCTTCAAACAAGATTTTGACTAATTTTCACTTAAAATACATAATTTATCATTAAAAAAATAAAATGCATTTAAATGATTTGAAATTGATATAGTCAAGTGCTGATTTTAGCTAGGGTATCCCTAAATTTGGCAATGAAATTTATGGACCAACTAACTTTGATCTAATCAGTTTGAGTCAAAATGGCAATTTTGCACTTAGGTGCTCTAGATTTCTCTTTTTTGTCAAATATATTGCATAAGACACATGCCTTTGTTATTTTGTGTTGAAAACATCCTAAATGGGATAATGGTTCCAACACATCTGGCATTGAGTTCTAATTCTAATCTAGTCAAATTTTAGACCAATAATAAGGCATTCTGATCAATTTGAGTAATTTGTGCACAAATTTCTTAATCACACTTAAGAGCTAGTTAAACCAAATTAGAGCCTAATTAATAATTCCATGTAAACTTGTTGAATAATTAATTTTGGAAACAAACATTGAATATCTAGATCATTAGGTGACCTCATTTCTTGGGAAGACATCCCTAGGCCACAAATGCCAAAAATATCAGGATTCATGCCTCCCATGCCTCATCAATGCCCTCCATGCCTCTTAATTTCTCCTTTATCCCAAATATTTATGAGCCTATTAATAAATTTTAATTGCATAATTAGATTAATCCTTAGCCACACATCCAAATTCTAAGATGGATGGTTCAAGTTGATTCTAGCCATTTGTAAAAATCTATAAATAGAGAGTCCATAAACATCATTTATAACTATTTTGGTGAAAAAATATATTTCACAAATGATTAAAAAATCCATTGAAATTAGTGTTACCATGCCAAATTTATTACATTCCAATCTAAGCCAAAGATACAAGGTGCCAAGGAGGAGAGGAGATAGCCAAGTCTCCTTTAATGAAGACTTCATAAGCATAAACTAAGTAAGACACTACAACAAGAATTTTGGATCATCTAAGGAGGGTAAAATAAGGTTTATTTTGAATTTTAGTTGTGTGTTTTATTCATGTTTGTTAACTAATATCTCCCTTGTGTCTGGGCCTAGAGATGTTATGCTTGTTAATGTATTTATTTCAGTTTGTTTTCATTTTGAAACTAAGATCATACTAACCATCCTCTCTTGAGTTAAATTCATAGCTCACATAATGGCACACCCGGTGGGACCAAACACATCCCACACATGAAGAAAATCATTATGTAACTTTAAAATCTTCATTTGGATCATTAAAACTTTTGTAATTTGATTTTCTAACTTTGTTTTGTTGTTTTTCCTTTATCACAAGATTAGAAAGTAACCGTTAGTTGAGTAAACCATTGATGAACCATTATCAGTTAAGATAACCATCATTGGTTAAGTTATCAAAACTAACATTAGTTTGCATAATGATTGCCAGTTAGTAAAACTGTCATCAGTCTGCATAAAAGTCACCATTGCTAGTTAGTATAACCAATGATGGTCACTATGTTTTTTTACACAAACTTGAGAGCTCATTTTTATAAGTTGGTTATTTCATCTTCAAAATTTCTTCTAAGCTAAACATCTTACTAAATTTTGTTTGTATCTTTTACTTTAAAAATCATCAAAGCATGCTAAATAGATCCTTTTAAACTTCTTTTAGGGTGTTTTAAAATGAATCAAACTTTTCATTTTGGTGTTTTAAGGAAAATAATTTAAGGTTTTATTAATTAAATATTGTATTTATCTTTTAAATTTACAAATTAAGGCCAAGGGGTCAAATGAACACCACAAAATCTTTCATTTGGGCACAAAATTGAACACACTTGTCATTTTTGTCTTCGATAGTTGTTTGATCTTAGTTTGTTTATCAAAGAGAGGGGTGTTGAATGTATTCTCTTTCATTTGTCCCATTTAAGAAAACATTAGAATAAAAAGTGCCACTCCTATTACAAAAATCCTAGTCCAAGGCTTAGAAACAATGCCATCTCAAGCACTCCCTAGAAACTCATCAAAGTTTGGATGACCTTGAAAATGACCCTAAATTCTTTCTCTTAGTCTTTTATTTTCATGAAAACTTGGATTGTGAGGGGGAAATAATTACCTCACATAAGTTATTTAGGGAAGCTTTGACCCAAGGTTTTATCTCCCATCATTGACTTCACATAATCCTTTTGAGTTACACGAGATGTATCTACATTTAGACATCACAATATACTAAGTGAACAACAAGATGTAGTGGTTGTAAAAAGGACTAGACATTTTAACAACTAGATAATACCATGGTCACCCAATTTATGTGCTTTTCTTTTGCATCACTTGGCATGAAATTCATTGTGCAATTGATTCCTGTAAAAATGTTTGAAAGATTTCTATTTTATTCAACCCCACATTGCCATAAACTTTCTAGGATTTGGATGTTTATAATTAGTGTATTTTGGTCATTTTTACTTGGTATGTTATGAGACTAAAACTTGTTTGTTTGTTCATAAATCCACGTCAAAACCAATTTGTCTATACGTCTCTCTTTTATCTAAAGAGGCATTATGCTAGACATTTTACACCACACTTGTGCCTTGAAATTTTTGTTAAAATTGTTTGTGTTTGTGTGTCAATTTGAGTTGAGGAGGGTAGTGTTATGCTTCCTAAATCATTTCAAAACATTTCTATCCTTTTGAGCCTTTGAAACATAACATAGATCACTTCATTTGAGCATGCTTACACCGTTAGGCTACTCCATTTATTTCAATACTAGTTTACAATTGTGATAAAAGCCATTTGTTTCAAACCATGTCATGTATAAAATTTGGACCTTTGTCTTGTACCATCGTGCTAACCAATCTTGTCTAGCTTGTTTGGTTAAATCCTAGTTTTCAATGTTGAGTTTTCAATTAGCCTTGTCAAGTTTAGATTCAAACATTGATTAATTTCTATTTAAGCCTTAGTTCATGGGGATGATACACATATCTTTATCTTTTGGGTTGCATAAATTTAGTTAATCAATTACCCAAATTTTAAAAATATTGATGGTTTGTTTGTTCAGTACCTATCCTTATCATTGTTTATGTCTTTATTTAGGAAAACATAGTCTTTCTTTGAAGATCATTTTTTCTTATGCCTTATTCCAATCGATCATGTTTATGTTTCATTCCATATGTTAGGTCTATGTCAAAGTTGTTTCCAAACTTCTTAGATTAAGTCAAATCACATTAGCCTTTATTTCTAGTCTAGCTTTTGATGCCATTTTTCCAAAATTCCTAGCATATGCATATTTTTTTGAGCCTATATTTTGACTCTGCATTTGGATAAAAGACCTAGTACTTCAAATTTTCCATTTCTTAGTTTAGACCTTATTTGGAACACTTTTACCTAGACCTTTGACATGTTAATTTTTATTTAGATGCTTGACCTTTTGTGTGTATGACATTTGACATTAGACATTTGATGTTAGAATTTTTTATGCCAAGTCTTATCACAAACCATTTTGGAGATATAACTCCGTTTTCAAACCACATTGAAGATACAGTGCCACTTTTGACCAAGTTAGACCAAGTTTGAGCCATTTGTCCTTCGAACATATTTTTTTGGGGTTTATATAACTCTAAGCCTTTTTGTTGTTGGAAATTTCATCATTTATGCATATATGTCTAGCTACACCTATGGTGGATTCATTTATAATCTAACTTATGATATAATGGCCACACAAAATGACTTTTATGGATTTATTCAAGACCCCAATGATGATGATATGGTTTGTGAGATAGATTTCTATCCACCTTATAATAATCATTCATGGGAACAAAGTCATGAACTAGATCATGATCTAACTTGAGACCTAGACTGGTATGAAGAGGCTTGTCAGGAGGAATTTTAAGACCCAAATATAGATAATGTTGTTTTAGATATGGATCCATACCCTCTTTACAATAATCAGTACATGGAACACAATCAAGAACTAACTTATGAGCCAACTCACAACTAGGATGATATGGTTTATGAGGAAGACTTGGAAACTTTGGAATAAGTAAGTAATCAGTCTCTACCACATCATACCATTTCTATTTTAAGACCACAATTTCACACCATTCCCATACCAAGACCTCATCCTTTGGTTTGTGTGAGCAATTAGGTTCCATAATGCCAAACCATTTCTATAGCAGAACATCATCCTTTGGCTTGTGTGAGAAATCAAGCACCATAATTCCCTATCATTACCATTTCAAGACTTCATAATTTGGATCATTCAAGAAATAATTATCCCCAATGGCCTACCATTATCCAACCACAAGCCATTCCTCATACAAAACCAATCCCATCCAAACCTTAATCGATCCAATCCTTTGAAGACTAAGTTGTTTTCAAAAATGGTATTTTATAACTCATGAGAAACCAAATCTAGGACAAACAACCAATATAATATGTTTTTGTTGAACCAACCACTTACTATAATTCAAACTATGATGAATCACATATTTATCCTAAACTAGTTGTCAAGGAGTCTCACACTGATGAACCAATCTTTGTCAAGTCACTTCTTAATGATTATAACTACCTTTAGGAAAATCATTACCTTGACCATGTGCCTATTTTTCAAGAGCCTCATATTGGAAATACAATATCTAAGGAGTTGTCTCTTGACCTTTTTCACATTTTAGAGGAGTCCCACTTTGACAAACTAGTTTTTGTAGAGCCCATTATCCCATCACAGACCGTTACTTGTCTAATACCAAACATTCAATAAGACATCAGTGTAATAGAGTATCCATTCGATGAAGAATCAAAGTTAGATTTAGGTTCTATTCCTAGATCAACATTAGATTTAGAATTATAATTAGAATCAACATTAGTCTTAACATCAGATTTAAAGTTTATTGAGTTTGAATTAGATTTAGATATAGAATATGTTCATAACTATTACAACATTGGTTATGCATGTCTCACAGATCAATTTTAATACATTTATGATCCTTCTAAATTTTTTGAGTATGAGTACTTTATAATTGACAAAAGCTATCCTAGTATCATCTACAAGGATTGTGCAACCTCTCCCCATTCCATTACCATTTCATAGGCCATTACCATCAACCAAAATAACCATATCATTGACATTCCATCTCCCACAAGTGTCGATTGGGATCAAAAAAATCAAACTTGATTAAATTACATCCATGGTAACATAGTAGTTGAATAAGAGCAACGAGGCCAAGATAATATTCATATCATAAAATAACACTCCCCTAGTGAAACCTTTTTGGAGGCACTAGGGGACAATCAAATTTAGAACTCAACATATTCTAGTGAAACCTTTTTGGAAGTGCTAGAAGATAATCAAATTCAAAAGTAAATATTATTTAGTGAAACCTTCTCAAAGGTGCTATAGGATAATCAAGATAACTTCATTGGTGAAAACCTCATTAAGGCACCAATAACTAAGCATAAAAGTTCTTCATTGCTTGATGAAGACAAAATCAAAGATCAAATTAAAATAGCTTCTTATCTATAACCTAATCAAATGCTAGCTAATATCAAGCTTAAATAATTGAAAATTTTGGTGGCATTATTGAGATAACAAGCCTTTGTCCCCACCATAACCAAAGTTATGTTGATTCCAACATCAACAATATTATGTGTGACTGAATGTCTTAATCTTCATTTGTTTCCCAACCATTCCACATTCCATTATCATCTACTATTCCATTTCAAAATCAAATATAACATCCATGATTTTTCCTTTTTTACCATCCATGGTCACACTTTCCTTTGTAGAGGCTACAAAGATACCTTGTATTGATCCTTGAAGGAATCAGAATCAATGACCAATGAAGATTACAAAATCATTCTTAAAAACCAAATATGTAGCTAGTTCTTGATAGAGTAATTATTCAAATGAGGTATGGGATATTAATTAACATGATCAAGTATTTTGTTTGTGTCATTTTTTGATTAGGATGTGCATCCCCTCATCAATAGGAACAACAAAATCAAAAACCATACCAAAGCCAAAAACATGTACCATACCATTTCATTTCTATGGCATTGACCATTGCTACATATCATTTTGCCATTGTTTCATATTCCTTCCATTTACCCCATCACTTGGGGGAAACCCTATTATAATTTTATCCAATTTATGAAACCATCATTATCCTAAGCAAACACCATACCATCTTATTATGCCATTCCTATCTAGATCAAATCTTATTTTTAGTCATCCTACCCAATCTTATTTTGAACTTGGTTACTTTTATTCTTCCTACACTTTTTGTGAGGGGATTTAAATTAGGTTTATAGAATAAATCAAGTGCATGTTTAAATGATATTCTATGAAAGTAGTGTGATAGTTGAACTATCAAGATATATTTCATCCTATCAAGTTTATTTATGTGAGCCTAGTTATAATTGCCTATGGGTAAATTAGTGTTTCACCAGTATTGCTAATAATTATAACCACCTATGGGAAAATTAGTATCATTAACCTATTCCATTGCATCCTAGTTATAACCACCTATGGGTAAACTAGGGGTAACAATTTTTTACCATGCATTTCCACATCACCTTGCCATCACTATTTTCATTTGACTAGCCATTTGCAGGATTTGAGAACTTGTTGGGACCTAGTTGGTTTTTCCCTACCTTTTTTTGTGGATGGAATTACTATGACTTGAGGTCATTTTAGGACTAAGTAGGTCATTCTCAATTCATGTTGAGGTCACCTTAGTCCCCCTTTTCATACGCTCTCACCATTTTGTGAGCAACCTAAGCCAAATGTTCTCACCATTTTGTTGGAAAGTATATTATCATTATATAATGAGTTAAGATACCTCAAAATTCCAAAAACATTCATAACATTTCAAAAATTCAAAAATATTTGTCCTCTCTAAGCCTAGTCAATTATCCTTGATCCACCTTATAGGGGCATTATCTTTTTTAGGATGCTTTCTTTTGCTTTTGTTTTTAGGCTTTTATTTGTTTATTTATTTCATGTTGTTTATTTATTTATTTGTTTTTCTATTTATTTGTTTGTTTGTTTTGTCACTTGCCTATTTTTTTGATTTTAGCACTATTTCCTTGACTCAGTCTATATGTGTTCATTGGGTGATTCCTTGATCACATTATTCTTGAGTCCATCCATATTCATATATCAACACTATCATTATGATTTTTATCATTGGTGCATTATTTTTGAGTGTTTATTTGATTAAGAGTCAGTTTTTATGTATATTTTGGCTAAGTATTCATGGTGTTATATCGTGAAGCCTACCATCACATGTTACAAAAAAAATCATCTTTAAGAAGGTCTACAATCAATGGAGCCATACAAGTATCTCCTTGTCACCTTGGTAAATCCTCCCATCCCACCATTTCTCAAATCAACCCATTAACCATTCTAGTTGTATCATTACTAATCATGATGAACATCTCCTTGTTGGTAGGTACAATTAAATCATTTATATTGATCAAAATTATTCTTATATTCATCTCTTTCATCACTTTTCACCCATTCATATTTAATACATATTCTAGGTTATATCCTTGACTTATGCTTGCTAATCAGCCCTAACTAATTACAATCATCTTTAGCTAATCTAGGTCATCTTAATGATTATAACTAGCTATGGAAAAATCATTATTTTGACTTTTAATCCTGATTATAATTTCCTTTGGGAAAATCAACATATTTTTTACAATAATATATGAAAGCATTTTCTTATTTGGATTAATCTGAACCACAGGTTAATTCGACCTTTCCTCTTATTTATTTTTGAGGTACCACCCATCAATAAATGTGATGACTATACCCTTGAGGGGGCATCATCATAGGCTTCCCAAAACCATTTGGATCTTTGCTCTTCAATCATCATCTTATTTTTGGCATATAGGCCATTTTTCATTCTTTGAAAAGACATTGATTTGCCTATGGTTTGAAACATCTTCCCAAATAAGGGAAAACTATAGACACCTAAATTTGGCCACTGATAACCTCCAAACAAGTTTTTGACCAATTTCCACATAAAATACATAATTTGGCATAAAACACTAAAATGAATTTAAATGAGTTGAAATTGATATATTCAAGCACAAGTTTTTTCTAAGGTATCCTTAAATGGGGTAATGCAATTTATGGGCCAACTAACTTTGATCAGATCATTTCAAGTCAAAATACCAATTTTACACCTAAGTGCTTTGAATTACTCTTTTATATTAAATCTCTTACACAATACATGTGCATTTTTTATTTTGTGTTGACAACATCCTAAATGGGTTAATGGTTGCAATGCATCTGACATTGACTTCCAATTCCAATCCAGTCAATTTTTAGACCAATAAAAAATCCTTCTAATCAATTTGAATAATTTGTGCACAAAGTGCTTAATCATGCTTAAGAGCTAGTTAAAAAAAATTAGAGCCCAATTAAGAATTCCATGGAAACTTGTTGAATACATATTTTTGGAAATTAATATTGAATATCTAAATCATCAAGTTACCTCATTTCTTGGGAAGACATCCTTAGGCCATAAATGCCATAGATATCAGGATTCATGCCCCCTATGCCTCATTAATGCCCTTAATGCCTCTTAGTTACTCATTTATACCAAATATTGATGAGCTTATTTATCAATTTTAATTAAATAATTTGATTAATCCATAGACACACATCTCAATCTTAAGATAGATGGTTTAGGTTGATTCTAGCCATTTTCAAAAATATATAGATAGAGAGGCTATGAACATCATTTCTAAGCTATTTTGGTGCAAAGTTATAATGTACAAATGATTAAAAAAGCCATTTCAATTAGTGTTACCATGAAAAATTGATTCCATGATAAGCCAATCCAAATACATAAGGTGCCAAGGAGGAGAGGATATATCCAAGCCTCCTTTGATGAAGACTTCATGAGCACAAACTGAGCAAACCACTACAACAAGCATTTTAGAGCATCCAAGGAAGGTAAAAGAAGGTTTATTTTACATTTTAGTTCTGTGTTTTATTTATATTTGTTAACTAAACTCTCCCTAGTGTTTATGCCTAGATATTTTATGCTATTTAGTGTGTTTATTTCATTTTGTTTTCATTTTGAAACTAATATGATATTAACCATCCTCTCTTGAGTCAAATTCCTAGCTCACATTGTGAAGGTGGTCTATAAAGAATTCATGTCCAAAGAAGTGTATTAAGAGAGGAAAGGGATTGATAATCATCATTAATAATATATTAAACTCTTAATGACATGTTACATTCAACCCAACTCATCATTACCATCACCTACATCACTAAGCACACATGCATCCATGGGTTTCCCTTGAGAACTTAAGTTATACAAAAATGATAGGAGGGTGAAGGAAATACAATGAATAGTGTAATAATTAAATGAATGAAAACCATGAAAACCCCATTTTTTATCTCAAACCATGGAAAAAGGAAGGAAAACTCATTTTTGAAAATTGACCAAGCATGCACATGTCATTAGCTTTTGTCAAAATGGGCCTACGGGCAAAAATAAGTAGGATGAAATCATAAAATTTGGTGGAGAGAATAATTATAACCTGATATCCATATTAAAATTTTCTTGAGGTATTTTGACAATGGTAACTATTCACTATTTAGTACAGTCAAACCTATGTATAAACACAGTCAATATTAGAACATGCCTTAGATGAATTAGCCATTTTGGGGAACCTATAAGTTTATTAAAATTAAAAAAATTGGTATGAATAATGTACATGACAAAAAAAAAAAAAAATCCATCCTAAAGGTGTTATAAAGAGTAAAATTACCCTCTATTCTTACGCAGTCCCTTTGTAGTCAAGAAGGCAACCATTATAGACCAGTTGATGTTTTGTAGGTTTTGGGTGCTAAGAAGGAGTTTCAAAATTGGAGAGGTCTTAAAAAAATATAATATTATGTCATAAACCTATATTTTCCTATATAAGTGATCAATTTAATGGGTTTTAAGGAAATTTTGAGGAAAGATATGTATAGGCATAGAGGAAGCATGCAGACAAACCAAGGTAAATTTTGGTAAAAAAGGTTTACAGGAAAAAATAAACATCTAAAAGACTTAAAAATAGGTAATATTGGTAATAATTACCTAATATACCTATATGGTATCTTGGGAAGTTCATGTGATTGGTGGAAGTTCCTACTTTTTATACACAATCCCCTCTATGTCTCATAATGGTCACTATTAGTGTAAACACACTTTTTGGAGTTTTAAGGTGTGATTGAAAAGTTAAAGGATTATGTAAGTATTTTTAAATCATGGGAAGAATTTTTTAATCCATTTAAAAACCTTTAAATAGTGTTCACACTCCCAACTTCATGCAAACCCCAATAGGCAGGCTCAAACCCCACAAACAGTCTCAAAAGCATAAAAGGCAAAGTTGAGTTTTGATAATTTTAGGAGGTGTTATGAGATGTTTAAAATGTAATTAATATTATTACAAGAAATTAAGTTTAGTGGAAAGGTTAATTTTTACCTTTGGAGGAATTCAAGCTTTTGAGGCCTAAGACACCTAGTTTTAGCCCTTCTTTAGATGTTCTTTTATTTCATACCATGAAGAGTTGGGTCAAGTGATTATAGTATTTTTTGAGTACCCATATGTATTTTAAATTAATTATGGATTAATTTTGGTTAATATTTTACTTTTATGAACAATTTTTAAGAGTGTAAGCATGCTTAGAATGTTTACAAACCCTACAGGTAGTCATCTTTATGTGTGTATCTTTTCATATATTATACATAAAAGACACATATTTTTAGGGATGTTGAGTGGGTTTATGTAATATATATACATGTAAATAAGTTTTGGAATATGTGTATTCATTTTATGAATAATCATCTTGAAGGTGAGCTTGGTTGAGCTTGTAAAGGAATTTTTTGACTAGTTTTTAGGTTTTTGGACTCATAGGTCCATTAAATGGCCTAGAATTACTTTGAAACTATTTTTAATGTGTATAAGAATCCATATATCTCCTGAGAAACCTAATTTTTATAATAATTTAGCATGTTTGGGTGCCAAAGAGGCCCAAAATGGCTTAAAAAATGCATACGTTTGTAAGTTTTCAAAGAAAGAAATGGTCTAAAGCCATGGAAGAGGCCTTATGAGACAACATTGTAATATGGCACTTAGATATATTAAATAGGGTTTATATGGTGCCTTAATATGTTAAAAGGTCAAAAATCCATTTTTTTGACATTTCATGCATTTTTATAGGTTTAATGGCGATTTCCACAATTTTTACAAGTATTGAAAGTTGTCTGAATCTTAATTTTCTTCCTCATATGAATGTCATGTATGTCTATAATTATTCTACAGGTCTATAAGTGGTCTCCAATCTGCCAAATGGCCTTGGGTGTAGGTTTTAGGGTAGCTAATTGAGGACGGCTCAATTTTGTGACCCTCATCAAAGGGGTATATGAGATTTGAAGGTGTCATGGAGTTCATTATAGGTTGGATGATTAAATTCAAGTTAAAAATAGAATATAACCTCAAAAATAAAAAACAAAGGATGAACTCCATAGTTAGTTAATTATTTTGTGCTAAGTTAACTAACCTTTTCCCACGAACCTTCTAGATTAGCAACTAGACATGGGACATATAATTCCAAAGGAGATATATTTGGAGGTTGGGAGGAAAATTGGATAATTAATTGATTTTTTAAAGTATTTTTAGTATTTTCCATTTTAGTGGATCATGAGATCATCATCCTCAAAATTTTCTATCTTATAGTGTGTTTCTAGCCAATGAGAAGGATTAATGACTATTTGGGCTAATGGAGTGTAAGTTTTTGAGAAAGGATTAGTTATAATTGATCCAAATGTGGTTGAAAATCCATGGATGTTGCTTGTGTCTCATTTATTAATTTTTTTTACTTGATTCTACTATCTCTCTTCCTCTTTTCTTATATATCTCCTATTTCTCCCCCATTTTGTAATATATTCTCTATTGACAAGGAAAAAACCTATCAAAATTTGTAAGAAAGATATTTTGAAGAAATAAAGATAATTGTTCACTTATCTCTTGCCTCTAAATTATGTTTAGCAAGCTTGTGCATGATGGCATTGTGAAGAAGTGTTCTTCCATGTCCATTATCCTTCTTTATTGCCTCTTTGAAAGTGTTTTTAAGTTATTTTCATGTCTAAACTTGAGATATTTACACCATTAATGGATGCTTAATGTGAATTTTATAAATTCTCTTTGCTTCATGTTTTGTTTGTTGAGCCTAGTTTAAGAAATATTTATGCAAATTAGTTAGTTTGTGAGTTTATGTGAATAGAAATTGTCTTAAGCCAAGTTAATGTTTATTTCAAGCTTATGTGAGTGTCAATAAATTTGGTTTATCACCCATTTAGTGTTATTATTCATCCTATACAACATTTCTATCTATTTTCCAAAAAAAGTATTAGTTTAGGTGATTTACAAAGAGAAAGTTGACCTTCGAAGGTTTAACCTCACTACACAATACCCACAACCTAAGGTTACTCCAATATTGTTCATAGGAGTGAGAGATCATGAAAAACTCTCCCAAAATGGTGTAGTTATATGCTACAATAGTTTTTGTCATGCATAGTAGGACCACTTTCAAATAAGATTGGTCAATTTTGATGAATTTACAATGGTGCCAACTTTGAAGAACACAACATTCTAGTGGCAAAGTAATAGCTATCTTTCATGCCAAAGGTGACTATAATATCAGATTATAGATTTATTCCTTTTTAATTCATTAAATTACCTTTAAACATAGTAAAAATGTTAACATTTGCTAACACTCATCCTTACAAAGTAAACTTTACCCCTGAACTACTTTCTAAGTTTATCTCTATAAGGTTATTGTTGGGTACTTTCACTATCATAGCTACCCCTAAATCTTTTCTTTTTATTTACCTCAATGTTAAGAGTCGTTTGGACCTAAATCAATATGACCCTATCCCAATGGGAGCTCTTATAAGTGTTACTTAAATTATGGGACACTAGTCTATAACTTTTTATGAGTACCTTAGAGATATAGCTAACTTTTGCAATACTCATGACATCAATGAAGAGAATGTGGCTATCAAGTAATTAGTCATATCATTCAAGGGAAAGGCCTTGGACTAGTATTGAAACCTTACTTCTAATTCCATCACATTATGGGATTAGTTAGGAGCTACTTTGTGAAAAATGTTTGAATATAAGTGTGATCACTTATCACTTGTTAAATAGTTATGTACAATAAGGAGGGCTCCTCATGAGGTTATGCAGGATTTTAATACCAAGTTTCAAAAGACACAGGATATGATTCCAATATCTATCAGGCATACTTTTAACTATGATTTCCTTGACTATCTGAAAGATATGAATAGTTTTATTGTAAAATGATTCAATATATGGGAGGAAACACACTAACAAATGCTTATGAGGTGGAAATCAGAGTAGATAATAGTCTAGTGAAAGTTTGAAAGCTCACACCTAGGCCACCAATCCCTTTGTTTCCTAAGATTCAACCACTTTCTATTGTTATTCCTCCCCTTTTTTCCATTCCTCCTATGCCAACACTTGTTTCCATACCTACACCAAAGTAGTAAATCACTTCAACTAGTCAATCTAGTGACTTCCAAAAACACAAGAACTTCCAAGAGCTTAAGATCATGTTTAAATCTTTGGGAAATCAATTGATGAATGCTAAGAGGAAACAAAATCAATTAAATAAACCTTATCAAGATCCATATCAGCCTCAGTGGTATTATTGAGATAATAGGCTACCCTACAAAGGAAATTTCCAAGGATAAGGATAAGAATAAAGACAAGGGAAACCTAACTATGCTAGGTAAAATAAATAAAATCCAAATGATCTAAATACCTCTAATACTTTGGTTCCTATTTATAAAAACAATATTCAAGAAGGTGAGGCTAATATGCCTTGGAATTAGTCATTCAGTTAATCCATTATCCCAAACATTGATTTCAGTCAAGCTTACAATGATCAATGGTAGCAAGGTCCTAGTTATGGATTCAATCAAGATCTTATGGATCAAAACATAAAATTGTATATGATGACAAAACCAAAAGAGCCTCAACAATTCCAAGCACCTAATGAGGGACCAGACTAATTGGGTGATACAATGGTTAATTATAACCAAGAAGAGTGTTGTGCATCCAATGAATAGGCTAGTTCTAACCAAATAAACATTCTAGTGGCATCCAATACAAGGTTCAAGAGAAGGAAAATGGATGGTACCCATGAATTACTTAAAGAGTATCCTACTCTTAATCCTTTACCATCAAATCCAAAAAAACCTATTTCTACTCCAAAGGTTCCAATAACTCAAAAGAAACATAACCAAGAGAATGTCTTTGTACCTTAAAACTCAAAAATTTAAAACATAGTTATGGCTCCTAAAGCAAAATTTTTTTTGGTGGTTTGACAATAAATATTTTTGAACAATTGAAAAATTCCAATGTGAGTGTTCCAATGTGGGAGATGCTTTCTATGCCTAGTTAGGTAGATATCCTTCAAGAAGGTTTTTCAAAGATCAATTTTTATGAAAAACAACCAAACAAGGAAAACATGGTTCTCACCAATAAAACCAAAGGTCCTAATGAAGGAAAATTAAAAAAAGTGGTCAACCTATTCCCTTATACATTTTTGTAACCATTGGTGACTCCTTGGTACACAATTTCATGGTAGGTAGTGGAGCAAATACCTCAATGATGCCAAAGTCAATAACAAATCAACTTAGTTTAAAGTATGGGCCTCGATATAAGGGATTTTTTTTAGCTTGATGGATCTTATACCAAACCAACTGGTATTATCAAAGGTATAAACTTGATGGTAAATGCTTGTCCTAGTGTTTCAATGGCTCAAGATGTGTTGATTCTTTAGGTGTGTCCTCATTTTTCTCTATGCTTATCTAGAGACTTCACAACCAAAATAGAGGGTTATCAGCAAGCAAATTGGTCCTACATGGATTTAAAGATAAGGTATGATACCAAGGTGTCTACTAAAACTAAACCCATTTTCAAATTTCACATTAAGCTTAATGGGACAAGTAGCCCAAACATCAATTGTACCATTCTAGATGAAGACAACCACCTGGTTGGTTAATAACTAGACACTCATCTTGAGGGGATACCTTAGATGTTATTGGATGAGTTATGGAGTGAAACTCAGCTACTTGACCCTTTTTAAGGTGTTTAAGAAAGAGACATGGGAGTCTATTACTTGCATGAAGAGAATGAGTTCATGCCATCCCTCACTAGGCCACAAGAATATGCTAGTGGTTTGTGGAAATTATTCTTTGATGTCTCAAGGAGAAAACATGGAGTAGGTATAGGTGTGATGTTGATATCCCCTTCCAATGACAAGTACTTTTCATCTTAAAATTTCCAATTTAGTTATTCTTACAATGTAGCTGAATATGAGGGCCTTATTTATGGCCTTCAGTGGGATAATAAGAGGGGAATCAAGAAGTTATAAGTGTATGGGATATTGAGTTGATAGTACATCAAGTTGGAGGCAAAAACTTAACAAATAATAATTTAATGAGGTCCTAAAAACATAGAGTGTGGGACATCCTTGAATAATTTGAATCCTTTAACATCCAAACAGTGTCAGGAGGGAAAAACAGTATGCTGATAGGTTAACAACTATGGGAGCCTAGTTTAAAATCCCAAATGAGTTTAAAAATTCCAAAGTATATCCACATGTTAAAGTGGTAGTGATACCATTGATACTATACAATGAGGCTCATTGGTAGGTCTTCAATAGTGACAAGTAAATTACTTGTTTCTTGAAGTAGGAAGTAGAGTTTTTATAAATAAACCAAGGTAAATTTCAACATTAGTATGAGGATAAAATTATTTATCTGAGGTCTAAAAATCTTCCTAAAGCATTGGTCACCCTTGAAGGTCTTTTCCATGAGGGAGATCATATGAGTAAAGACAAGGTATTAATGTCAACTAATGAGGATAACTATGAAAGAATCCTTATTTTATAAGACAAGATCCTTAGTCTTGGAAAGGTAAGAAATGAGGTAGAAAGGCATGATTTAATAAAACGTTTTAAAGATTATTCAAACATTATTTATTGGGAGTATAGTGATCTGAGAGGCTTTGATTCCAAGTTATCCCAACACACTATAGATTTAGAGGTTAATGACAAGATTATGAGATAGAGGAAAAGGCCTATCAATCCAAAAATTGAAGATTTGATGAGGAAAGAACTGACTAAATTGATTGAGTCTAATATCATTTTTCCCATCAAGCACTCCTCATGGGTGGCCAACCTGGTACCTCTGAGAAAAAAGAATGGTAAGATCTGGTTATGTGTTGAATTCAAAGACATGAACAAGGTATTTTTGAAAAATCATTACCCCTTACCATAGATGGATAAACTCCTTAAAATGGTTGTTGGTTTGGAACACATCTCTCTTTTTAATGGGTAATTAAGATACAACCAAGTTCTGGTAAGAGAAGAAGACAAATATAAGGCTACCTTCACCATAAAGTGGGGCACATATGCTGATTATAAGATGCATTTTGGCATATGAAATGATAGGTAACCTTTTTAAAGAGTCATGGATATGGATTTGTAAGGTTTATTGAATTATATGGTATTTGTCTACTTAGATGACATAACAATTTTCTCTAAGAAGACTAGTGAGCACTTGGATCACTTGATATTAAGCTTTGAGAGATGTAAAGAATATGGGATCTCATTTAATCCTACAAAATGTATGTTTGTTATCCATGAGGACAAACTCTTTGGGACATATTATCTCAAAATAGGGATTAGATATTAATCTTGATAGGATAAGTGTCATCTTGGCATTATCCTTACCCAAGTAAAAGAAGGGAATTCAAAGTTCCCTTGGGAAGATAAACTTCATAAGGGGGTTTATACCTATATTTGAAAGCTTAGTCAAACCCATTACTAATATATTCAGTAAGAATCAAGTATTCACCTAGTAAAATGAAGGTAAAGAAGGATTTAAGGCTATCAAGAAAGCCATTACCCAAGCACATACACTTATGAATCCTGATTTCTCAAGGGATTTCATATTTTATGCCTTTGCCAATATTGACAATATATCAGCTATGTTGATGAAAAAAATGGCAAATGACTTGAGCATCTAATTTAATTTTTTAGTTAGGATCTTGAAGGGTATGAGGTAAGGTATAATTTTATAGAATAACAAGTCCTTGTAGTGGTAAGAAGCCTTAAAATGTTTAAACCAATGCTCTCCAATAGAAAAATCTATCTTATGGTGTCTCATCTTGGATTGAGAGACTTCCTTATTAAAAAATATTTGAATGAGAAGAGGGCCGATTGGATTACCAAAGTCATTTAATATGATATGGAGATCAAAGTCACTAAGCTAGTTATAGGTAAAGGCTTTCATAAGCATATGACTGATGACCTTTATGAAGATAAATATATTGTCTTGGTGACACAAGATAACTCACAAATAGATGCACCTCCACCTCACATGAGCTAGCTCTAGGATATAAGGTTCTTGATAATATGTGAGTGCACATAAGGTATGGATAGAGAAAAAAGAAGCTATTTTATAATTTAGTCTATACCTTATGCATTGGCTGATGTATTCTTATTCATAAAATACCTCAATGAAGTGCTTCTAAGGTGCATAGATTATGACCAAGTGACCAGGTTCTTGGATCAATTCTATGATGGGCCTATAAGAGACCATTTTGATCCAAAGCCTACAAAATAAAAAGTGATTATAGCTAGGTAATATTGGCCTAACCTCTTCAAGGAATGCATATTCATTGGTAATAAAGTGTTAAAAGTGTGATCTCTTTACAAGAAAGAAAAGATTGGCAGCCCTTCCTCTCAATGCAATTTAGGTAGATTAGCCCTTCATGAAATAAGGTCTGGAGTTCATAGGAATGATCAATCCACATTCTAGTAGAGAACATAAATGGGTACTCAATATCACTGACTACTTCATGAGGTGGGTGGAAGTAATTTCTCTAAAAGAAGCCAATGAAACAATAGTGTTGGACTTATATGATTGTATAGTAATGAGGTTTGATGTACTAGCAACAATTATTTTAAATAATTCCTTAGAATTTTTTTGTATGAGTATAAGTGAATAAACACTTCAGTTAGGAGTCTACCTTAGTATATCCTCCAATTACTACCCCCAAGGAAATGGACATGTACAATCAACAAACAAAAACTTGGTAAGGATCATCAAGAGGACTATGGAAGAGAATCAGAGAGTGTGGCACAAAAAGCTAAGGATAACCTTATGAGTTGATAGAGTGACTCCAAATCTTTCCATTATAAACTCATCATTTGTCCTTGTATATGAAATGGAAGCCAATTTTCCCATTTCTCTTGAGTTACCTATCTTGGAGTTATCCAAATAACTTGAGTTGATGGAGAGTGAACCTATGAGCATGAGGATGGAAGATCTCATGGAGTTCAAATAAATGAGAGACCTTATAATAAATAAACTAGATTCACATTAATATCAAGTCAATAAAGTATTTGACAAGAGAGACATATCATATGATTTCAAATAAGGGGATCTAGTTTTCAATTGGGATTTAAATAAGGAAAATCTAGGAAACCATACCATGTTTGGCAACTTCTGGAGTGGTCTTTATTTGATTCATGGATCTAAAAAACATAATGAATTTTATCTTGCCCAATTGGATGGAGAGGTATTACCC
This sequence comes from Torreya grandis, assembly GCA_037957365.1. Taxonomy (NCBI): domain Eukaryota; kingdom Viridiplantae; phylum Streptophyta; class Pinopsida; order Cupressales; family Taxaceae; genus Torreya; species Torreya grandis. The sequence continues at coordinate 1,039,619 of JARHVA010005322.1, forward strand.
ATCCCAGTCAATGGGATTCATTTAAAGCCTTACTATTATAAGAGTTTGTAACCATTGTATATATTGCACATTTTGTATATTTTTTCATGTTTTCCTCTAAGTATCTTGTGCACATTCTTTTCAGTTGTGTGTTTCCCTTCCCTAAGTGGATTGAGCATAGTGTTGGCATTTTTAATTATTTTCCTTATTGCTTGAAGATGAGGTTTATAAAAATGGACAACCTTGTATCATTTTCATGTCAATTGGGAAGAAAGACTTATGACCCCATATGCCTAATGGATCAAATAAGGCAAGTAATCTATTTCATAGTAGGAATGAAATCATAGGTCACCATAAATGTTGGCCAAAATATGCCTTCATATGAAAATTTTACCTAGATGGATCATGCCACTCTCTTGGACCCTTCAGTAACCTTCTGCCCCCATGAATAGTCCCTTTCTATTCCTAACTTGATGATGCAATATAGTATCCTAGGAGGTCATGGTGTGGTGTGATAATATGATTAGACTTCTTATTAAGTGGGTGATCCAATGGTGGAAGAAGGAGATAAAACTCATGACCCTAACATACATCACTTTCAATATTTTAAAACACTTTAAGTAAGATTTAAGGTGGATTTCTTGATTTTTAGAAAAAGGCCTAAAAATAGGTCTAGAACTACAAGTGAGGGATCCAAAAATTTTCCATAGTGTTTTATAATTTATCATAATGAATTATGTTTACACAAAGTCTTATAGATTCTAATGACTCAAAATGAGGCATAGAGAAGCTATTATGCCCAAAAGACCCCTAAAAGTGCATTAGATGACTTAAGGGTCTTCAAAATAGAGATTTTAAGTGAAAAATTAAATTTTGAGGTAGTAAAATTCCACCTCATTATGGTGTTTTTTTTACCCTTTTAGACATGTTCAAGGCCATTTGAAGTCATTTGTAGTGGAGGAGAAGAGTTTGGGAGCAAAAGGATGTATTTTGGAGCCTTTTGGAGCTTTGGTAGAACAAGTTTTTGAAGGATTTATTTATGCATGGGCTCAGATATCATATGAAATAATTCATGGTGTCACTAATTTCCTCTTATAGTCCCTTGAAATCATATTATAGCATAAGAACTATTATAGGTAAGGAAAACCTATTAGCTACAAACTAGGCATGAAATAGGATTCTTGTCATTAATGGATGTATAGGAATTTAATAAGGTATACAAAAGGAATGAAATGTCATTTACAGAAAAAGTAATCTTTCCAAAGTGTTATTTTTCATATTTAGGCTTCTATTTTTTCATACTAAGTAAAAACCATTTGGGGCAGTTTTGGATAGCTCTAAAAGAGCCTAAGGTTTTCACTCAATATGTTCAAGAGAGAGAGACACAGAGAAAGAGTTGGGAAATAATATTTTTTTTAGTAATGGGTAACCTAATGGCCTTATAATTTTTGACATTATTGGTCTAGTTCATCTCCCCATGTTTATGAATAATCGCTAATAGTTCAAGCATGTCTAGGTTGCTTAGTCATCCAGACAGGGTCCATGTTTTCTTCTATTTATTTGATTTAGAATTAAATGATAAATAATGGTTTTATATGAGTAATTTAAGGTTTAAACATGACCTATTATAATTTTTTTCATTATATAACTCATTCTAGGAAGGTACTTATGTCATAACTTTTATTTTCCTTATTATCCTTATGAAATGGCTATTTGATCAGTTTAGAATATAACCTAGGTTATAGGGATATTGTACCTCCTATTACTTATGAAACATAAAAATAAATAGGTTATATTTTCCACCAATACTTAGTATTTCATCAAAGCATTGATAAGACAAATAGTTAAGTTGCTAGTTGGAGATCTAATGGAGTTACAGGGAATTTTATCAACTACAAAGGTTTTACTTTCCTATAATGGTTGAAAACTAAAGGTGATATGATATTTGCACATATAATATTTAATTTAAATCAACTCTTATAAAAAATTTCAATATCAAAAATCTAGCATCAATGGATTTGTAATAAAGGAAAGGCCAACACCCTCCATGTAGTCATACACCATTAATGTGCACCTATATATGCTATAGAGAAGATCAATCATGTTGAAAAGGATAAATTATATTTTTTTAATAAATTCATATTTGAGAGGTCTTATTTTAAGGAGGTGAAAAGTTTCAAGATAAACCACAAGGTTAGATTCCATGTGCACTACCCATATACACCTTCACTGCCTTATGTATTGTTATGTATGCACCTATAGCCTTAGACAAAGATCTGAACATGGTAATGGAAGGGTTATACATGGTTTTAAAACCATCATGAAGTTTATATATGTTTAATATGGCATTAAATTCATGTTTAAGGCCAAAAGTGGTAGGCAGAGTTGAGAAGGTGTGATTAAAGCTGAGAAACTCAGTTTGGGGACAAGTTCCCTAAAACACTAAAATAGAGACCCTAGGCTTTTTGATGATGTCAAATAACAATGTTAAAGGGAGTATTGAGGAATCCAAATTCATATATTTGGTATCTTTATCATAGGTTAATATCCTTGTAAAAGAAGATGGGTTCCTGATAATAAGAACGTGGTGTTTCAATACCTTCATTCTACACATTTATTTACTAAGGTTTGGTAGTGATGTCTATAGGATTTTAACTTCATGAAGCCTATGCACCAAAAAATGGTAAGGTAAGAACCTATCACCATAAAAAATTGCCTTGATGAGTTGAGAGACACTCCAAGGATCCAAAATTCCATAATGGATGTGAGAGTAGGTGTTTTGGCCTAAAGGTTGGCACTAATCTAATAAGGTTACCTACAATAAAAGGGGAACACAGTTATGTTTTCATGAAGGACACCAATCAAAGAATGATAAATGAATATCTCCTCTTATGGTATATATGTAGATCACCTCATCAATATCATTAAGTAGAGTAACAAGGTAAAATAAGTGTTGGACCTTTATTAAAGGTAATATACAAGCTAATATATATAAGGTGATAGCCATAAAGCTAACCTCTAATTGGTAAAGGACACAATCACCTCCAAAGGTTGACATCACCTAATAGAGCATGGTTTAATATATGAAATAAATTCAAGGATAAAGGTCCTAACTTTGGGTGATTCCAATCATGAAATATCAAAGTAAATGTAGCCACAGGTGTCCTTGAGACCACTAATAGGTCTATCCTATCTCATGGAAGGTTAATTTTGTAAGTATGAGGACTCTTCTAGGCCTACTTGATCATTAATGGTATTAGAGCTTGAGGATTATTTAGATTGAATAGAGATAATAGGTTAAAAATAAAAATTAAATATTTAAGGGCTGAAAGGGATAAATGAATACCTACAATGCCCTATGGACTATTTAAAGACTTGTACTTAGGCCACTACCTAGTAGAATTTGAGTTGAATCTTTAGAGGTCATGGCGATTATTTGGGTCAAGATAAAAAAAATAGATGTGTCCTTCAATAAAATAATAAATACAAAGGTATATCAAGGGTTTTAAAGGGATAAGTAATCATGTTTTGAGACCCACAACGAAATAAAAATAACCTACAAGCAACCCTAAGGAGGGTTACTAACTAAGAAAGTAGACTATGTCTTGAAGAAAGCAAAGGGATATAAACCTTCAAGAAGGAGTTGTGAAGTGTTAAAGGAATTATCATATAAATTCATTACCATGTTCACCTTGTGTGTGATCAAGGCTCTCCAAGTGTCATAAATCCATACCCCTATCATACAATCCACCTACAGGCCTAATACATGGTCAAGGTTATGAGTAATACAGTCAACCATCTTGAAGGTGCCTATTTGGTTTAGATAAGTACATTGTTATATGAATGTAGTTTCAAATAATTTAAAAGGGTTTAATGAGTATGAAGATTAGTATAAAACCCTTAATCCACCTATAGGCCTTGATGAAACTCACCCATAGAAGGATTTTAGAGCATAGGACTATGTTAACTTATCACCCACATGGTGATCAATATCATGGTATGTTTTAATGAGAAATTAAGGTCAATATATAGTTTCAAATAAATATGAATTAATAAAAGGGATTGAGGGTTTAAAGGGTCAAATAAATATCCTACCCTTAGTGTATCCTACATCTAAATAAGGGTTTAGTACTAACCTAACATAGTCAAGTACATATGGAAGGAAAAGGTTTGTCTCAAGTGTAATAGGTATGGTGAACATATGTATGTGATATAAAAGTAATGATAATAGGTTTTTTACCCAGGTTTGTAATCTAAAATAAAATGAAGATCCTCTTGGTCCTTTCACCTCAAATGAGACTTATATTCAGCAACTCTATCAAGTTAAAGTGAAGTGAGGAAGCTCTAAGAGGTTGAAAAAAGGGTATTTAATAATTTATAGAGTGAGATAGTGGATATGAAAACATGTTTAAGGTCTTATATCCTTTTGAGGTTACATAAAAATAATTACCTTACAAATTGAAGTTTCATCTACCTTGTACAGTTAATGAAAAACACATAATTGACTAAGTTTTTCATGTTTGGATTATGAAATGAGTGTAATGAAGGTTATAAAATTTTGGGATAGGTCTAATAAATATAAAAAAATCTATTGGTGGTGATTTTGTCTATTAAAACTGAGTACAACTCAAGATATGTATTTATATATCCTCTTATCCTATAAAGGAGAAAGAAAAACCCTAGGTTAGGGTTTTGGTGTTTGAGAGAGTTATAACTGTCAAAAAATCCTATTAAATTGTTATTTGACATAATTTTATATGAGGAATGTGAATAATTTTTTTTTGGTTTTATTGGAGGTCATACGGTATGGTTTTTAGACCTAGGGTGTGCTTAAGGGCTAGTTAGGCTTAATTAAGGGGAGGCTAAGGAAGGAAGTGTGGTTTAAGAGTGGAATCTAAATATGAAAATTTACACACACTCAAATGAGGGAGAGGGTGGATTAAAAGGTGATTAAATATTCAAAGGAGTGCTTAATTTGACCAAACTAAGGATAAATGAAAAAAAAGCGCTACAAGCCTCATAAGGTCATTGAGAGCTTAGAAGGTAGAATGAATGTTGAAGTGTGTTTGAGAACTTGAAAGGGTTCATAACAGGTGTGATATGATAATATAAGACCATTCATGCATTTATATTTTATCCTTTAAATGTAGATCAAGATTTGGTCTTTGAGACCTAAGTGAATTACCTAGTGGAAAAATAACAGAGTTGTATGGTAAATAGAGATTATTCATGTGAAAAGAGTTAGGATTGAAATGTGTTTGATAGTGAGAGTGTATTAAATCCATAAATAAGTGCCTTTATATGTAAAAAATATGAAAAAATCAAGAAAATCATCTGGCATAGTGATCTAAGATCAAGAAACTTGATTGGATTAGAAGATTCAAGATAAGCATATCACATGCCAAATGAGATCTTTTTCAAGACCAGAGCCAAACAATGGTGTTTTTTGAACTTATCCCCCTTACCTCTAAATAAATATGGTAATATGATATATATAATATGAATGGAAAGGTTTGTAAACTTTGGCACATAGTCAATTTTAACCCATAAAGGTAATGTTTTATTCTTTTTGGGAATTAGGTGTGTAATTCCTAATTAAATAAACCTGTCTAAGTATATGTAAATCAGTAAATAAATATGAATTTGTTAACATAATATTTTTTGAAAAATAAATATGTGTTATATTTTTATAAAAATAGTAGGAAATATAGAGAAATCAAACTTAGCTTATTTTGGGTCAAAACAGATGATTCAGGATCTTGAAATTGCTATGCAAGGATAGTAGACTATCGTAAACAAGACCTAGAACTTTGTTTATAGATTGGATAGGAGTGTTGAAATTAGGAAACCTTATTATTTGTAATTTTATTCCACTTTTTAGAGTTTTTTTCCCTTTTTATATCTTTTATCCACTTCTAGAGTTATTGTCCTAGTGGTCTAGTTTTTCTAAGTTTTGCTCGATAGGCCTGTAACACCCTGGTAGTGAAATATAAAATCTTGATTATATGTGTAGATAAATATGTGTTTGATTAAATATTAAAAACCCTTAGGATCTCTTGATATTTAAACTTGTATATAAAACTTGGTAAAGAGAGAAGGGGTTAGTGTGTGAAGGACACGCTAGATGTAATTTACACCCCATGTGTGGGAATGTTGCCTACATGTCAATACTCCAAAGAGGGATTAAGCTAATGTAGTTCTTGAATTTTAAATTCTTGGTTTAATTGTGTGATGTATGCAACTAGATGAAAAACTATAATGTAATTTGGATGACTAGGAGCTGGTATGAATTCTTGAATAGGTTTGAATTGGTCTTAGAAGGCTACATTCAAAGAATAGGGAAGAGTAATTGAGTATACTTGCTTGTATTCTTGATATTTTCTTATGAGTGAGTAATAACACTTATAAATGGAAATTGAATGGAAATTTATAGGGAAACTAATTATCATGGGTTAGATGATCTTGTATTAGGCCAATAGGGGAAAGGATAAGGAAAGAAGAGAATCTAACCATTAGAGGTGAAAATGAATTTGGAAAATAGCGTAAAAAATAGGACACCCATAAATTATATCACTCATATCAAAATTAGGTGCTATTTTCTGAGGATGAGCCCTAGTTGGATAGATCTTCATTTGAGAGTACTACATGGGTCTCTAAAATCTATGTCTAGGAAGTTACAGGTGATTGAGAATCAGTGAAAGTCTAGCTGAGAAGGGTTGAGTGAGAAAGAAAGAGGGTCTATAGGTTGGGTAATATTCGCCATGACTAATTCATCCAATTTCACTTTTTATATGATTAAATTTGACCCCTTCCTTTATTTTAGTGATGTAGCAAAGTGAAATACTAAGATAAAGGAAAAATGGAAAGCATACTTAAAATTACTTGTAAGGGAAAATATCATGAAGCTATGTGATGCTAGATGTGCATAGAGAGAGCATGTTCTAATGTGTGAATATAAAAATAAAAACAAAAACATGAAGTAGATCAATTCTTACTATATACATTATATCTAAAATAAAAATGTACTAAATTTGAGTAGAGGAAGAGAGAGGAATGAATACACTTCATTGGGTATGAAAACCAATACAAAACCTATTATGATGTTGGATTGTTCTGAGTATGTACTAAATCAAGAGTAATATCATGAACAGAGTTGAATGATCAATTCCCCAAAATGTGGCTCAAGAATGTAAAAGCTATCTCTTTAGCTCCATCATGTCCCACTAAGTGAAGTTAATGAATCATGCATGTGTTAATTGATGTTTAGAATATGTGTGTAATCCCTATGAATAGGTGGCTAAAAAATATAAAGGCTATCCCTTTGGCTCCATCACCACCCACTAAGTGAAGTTAATGAATCATGTGTGTGTTAATTATTGTCTAGACTATGTGTCCAATCCCTCTAAATAGATGGATAAATAATATAAAGGATAGCCCTTTGGGTCCATCATTTCCCCATGAAATAAAGCTATGAAGTGATACTAGTATCGAATAAAAGTCATATGAGATGGCTTGTGGAGCCCATGAATGTGTTGGAAATCTAACACTATGGCATGGATATCTGAATGTGTGCTAGAAACTAGGCCACTCTTGGCCATTTCAAAATATGGGGATTAGGTTTGAATTAAATCCACTCTAAAATTCATGTAATAGGCTTATATGAAAGCCAAATCAAGAACTCGGGTACTCAAAAGGTTAAAATTGTATAAAATTTTAGCTCAAATGTGATTCCATCCACCAATAGATGGAGTAAGGCACACAACTATTGAGAATGCTTGGAATAAACTAAACTTACAAACAAAAAACATCAATTTGCACTTCCAAATCCCTCAAGTATATTAATTCTAAAAAGATATATGATAGATATAACAATGTGAAAAAATGTGTATGATATTGAATTAGACTGGAAATATTAATTTTTGGTTGTTAGTTAGAGGGATGGAGCATGATGTCCATCATGGAATCCAATAAATTAAATAAAATGCATGATATTTATCATGGGATTACACACATTTGATAAATAACAAGCAAGCAAATAACAACCAACAAGCAAGAATCAAGAAGCATACTAGATGGGCAAAGGGCCATGCAAATAAAGGACATGGGTACATGTCACTCAAATTGGAAAAAAACATGGAAGGCATCATAAAATGTCTCATATATATAAGTGAAATAAGAAAAATTAGCATACAGGCTATAGACACATAAAGGAGTATAAACAAAGGACATGGAAAATGTCCTAAGGCATACACATGAAAAAAAGAAAAGTACACTAGAAAATGTTTAAAGGCACAAGTAGGAGACAGGTTAGAATGGAAAATTATAATCACAAAATATACACTAATTAAGTAGAGAAATCACGTAGTAACTAAAAGCATACAAGCAAATCTAACTAATCAAATCAAATGTGATACTATGAAAAACATGTTTAGTACAAGACTAGGTATATGTTTAAGAAATACATAAGTGCTAAATACTAGTACAATGTCGATATAGTATTCTATGTAAGATATGAAGTAATGTATATCAACATGATAACTCAAAGTGTGTAGTGTAGGAATAACATAATTAGGATGGTGTAGTCATGTAGAATATTTCCCCAGTGGGTATGTATAACAATATATGTCTCGAATGTATAAGTAAGAATGCCCCCTCTATGGGTAGAATGAAGCAATCAAGTAGCTATTTATCACTACACAAACTCAAAGAAGATCAAGTGAAGCATTTTAATGTATAAAAATTTACATAAAATAGCATGAAATAATAAATGTAAGTCATGGCATGATAGTAGTAATGTAAAGCATGGATGATGCATACAATTAAAATTTGTTTTTGGTGTTTTTGGTGTTTTTGTATTTTTTAAGATATTTGAACTATGTAAAATCAAGTAATAAATTTTATATAAAATAAATGATATAAATTAGTTATATTAACTGATGAGTCTCAAATTAAAATCCTTGACATGGTGTCCTATGTTAGATAATAGGATTGTGCATGATCCTAAGGCATGATGGAGTGTCTAAGAATGGGCAACTAAAATTTATGTATGTTGTAACTACCTTGAAATATCTAAAGTGGAAGCTGAATATGGGGTCCCCATGTGACTTTGAGAAGTGGATGTTACTGTAGGGATCTTTGGGACCCATCTAAAATTATGAGAAGAAGATCTATGAATAGGTGTTCTCTATATAGCTATATGAGACTGCAATGTAACTACTTTAGGTGTGACTATTATAGCTAGAAGATATCTAAAATCCTAAAACTTGTAGGGGTCTATGAACTCTCCATACTGGTTATGGGTTTTGTAACTATTGATGATCCTAAAGTAGAACTAGAATAGAAGCTAGGAGAGAAGCTAAAACTAGTCGAACAATTAGATCTAGTGCCTTGAAGCTGGTAGATGGCTCTAAAGTGGGGAATGGTGACTTATAAGGAACTCCACAAACTATAATAACTTATTAGAATGAATGAAATTCATGCATTTGTGAATTTTATAAGGTACTACCTTGAGTTTTTGAATCCATGGTCAGCCAAGTAGTATGTCAAAAACTCTTTCATTAGGAACTATAGTGAATGGTGTAGCTATATGTATAGGACCACCCTATAATGGAAGTACTATCTCACCTAATGAACATTGAATATGCCCACTAAAACCATTGATAACTATATTAGTTGGAGTGATATCCTATTTTGAATAACCCAAATGTTGTATTAGTGTGAAGGTAGACATATTAAAATTGGAACAATTATCAATGAGTACACTATGGATATGTTGATTATGGATATGTGTTTTGATAAAAAGTGTGTTGTAACCCATATAATAATCCATAATATAATGATTTAAAAAAGATATCGAAGGCCTAGCTAGAACTTTGGACTCATACACACCTATCATACCCCTCAAAGGATGTGCCTCAATTGAAGATGCCTGGTATATAACTAGTGGAGGATGTGTACGATATGTATGATGAAAACCTAATGTGTTCTCTTTCTCTTATTTTGAATGCTATGGAAATGGATCTAAAAATATTTTCAAAGCTTTATCTTATGTTTCCTTTATCTTTAGAGGTTCAACTAAATTTGCTAGATCAAGTATATTATCATCAATCAAATCCTATATCTTATGTCACAAACTAATGCATCTATTTGTTGTGTGGCTTGGTGCCCTATGAAAATTGTAAATTTTATGCTGATCATATTCCCATGAAAGAGGCTTTTTTAGATCTACTTCTTTAATAGGTGGGAGAGTTATGATGTTTCATTCCAATAACTACTATATAACTCTGGCTAGAGAAATTGGTAAATTGGTAAATGCACATCAAAAATGTGCTAATAAAACTGCACACTGAGGTGGCTCTGAAGTTGCATTGACTATTGGTTGATTCTGATTCTTGTTGTCATTGAATTTGACCTTGTATGGGACTTTGCTATTACTCTTGTTTGTTGTGTCTAGAGTACTTGAATACTTGAGTTTGCCTATTGAGATTAACTTGACTTCTCTTCTCTTAAGTGTATGACATAATTTGGTGAAGGAAGAATATCTTTTGAAAATAATGGATTCATGTAGTGCTAGCAGAAGGCTCTATTTGAAGATGTCATGTAGATCTTGATCAACCATGGGGCTAGTTAACTTAGCTAGAATAGTCTTGTATATAAAACATAATATGTGAGAGGATAATTTAGCCTTTGTTTCTATTGTGAAATTTGTGCATATGAGACCTTATCACCAATGTTGATATTGAAATGTGATAATAATATGTCTACTAAAGGATTGAATGCTATGACCAACTGATTTGGTTAAATATAAAACCATTGTAGAGCATAATCCTTTAGACTCCATCAAAATATTGGTAAGTATCTAGTCATTGGGTAAATAATCCAAACATGCTACATAAAAATCTCTCAAATGTGTCTGTAGATTACCCTTGCCATCATAAAGAGTAAGCTTTGGTTGAACAAATCCTTGTTGCAAGGGTGTAGAAGCAATGTGATGTGCTAATAGTGTATGGAAAAGTGTAAAAGAATCCAATGCCTATGTAGGTTTAGTGGGACCTTGCTTAATATGTTGTATCTTGGATTGAAGGGATATTATCTCTTGTATAAGGGTTACTACATCAAGAGATAGGGATGTGATAGCTATAACTAGTGGTATAGAAGAAGGTTGGGTACTATATGGGGTTGTTGAGACATAGATTCCCCTATAGTGTCATTTATAGCTGACTACTCTATGGTTTGATAAGATTTCCCATTGGTTACTTTTTGTTGTTATCTTTTAAAATTATAAGCATGTCATCTTTCATATCTAGATGTTTGGTTAAGAGTTTTTGAAGTTCTCTTTTATCAATTTCATCAAAACTAGTATATTGGGCTATTTATAAATTAGGAAAATAATTTGAAATGTGTTTAAATGTTTTGAAATATGTGTTAATAAGAAATATGCTAGAAATGGAAAGTATTGAATATAAGAAATGTAAATTCCAAAAAATAGTGACTTGGGATTTGCACAAAAAGGATAATGAGTTGTCAAACATGTAAGGTGATACCTCAAAAGCATGAAGGTGATAGTATATATAACTAGGGATTTTGAAAAATACTATGAAATTTTTGAAGTTGAAATTACATTTTTGTAGTTAAATATGAAACTAAAATATTAAAAAATTATGCAAAAGTACTGGAAAATACCTAAGAACGTATTTGATAAAACTAGGGTTTTGAATTATTTTTTCCAAAATTAGTGTAGTAATTTGATATTTTTATAGAAAATTTGTAGTTTTAATTTTGAAAAATTGAGGAAAGATCTGAAAATATTTCTAAAATTAACAATATATTTTTCCTAGTGATTTGAATGTGTTTGTATGCAAATAGGACCTACTATGTGAAAACTAGGGTTTTGTTGAATTTATTAAAAATATTTCAATTAATTTGTAGTTTTCTAATTTTTAAATTTAGGAAAAATTAAAAAAATGCAAAAAATCAGAAATAATTAGCCCTAGGGTTTCTATGTTTTTTGTGCAAAAATTCAAAATAAGTTAGGTTCACCAAATGTTTTATATTTTTTAGGAATTAGGTGTTTAATTACTGATTAAATAAATAATTTTTATTAAATGTAAATTAGTAAATAAATATGCTTTTATTAACCTACTAATTTGTGCAAAATAGATATGTATTTTATCTTTTCTAAAAATAACAAGAAATATAGAGAAATCAAACTTAGCTTATTCTGGGTTGAAATGGATGATTTGGGATCTAAAAATTGTTATGCAAGGATAGAAGACTATCATAAATAAGACCTAGTACATTGTTTCTAGATTATATAGGAGCATTGAACTCAGAACACCTTGTTATTTGGCATTGTAGTCTACTTTTCAAAGCTATTGTCCCATTTTGGAGCTATTATCCACATCCAGTGTTGTTATCCTGGTGGTCCATTTTTTTGGGTTTTTCTTGGTAGAACTATAACACCTTAGCAATGAAATATTGAAGCCTGATTTTATGTGAATCTCATTGTGTGTCTTATTTAATCTTCCAAATCCTTAGGATATCTTAGTATTTAAACTTGTATAGCAAACTTAGGAAAGAGAGAATGGGTTAGTGTGTAAAAGGCACATTGGATGTACTTCACACCTCGTGTGTGGGCATGTTGCCTACATATCAATACTCTGAAGAGGGATCAAGCTAATGTAGTCCTCCCATTTGAAGTGCTTGGTGTAATTGTGTGATGTATGTAACTAGATGCAAAATTAAAATATACTTTGGATGACTAGGGACTATTATGAATGCTTAAATAGGCTTGAATTGGTCTTGGAAGGATACATTCAAAGAATAGGAAAGAGTGCTTGAGTGTTCTTGCTTATATTCTTACTCTTTTCTTATGAATGAGTGCCAACCATTCTAAATGGACATTGAATGGCCTTTAATAGGGAAACTAATGATTGTGGGTTAGATGAGCTTATATTAAGCAAACAAGGAAAAAGATAAGGAATTGGGAGAATCTGACCATTAGAGGTGAAAATGAACTTGGAAAATAGTGTCAAAATAAGACACCCCTAAATTTTGTCACTCTTATCTAAATTGGGCACTATTTCAAAAGGAGGATGAGCCCTAAGGGGATGGATTTGCATTTAAGAGTGTTATCTAGGTCTCCAAAAGCTGAGTCTAGGAAGCTACAGGTGATTGGGAATTAGTGAAAGTCTAGATGAGAAGGGTTTAGTGAGTAAGAAATAGGACCTATAGGTTGGGTGATATTATCCATTAAAAAGTCATCCAATTTCACATTTTATATGATTACAGGTAACCTATAACAATCATTTTGGAAAGCTCAGACATTGAACCAAATGAAGTTTAATACAAGGTTGACAAAGAGAGGGTCTATAGAGAGTTGATTTTCATTGAGTTTATGAATCTTAGGAAAACTAATAAAGGGACTTGGTTTTCATCATGAAGTATTATGTTCAAGTCTTAATACTTTCAACACTCAAGGAGGCTAGTTTGATCATCAAGAAAAAGCCAATAACATTCATAATAGAAGTATCATGAATAGGTTCATAGAAAGAGACAAATTAATGTTTCAAGGAGGGATTAATAAGAGGAAGAAGGCACCTACATCCCTCAAAATGATAACTAGAACCAAATAAGTGCACATGATTCTCCTTGAACCAATATGAAGTTGAAAGCAAAGAGACATATTTTAAGGAAGTTCATACCTGAAAGGGTGATTCAATGATACCAAAGAGATGTGTACTAAACAAATACATAAGGGAAATGTTTCTAAGTATTATCCTAAAGTAAATGGATACACTAAAAAATGACACCAACACTAAGGGAAAGCACAATCATAGGGGTTACCTTCATTAGGATAATGGTCTATGAAGGTTAACCTATCTATGATGGTGATTCAAAGAGTTTCATGAGCAATAAAGGTTTGTGGAATTAAAATTTTATATTTTAGAGGAAAAAACACCATTTAAATTCATGAATAAAATAAAACACCTATATTCATTAAAACCAAAGGGTTATTAGGACTAACAACCATGTTTAAGACATGAGTAAGGATGACAAACTTAGTGATCTCTAAGGAAGTTATGCTCAAGAGGATAAGAGTTATAAACAAAATGATGGATTAGGATCATTGGAAATATGGAGAGGGTCACAAAATAATGTTTTTAAATTTTTATTCACCTTAGAATCTCCATCTATAGCCTTGTTGTACACATGCCCCTTTCCAAGATTGGCATTGATAGTGTGAAGGTGGTATACAAGGTTGTCATGTTCAAGGAAGTATCTTAAGAGAGAAAGGGGGTTGATAATAATCAGGAATCATAGATTAAAATCTTAATTACTTGTTATAATCAACCTAACTAATCATTAATATCACCTACATCATTGATCACATAGGCATCCATGGGTTTTCTTTGAAAAACTTGAGTCATATAGAAGTGGTAAGAGGGCGAAGAAAATCCAATGAAGAGTGGAATAATGGAAAGAGAGGTTTCATGAAATATTAAAAGAACATTCCCCTTGTTTATAGATCAAACCAAGGTAAAAATAAGGAAAAATTAGTTTTGAAATTTGACCAAGCAGGCACATGTCACTAACTTTTGCAAAATGGGCCTATAGGCCAAAATATGTGGGATCCAATCACAAATTTTGGTGGAGAGGCTCATTATGACCTAATATACCTATTAAATATTTTTTTATGTTTTATTATAATGGTATATATTTACTATTTTAGTGTATTCAACCCTATGTCTAATCATGATCAACATTAGAGCATGCCTTAGAGGTTTTGGTTATTTTGGGGAACCTGCAGGTTGAGTCAAGAAACAAAATTTGGTAATAATAATATAATAAACCCAAAAAATCATCCCATTCCATTATAAATATATAAATTACCCTAGATTCTTACACATTCCCCTTGAAGTCAAGAAAACATCTATTAGAGACCAGTTAAAGATTTGTTAGTTTTGGGTGCTAAGAAGGTGTTTAGCCTTCAAGAGGTCTTAAAACCATATAATTTGATGTTTTAAACATATATTTTCCTTTATAAGTGATAAATTTTAGTTTTTTAAATAATTATTTTGGAAAAACACAAGTTTAGGCATGGAGGAAGTATGTAAACAAACCAAGGTAAATTTTGGTAAAAAGGGTCTACAGGACAAAGTACACATCCAAAAGACTTTAAACTTGGTAATATTGGTCCTCATGACATAATAAACCTATTTTAATCTTGGTAATGTCATGTTATTAGTGTAATCTCCTGATATTTATATATAATCCCCTCTATGTCTCATAATGGTCATTATTCATGCATGCAAACTTTTTTAGAGTTTTGAGGTGTGATTGAGGGTTAAAATATTATGGAAGTATTTTAAAAGAATTGGAAGATGGTTTTAATCCCCTTAAAAAAATTTAAAAAGTTTTCACACTCTAAACTTCATGAAAACCCTAGTAGGTAGGCTTAAACCCCACAAGTAGGATCAAACCCCACAAGTAGGCTCAATAATATAAAAGTCAAAGTTAAATTTTGATAATTTGAGGAAGTGTTATGAGATGTTTTAGGTTTCATGAAGATTATTCCAAGCAAAGGAGGTTAGGATAAAGGTTAATTTGGTCTTTTGGAGTAATTTAAGCTTTTTAGGCCTAACACACCTAGTTTGAGCCCTTCTTTAGATGCTAATTTCTTTTATTTTCAAGGATGTTGAAGGGTTATATGTAATATATATTGATGGTCAGTATTGGTGTAATGATTGTCTTCATTGTATGAACAATTGTCTTGAAAGTGAGCTTGTTTGAGGTTGCAAAGGAGTCTTTTTTTACTAATTTTAGATTTTTGGACTCATAGATCCATTAAATGGTCTATAATTTATTGGAAACTACCCACAATGTGTAGAGGACTCCACCCATATCATGACCAACCTATTTTGAAGAAAAATCTAGCATGTTCAAGTGTCAAGAAGGCCCAAAATTGCTAAAAATGCTTAGATTTGTAGGTTTTCAATGAGATAAATGGTCTATAGACATGTAAGAGGCCTAATGGACCTAAAACCTCATTATATGGAACTTGCAGCTCTTCAATAGGGTTTTTATGGTGCTTTGCTAAGATAATGGGTAAAAAATCCTTTTTTTTTTGACATTTTATACATTGTTGTAGGTTTAATGGTGATTTACACCATTATTATAGGTATTGAAGGTTATATAAATATTCATTTTATTCCTCATAAGCATTTCATGAATGTCTAAAAGTCTTCTATAGGTACAAAAGTGGTCTTCAAGGTGCCAAATAGCCTTGAGGTTTCAAGATAGTTGGTTGAGGATGGCTCAGGCTTGTGACCTCCATCAATGGGTTCTATGAGATTTTTAAGTATCATAGAGTTTATTTTAGGTTAGAGGAGAAAATTCAAGTTAAAAATAGAAAATAGACTCAAAAATCAAACATAAAAGATGACCTCCATGATTAGTTAAGTATTTTTTACTATGTCAGCTAACCTTTTCCCAAGCACCTTCTATAAGAGTAAATGGAAGGGGAGCATAAAAGTCTAAAGGAGAGAGATTTGGAGGTTGGGAATACAATTAGATCATTCATTGAGTTTTTAATGTCTTTGAAGACTTTCCCTTTTAGTTTATCATGACATCATCATCCTCAAAAGTTTTTATCTTCTAGTGTGTTTCTAAGCCAATAAGAAGGCTTGAGGATTATTTAGGCTAATGAAGGTTAATCTGTTGAGGAAGGATTATTTGTAATTGATCCAAATGTGGTTGAGAATTCATGGAGGGTTGTTGTGTCTCATTTATTGAATTATGTTTCCTTGCTTCTCCTATCTCTCTTCCCCTTTTCTCCTATATCTCCCATTTCTCCCCCTTTTTTTTAAGATATTCTCATTTGAAAAGGAAAAACCCTATCAAAATTTGTAAAAAATACCTTTTGAAGAAATACAAATATTTTTTCACCTATTTCTTACATCTAAATTGTGTTTAGTAAGCTTATACATGATGTCCTTATGAATAAGTGTTCTTCCATGTCTTGTCCTTCTTTATTTCCTCATTTTAGGTGTTTTCATGCTAGTTATAGGTCTAATCATGAGCTCTTTCTACAATTAATGGATGCTTGGTGTGAATTTTAGAATTTTTATTTTCTTCATGTATTATTTGGTGAGCTTAGTTTAAGAAATACTTATGAAAATTATCTAGTTTGTGAGGTTATGTAAACAAAAATTATCTTATACTGAGTTAATGTTTATTTCAGGCTTATGTGAGTGTCAATAAATTTGGTTTATGAACCTTTTAGTGTTCTTAGTCATCCTATACCCTCTTTATATCCCTTTTACAAGAAAAGGTACTAGTTTAGGTGATCTACCAAGAGGAAGGCATCCTTCTCCAGAGGTTCAACCTCACTACATGATACTCATATCTTGATGTTGCTCCAATATTATCACTGGTAGTGAGAGATCATAGAAAAATCTCCCATAAGGATGAAATTTTGTGCTATAGTAGTTTTACAACCAAAAGGTAAGAATGGAAGTGACCCCTATGGATTTTTAATTGATCATGACGAGATGTCTTTTTGGGAAGACTTGGAAAACTTTTGCTTGAGTTTAGATAATCCATCTCAACACCATAAAGATCTTGTAAAGGATACTTTAGTGATTGATTACTTTAAGGCTTATGGGTAGAATCAAGTGCAAATAATGACTAAAGTAGAAATTCCATTGATTATGCAAAATATATCAATATGGTAAGAGTATGATTAGGTGTTTGACTGACATTATCAACCCATGTACCTAGGGATGGAGCTAGAAGATCCAGTCACTCTCTTAAGAGAACACCAGTATGACAATAATTCCAATTGTAAGTGGGGGTTCCAATCAACACATAATAATTTGGCCTCATGTATCCAACTTGATGAAATGAGTTTTTCTTCTAACCCTGGAGGATTAAAAAAATGTGTGATTTGGTTAGTTATTTTGAGTAGTATGTTGTCATGTTTTAATAAGTGTGCTATACACAAGCTTCTATATAGTTGTATTATTTCTTTAGTGTCTTGCTTGGTTTGATCCTTAGGTTTTATGTGTGTTTCTTAGGCTTAGGTCTTATTACTTTGTCATTTTGTTATGTCTTATTATTTGATGCAGTCTAAATGGTCTTCAAGTATTATTACCATGTTGAGTAATGAAGAGATTATAGGTTCCCTTAACTAGTAGGTTAGTCATCCCTCAGTGTCATAAAAAATGTTGACATTTTAGCTTGAAGGCCAAATTCAACCCCTAAAATCAAAAACTTGTAGGTGACAACTATCCTAGCCTGATTATGGTAATCTCATGCATGGTCATGTCATTATTGGTCTTATTGAGAGTGTTTGAGACTTATTAGAAGTGTCACTGATGTGTTTAGGTATGCTTTTGAATAATCATATATCACAATTATTTGAAGGTCCATTGCTAGTGTATTAGTTTACATGATGGCCTTGGAGTGATTAAATAGAGTATAAAGATGTATTAGAGGTCTAGTAAAGGTATTTAAATATTATTTGAGGTCATAATATGAAGGATTATTGGTGTGTTTAATGTCATTATCCTTGGTTTATTCATTTAAGCCTTTTCAACCTTCATCACCCCTCCTTAAGCATAAAATTCCACTAAAATAACCTCATATGAGTTAGTATGCCTTGCAAAACATTAGAATAGGTCTTAAATAAGTCCCATTTTCTATCTCTAATCATGACTAAGTGTTCTTGCCATTAAAATTCCCTTTAAGACTCATTTACACTTCCCCACTAGCCACATGAACCCCACACATGCCAAAAGGTACCCTTTCATCTCTTCATGTCACACCACAAATTTTAAAATGTTAGTTATCTTGTGTTTTCCCCCTCTACCCTAAAATGGTGGTTTTAGCTCAGAAACATGGAGAAAATAGTTTTTTCAAGTGCTTCTTACATATTTTATGGAATTATATAGACATATCCATATAAAAGTTAGAGGATTTTAGGATGGCTCATATCTAATGTGTTAGACAAGTTTCATAATAGAAGGATGCACCATAGACTCAAAACTGTTTCGCTTACGTCATCTTCCTTCTTTACAAACCAAGAGAACTCTTAAAGTTTGTTCTCACACCATATAAAAGAGAGAGAATGAAGACCATAACTATTTGAAAAAGGGAGTAGACTTTGTCAAATTTCATTCATGATAATGTTTTTATGTATTGGCCCTTGAGCCCTATGGACATTCCTTAAGAACTTAAGGTATTCGAGCATCATCCATGTCTGCACAGCTCAAATACAACAAAATGGCTTTCATGGGTTTCTAACTTACTTTGTAAAACCATTGGTGTTTCCTATTTCCTAAGACCTTGATTGAACTTCTCAAATATATTTTAGTATTTTGCCCACTCATGTGAGCTTGTAGAACCATGAAACAACCAAGATGGAATAGTATGCAGTCTACAGGTAGATTTGAGTAGTGAACATAGTGTTGATTGGTCTCATTATAAGGATTTGACAATGTGAAAGGATTGGTTGAGTGTTCCAATCTTCCCTATACCTCTTTTATTAAGGTTGGTTTTCAAAATATCCTCTTATCATCTCAAAGAGTGTCTTTAATAAAATAATTCATATGCATCATAGGTTTATTGTCTGTTATCTAATGGTTCTATTAGAGCCTTCAAACATAGTCAAAAAATGGAATAAGGTGTTAGCGTCATAATATGTCACCATCATATCCTTAGGATTAGGTATATTAACCTCCATGATAGCCTCATAGACCTAAAAACCTCCCTCCTTTCATCCAAAGTTCACATAGTCAATATAGCAAAGATTAAGGTTTCTTAGCCAAGATTAAGGTTTCTTGAATATTCGTAGGATTCCTTTTTTTATTACATATTCATTTACCTAGTCCCAAAATATATGTTTTGATAAGAATATGTATTAGGTTTTTAAAGGTGATAATGGGATTTCCTGGAATGGTCTCCATATTTTGGTTCATGTCATATTCATACCTCTACCATTTTATATTATCTTCACTACGATTACACTATGTTTTTATGTTGTTTTCATGTTCCAACCCCAAGATCACTCAGTCATAATCATCCACCATTCCCTCAAAGTTTAAACTATGTGAGATATGCCTATACACACCTTTTAATCCTTAAAATCCATAACATCATGGAAGGTTTGTTCTATATATGTCATATACCATACTGGAGTAGCAAAAGAACACCCAAAATATTAAATACAATACTCACCTGTAGATAGTATTTTTTGGAATATTATGATTGAAATGGAGGTGAAAAAATATGTGAAAATTCAAATATAATATGAGATAAAAACTCAAAAGCCAACTATGAGGTATATATTCTCATTTAAGGTCTTTACTCTATAGGTATTCCATAGGGTACTCAGTCTATATAGAGGTGTCTCATGATCACCTACAACCATGTTAATAAGAGATGAACCAAGTTAAATATAAGAATAACCTTGATACCTTAATGAATATATTAATTTGAATGGATCAATGACAAATTCTGATTCACACTAGGGTTAATTCAAGATTTTCTCAACAATATCATTAGGTTGATCTAAAGTCAAGATCCTTATAGAAAGACCTATAGTCATATCTATAGACACACTCAATCATGAGCCAAATAAGTGGTACAAGAAATTATTGAATACTTTAAATTTAATTGAATCTTAAAATTAGTTCATTAACTACATAGAGATAAATATAACCTAATCATCATGTTGAAAACATCACCTACACACTAGCATAAAGTATCACTCACAGTGATAGGGTGAAGAACAAAATAAAAAAGAGGATTGAGGGTTCAATATTGGTTTATACACACACACACACACACACACACACACACACACACACACACACACACATATAATGATATGAATATATGAACTTTTGATATTTTAGTTGATAAAAAATGGTCCTTTAAAAGTCTTATAGACCTAAACCATGATGCATTTATGTACTAGATCCATTGAGTTAAAAGATTCACCTGCAATAGTATTAGTCTTGACTCAAGGAGGATGTGTAAGTTTAAGGTCAAATTATTTATGAAAAATTACTCAATTTGACCTAAATTCACTACTCAAGAGAGTAAAATCCACACACATAGGCCCAAATAGACCTAAGTATCATATATAGGCAAGAAATATAGTCAACACCATAAAGTATCTTAGGAAAGTTAGTGGTGTAAAGGCATATACATATGTGATCACACTTGAAAATTTGGTACAAGTATTATTTAAAACTATAATAATATTTTAATTATATCCTTAGGTTTATATAAGTATTGGATACATTCACTAGTTTCTCTCAAACAAACCTCAGTATAATAGTAGTAATTAAGGAGACTAGGTGAATAAGTTAGAGGTTTGAGGATAAAAAATTAAGTTTTTTAATTAATAAAAAGAGTTTTAAGATAATAAGAAGTGATGATAGTGTATGATTATACTATGTTATTTTGATAACACTCATTTTTATAATCAAAAGGCCTTGATGACTAGTTGTGAAGACAAGCTTGTGAATTAGTGACTGATGGCATCCACATGTTCTGAGTGTTATTTTAAGATATCAAAGTACCTAATAGGAAGATAATATAAGTGAGATAGATAAAAATTTCATGGTGATAATAAACCTCAAGTGAATTAGAAGGCACTAAAACTTACACATTAGGGTTTTATGGTCTTGAATACACACAAACCCTAGACCAAAAGTTGAGAGTGCATAGAGGAACATGGTTAGGTTTGGTGATTGAAGATAGTTTCAAAAGCTATAAAAAAATAATAAGGGAGATTACTAATGATTTTTACATCCATAAAAACCATCTAAATTCCATTGAAACTCATAAAACTCAATATCATGCCTCTTTAGGCCTAAAACCAATCTTAGGCCTCAAGACCCATAATCCCTATTAGAACACATTCAGACCCTTCTTAAGAAAATAAAAAAAATTAGAATGTATAGGAGGGTTAATTATAAAATTTAATGAAGTTTTATGGAATTTAGATAAAATATTAATTTTTTTCTTGAAAACCTCTTTGAGCTACACAGTATGGGCAACTAGTTCAAACCATCACTTTAGATAATTATATCCTATATAGCATAACAACTTGGAGAAAATTATCTTAAGGTATTTTATTAACCCATATGCACATTAAATTCATGAAAGAGTGGTATATATTTATGAACTTAGGTGCATAAACAAATGCTAAGAAATTAGCCTACATAGACTGTGTATCAAAGCTCACAAGCCTACTTCTCTACGTTCATATCTTGACACACTCTTTACATGGAAATAAAAAATTATAAAAAAAATTTAAATGGGTATATGTACCTAAAATCCAATAAATTATTTTTTTATTTAGGGTTTTGTACTCTATGAATCATTACTAAGAGTTCTAGACCCCTAAAACCCTGCTTAAACCCTAAGCAAACCCAATTTTGGAAAACCTAACATTTTGGAAACCTAAAAATCTAGAATAACCTCATAAACACCTATAATTTCAATTAAACTTAGAGGAGGGCTTGGTCATGGTACATGAATTTAAAAAATATAAAAGTAAGTGTCATAAACTTGTACTTTTCCAAAAATTTGAGTAGAAAGAATGGTGTAGAGTTATTTCAAAAGCTTCCAACTGCTGGAGGGGGAGATTTAACACTTATTACACCTTATAAAGTCATAATATACCCAATTATATTCCTATAAACATCTATATAACTCAATTTTAAATATTAAGTCTATAGGCATGAGAGAGAAAGTGACCTTGTTGTCTAGGTGAAGCTAGGATACAATTGTGCATTGTTTTGAAGAGTTTGATTAGGGTGTTAAATAATTGTTTGAGCTTGTGACATGCCTATCCACATGATCATAATATCTATTTTAGGTTTTATGGAAGCCAACATACACACAACCAATAAATTAGGCTTGATAGGTCTAATTCACTTACTTTCTAAACAAAAAAGTTGAAGAATGGCATATATATGCTATTTGGTAGGTCAACACACATTAATTTGACTTATGATTGATGATTATAGGGTAAGATAGGCACTATTCACAAACATGATAATATTTTTAAGGTAGTTTTATAGTTTGGTCAATGCATGATATGACTAATGGGCTACTCAATGCCTCATGGTCGCTAATTTCACCTCAATCCCACCTTATAACTACCATATGGTGGCGTGATTTACTATTTTATGAATGTAATTGCCTTGAAGAGGTTTGAATCAACATCCATCACCTCACCTCAATGCCAAAAAGGGCCATTAAAGAAGAATAATGCATGGAGAGTTGAAAAGAGGATTGTGTGTAACTAATGAAATTGTTGTTTGAATTGTCTATGGTCATTGATGACCTTATCTCTCTCTCCTCCATGCAATTCTCCCCTTACCCTCTCTTGATTGGTTATATATTGAGGCCTTTAGGCCTTGAATTGTATCCCTCTTCTCGGTATGTGTAAAATATACTTGTTTTTACTTATACACCTACTTGGTCTGATCAATAAACTTTTATAGCTCATTCATGGTAGTTTCTATGGTTGTTATACTTGTTTTGATATGCAAATGTTATAGATTTCCCTCCCTTGCAAGTCCTTATTCACTTATATGTCAAGAAGGTGTCTTATATAGGTTATGTGGAGTGTATAAGTATTATTGATGGGTTTTGATGTGTGATATGGCTGGTAATAGTCTCCTAGTAGGCATTATTATGACCTTTGCATTCTTGTCACCTAGTACAACCTCCACATGAAACATTTTTGCATAGGAACTCATGAGGATGATTTTTGAGTTGTTTTTTAGTCCATTAATGCTTTTAAGAGATAAATTTGACTGAGTGGATGAATTATTTATGTGCATTACCATCCATTAGAGAAGGTTTTCTTTATGCAATATCTTTACCATTTTTATCGCAATAGAATTAAATCTTAAAAGATAATTTAAGATGACAAATCAGGGGAGCTAGCCTCATAAATATAGAGGTTTGACCTAGATAATAGGTAATCCATAGCCTATAGTTAAATCCCATGTTTGTCCAAGTCTGAAGTAGGTCTAAAACACCTCCTTCATAGGGTGTAACTTGGGTATCTAAAACTAACCTTTCAAAATGTGAATGTAAGTTATTACTCCATTTGAAATCCCTAATTAGACTTCACTTAGCATATGACAATCTAATTTCATGGTGCCATGGTGATCTCAATAGTTTCCCATTTGATCTTAGAGTATAAATATATGTTGAGGTTGGTCATGTGTAGTAGGTTTCTTATGTCTTATTTTCACCAAGTGCTTTATAACATAATGTGTGCCTTGTTTAGTCTAGTTTCTTTTACTTTGTTTGTTATTCTTGTCTTCTATGTGTTTGGAGGCCAAGTTAGCTATCTTGTCTTAGTCAAGGGCTTAAAATTAGTTATCAAGATCTAACGATGTTTATTTCAAAGTGAAATAGACTCCTCCTAATAAACATGCATGTCTACTAGTCTATTAGCATAGCAGGTATGCTACCCCTTTGAGTCACTTAAGATGTTAAAGAATTTGACCTCATAGGTCAAATTATCACCCCCATAGTTCAAAACTTGGAATTTTTAAGTTATTTCAAGTTATAATAGGGATTTATAAGTTTTTTTAAGGTTTAAGGTTAATTTGGAGAGGTTAAGGTAAAGGTCTTTACTTTTGTTAGGTCTATTTTAGTATTCCAAGTGTAAAGCCATTAATAAAAGTCTTTTATTTGTCATGTAAAATTTATCTCAAGTATGGTAGATGTCAACAAAAGGTAAATAAGAGGGAATTTTACATAAAACATGTATCAAGTTAGTTTGATTCAGTTTCATATGAAAAATGGCAAGAAGAGGGCATTGTATAAAAAAACATGTGTCAAGTTAGTTTGAGTTAGTTTCATATGGAAAATGGTAGTTATAAGTGGTTTCTAACACCAAAAATGAGAAGAAAAATGTGATTTTAAAGTGTGAAGGATGTAAAGGGACATCAAGGCCTCCTTTAAATATCTCAAGGTCAAAATTAGGATTTAAATGTAGGTACAAGTCCAAATAAGGCAAAAAATAATTCTTCTATTCTATGATCTCCTTGGCAAGTTTGTGAAGACTGGTTTCATATGATTGGTTTGTATAGAGGAAATAGAGTCAGCAGTTGTTGATGCCTAAATATGTAGCATATGTGTATAGAGTGTTTAAGAACACTTCTAATTTTAGAATTCTAATAATTTGGTGAATGATTTCTGGGTTATGATAATATTGTTATCTATTGATGGAATAGAGGCAAAGTAAGTGGACTATTTCACAATATTTATAATGTTTGGTGATTGGGAACCACCATTGCTAAATAGTTAATCTATGTAAAATATGAAGTATGTTACACTGAGAATTACAAATTATGATTAATAACTAATCTAAGATTGATGTTTACAATGAAAATAAAGATAGAGTGATCTAGTAAAAAAAGGAGCAAAAGGAAAGGTAAGGTAGATAAGAGATTTTGTTGATCTTCATTCCAAACATCATGACAAAGTTCAAAATTCATCTAGACATGCACTTAAATAATGCATGACATGAAGTAGCATAAGTTCAAATCCTATCACACATTAAAAAAAAATCTAAGGATGTGTTAAATAATGCAAATAAGACCCAGATTCACTTTAAATATTTACTCCTATAAGCAAAAAACATTATCCCAAATGCAAGAAGAGTAAATAAAATAAAATGAACCTAATAAATTTAAATTAACCTAGCATTGGAACAAGTTAACAACTCTACATTCAAAGGTGCACATAAAGAATTCATAAGAATAGTTAAAATTTAGAAATTAAACCAAACAAGTGAGAGAGAATCCATGATAACAAATACACAGACAAATATTGGACAAAATTTTCAAAATTCCTTTCTTATACTACTTGATTTAGGTTCACAAAGTAATTTTATCTCTAAAAACTCCCTCCCTGATATAATTAGCAATACATCTTTATATATACCCTTCATGAGTTATGATGGCCATTCCTTCTCAACATGCAATTGGACAAGTGTGAGGAACAACTGTCCCTTTTACAATGTTCTAGATACTCCATAATCGACTGACCCAAAAGTAATGTGCTTTACAAGATGTAGATGATTTTACAAAATAATATGCTATTTAATAAATATACAGTGTTAAGCCATAAAAAAAATATTCTTAAGTCAACTAATTTGACTTTGAGAACCCTTTGTTGTAGTTTTATCTCTCTAGCAGGATCTTCATTTTGTAATCTTGTTCCTTAATTAGCTCAAGGTAGATAATTTATTTCATGAAGATCTCCTTTATCTGACATGATAATATATTGTGGTATTTATCTACCCTTCTTAATGCCTCTTTGATGTTTTTGGCTTCACTAATCTTTTCCTTTATACTTAGAATCATATCCATGATCCTATTATTATCAATAAAAGTCTTGCCTATGCTTTGGTTCTTACCTCATACATCAAATGGGAAGATATTTTATTTAATTCATCATCTATAATTAGACCAATTGGACTAGTTGTGGTGGTATCCTTGACTAAACTCCCCAATACATGCACTATTCTATCTTCTAATTGTTTGAGATAATTTTAAAGATCTCCCATCTCCCAAGACTATTTGCTCATGTATTCCCTTGAAACACTTTTTTGGGATATCATTACTAGAAATTCTATTAATTTATCATTCATGGAATATAATTTAACTACTGGGTCAAATTCTCTTGCATAGATGCTAATTTAATCATCCTTAGCTCAATTATAATGCTCACAAGGTCTAACTAGGGTTCTCATGCTTTCTAGGGTTTTTTTGAAGGTTTCCTTAGAGATTTAAAGTTGGAAACTTGTCAAAATCATATGAAATTCATGCCTCAAATTTTGTTTAGATCTCCTACTTATACTATTTATTTTCCATGAATCTAAAAATTCTCTTGGAGTAACTAGTCTAGCTTATGTGGCTACACCATGACATCTCCATGGCATTATATTCATCAATATTTAAAAAAGGACCATTTACATTTTAAAATCCTTATTTTATCTCACACTATTTGATTATCCCTACATGGATCTCCATAGACCATTGATCTAGATCTATAGGATTAAACACCATTAACTGGCTTGAAATATTTCATATGGTTGTGAAACTTATCACCACCATACTCATCCTATCTTTCTTTAAAAATTCACATTGATTTCACACCATTGGATCAATTTGTATAGATGAATGCACACTGTTGATCCTATTCACTAGATTGTGTCCTTTCTCCATGGATTACAAATTAGAATGTGTACGTGTGAATGTCTACCATAAATATTTGAAATATGCATGAGATTTAAGTTATGGCACACTAATGTGCCACTTATCACTTCTAATTTTTTCTATAGGGTATTTGAATGTTCAAACTTTAATTTTCACCATCATATCTTTCCCATCCAGTCAAATGCATGCCATATATTGTGATCTAGGTAGTCGAATGAGATTGGTTCCTGCAAATAGTGAAAATACTTAAGTTATAGCTCAAGGAACATAAAAATTAAGATAAAGTCTTATACTAATGTTTTTATTAATATTAAAAAATAAAAATAAAGCTTTAAGATAAAGTCTTAAGTTAAGTTAGAAATATAATAAAAGGGATCCCACATTTAGTTATACCTTGCTAAGATAAAAGGGAACAAAGGGGGATCAGGATGTGAAGAACTTAGGATAAATATTTTAGACTAAGATCTTGGTCATGTTAATAAAAATGAATAGAAACTTAGGATAACATATGAACTAAGTAAAATTAAAGTGTTGTCATGAAAATTTAAATAAAAGCTCCTACCAAATTTTAATTCAAAAGGAGTACTTAAACTAAATCTAGACTAAGGATTTTAACAATTCAAATATGAACTCAATCAATCATTTATATACCATAGGATATTAAAAGGGGTAATTTAATATTTAACACAAAACCTTGAGTATTTCCCATTTCAGATGAACTTAATTAAAAATGTAGCATAAAACATAGATATCTAATGTTAGTAATTTTAGATAAGATAAACCATAGCCATGAACAAATAAGCCAACCAGACCATGGTGTGGATGATCTTCAAATAAAGATAATGTGAAAAACACTCTAATGGTACTTTGATCAGATGAATTTTCAAATTTAGGGTAAAAATTTGCACAATTTAAGACAAGGGTCACCATTTTTTAGAAATGTGGGTATGTTGACCTCAACAAATGGTGACTTTTGGGAGAAACATAGCAATATGTTATAATTTAGAGACTATGGTTTAGACTAATAATTAAGCTACTTATTCCATTTTATCAAGAACCATTATTAAGATTATTTCATAGCTAGAACAAATATTACACATGTATAATTAGGATCAAACATCATGACATATCCAAGATGTGTGTGTTCTTTGATTTCACTTACTGATTTCCATAGGATTTAGAGAACTAATTATTGGTTCATGACTTAACCATTAACATTAACTTTTAGCATGTTTAGATATTCATTAAGAACCATGTTTTAGCTTAGGCAATGCTTGGGAATTTCTCTGTCACTAGATATACATCTATATCCTTGATATAGATGCCTTTGGCTTCACTCAAGGCCTTACTCCACTACTAGCCATGCATCAATAGCCTCGATGAAGATTACCAAAATCACCTTTATTTAGAAAGCATTTTGAATTTTGTAATAAGCTCTTATTTTTTGTATTTTTAAATATTTTGACTTTATAACAAAGGTTGGGAACTAGATTAGCCAATTTTTTGGATTTGGCCAAATATTTGATCTTTAAACAATCATCTTTGGTTATAAACCTTGTCCCAAGAAATTAATGTTTTTTAAGTACAAGCATGAATGTATCCTAATTATCTAATATTTCACTATATATGTAAAATCCTTATTAGAACCAAACTTAAATTTTAAAAAAAAATTATAATCTTAAGGAACAATTAACCTATTTATTACTCTTTACTATTTCCTTTGAATTATAATATTAAGCTCATACTTCAATAATCGATGATCAACCAATGTTGAGAAAACATATCTACATTCCTGAATTATGAGGTTTCTTTTGAGAAATCATATAAATCTTAAGTTGATGACTATCCAAAAGGACCTATTAAAATAAAGGAAAAAAACAAGGAAATCAAGCACACCAAGAAGAAATCACACCAACAAAATGCAAAGGAGACAAGCAAACAAATATATACAAACACTATGCACAAATAAGGAATATGAAGGAAAGAAACAAGAAAGAAACTAAAATAATAACTACCTAAACTAACTCTAATTAATATTATAGTTTACTCCATGAAGATCCTAGGCGGGATAATAGAGAAGTAGTGCTTAATGTACTACTCATTGATGTGTAGTGTCAACTTTGCTCCTTATAAGTCTTTTAATTTGATGGTGTTATCCCCTAAGATCTCAATAATCTGATATGGGTGAATCCATAAAGGTATGAACTTCCCATGCTTTCCTTTTAGTTTTAAGCATTCATCCCAAATAAGATCTAAATCTCCATGTCTAAACACCTTTATCTTAGAACATTTGTCAAACCACCTCTTGACTATGGTTTGGTGTCTACTAAAACTTACAAAATCTTCCTCTCTTGTATCTTCCATATTTATAATGTCTAACAACCTTGAATTTACAAATGATTGATCCTCCTCCATGTAATATTACATGAACCTATAGGATGGTAGCTTGAGTGTTATGGGAAATATAGGTTCTTGACCATATACCACAAAGAATTGTGATGCCTTGAGATCTCTCTTAACTCTTATTATATCTTCCCAAAGGGCATGCTTGAATATCTTGTGCCATGTCCTTTGTTTATTAGCTATAGACTTCTTTATAACTTTCATCAAGTTCTTATTTTTTGATTTAGAAACTCCATTGCCTTAAGGGTAATGGTTTGATGATAAATTGAGGAAAATGTTGTTGTCATATGCCCACTCAGTCATCTCAATGGATATAAAGGTAGATCCATTATCACAAACTAGATATATAGGTGTCCCAAACCTTGTGCAAATGTTTTCTTCTAAAAATTTGATCACCTCTTCAACCCTACACTTTTTAGTCACCATTTGATTTGTTTATCTTATGTAGTAGTCAATAAAAATCATAACATACTTATGACCATTAGATGAATTGGGGTTAATGACCCCGACAAAGTCTAGCCCCCATTGTGCAAAAGGTTTATCAATCATGATTGGCTTTAATGGAATGGTTGCCTTGGGATCTTTGGTGTTAAATAATTGACATGAGTGGCATTATCTAACATGTGTGTGAGCATCTTTGAAGATTTTAGGCTAGTAATACACCATCCCATTTTATTATGTGTGTTTTTGTCCTTCTAGATGGATGTCCACTTCTTATATTTTCATGGAAGGTGTTCATGATGTTATTTTATTCACTCTTAGAGACACATATTAAGTATATAACTTCAAAGTTATTTTTGTACAACACTCCATCTTTGATCAATAAATGGGATTCCTTGAGCCTTAGAGATCTTATTTTTTCTTTACTTAACCTTGTAGGATAATAGCCATTGATTATCAAATGGACAATAAGATCATACCAATCATTGGGCTGAAATTTTTGTTATTCTCCCTACATAACACCTAGCATAGGATTAGAATTGGCAATCAAATGAATTAAACCTTGGCACCTTACCAAATTTGGTAGTCTTCATCTCAATGTCATATTCTTGGAGCACATACATCCACTTACATGTCCTTTTTTCTTGCTCATTTTGACTTAGCATGAGCTTAGTGATAGGGTCTAGTAGGATTTCATGTACCTTATTCCTAAGAATATAATGCCTAAATTATTTCACTACCTTGACAAAAGCACATGATTTTTTGTCAATCAAAGAATAGTTTAACTCATAATATTAAGTTAGTGCCCATTAAAGCTACTGGATGGTCACATCCATCTATCTTCTGAGTTAAAATAATAGGTATTATATGATCTAAAGTAATGGAGTAAAGATGATTTTTTTTAGTAAATTCTAGACTTATCAAAACTAGGGCTTTTCCAATAGCCTCTTTGATGTCTTTAAAAGCTTTCTTGGTCACTTAATTACATGTGATTTTGACATCCTTCTTCAGCATATCATTCAGTGGCTTCACAAATTTTGTAAAACCAAAAATGAACTTTATTACAAAGATTATTTTACCATAGAATAACTTTAATTCCTTCCTACTACTAGGGGGAGCTATATTAGATATTGCATTTACTCTATCAAGGTCTATAGAGATTCCCTCAGTGATAACATGTCCTAATAGTTTTCCCTTAGTAACATAGAAAATATTTTTATTTGGGTTGGTAGAAATACCATACCTTCTACATCATTCAAATACCTATTGTAGGTATATATTATGAGCCTCCATATTTTTAGAAAAGATAGTCAGATCATCCATGTCTATGATAATGCACTTACCTAAAAGACATTGGAAAGCATGATCCATAGCCCTTTGAAAAGTGGATCCCAAATTTATAAGTCCAAATGTCATTATTTTATAGGAAAAGTTGGCCCACTTAGTAGTAAATTTAGTTTTAATCCTATCTTCTTGGTTCACCAGCACCTAGTTATACCCTAAAAAACCATCAATAAAAGACGTCATAGTAGAAATAGATATAGTTTGGATCACTTGGTCAAGAGAAGGCCATTGATAATTATCCTTTTTAGATGATCTATTGAAATTCTTAAAATTAATGCATAGTCTTATTTTACCATTTTTATTTCTGACTGGTACTAAGTTAGTTACCTAAGTGGAGTGCCTAATGGGAAACACAATCTTGGCATCTAACATATTCTTGACCTCTTTATGTATTAGTGGTTATAAGACTAGGTTGACAGGCCTCTACTTTTGTCTAAAAGGTTTGAAGTCTTCCTTTAAAGGTATGGTATGTGTTATGACCTTTGGATCAAAAATCTTTAGGTCATCATAGGACCATGCTATGACATATTTATATTTGGTTAACAATTATTTGGATCTTTTGGATTCAATGCTTGTATAGGCTATACCAATATTAAATAACTAAGTTTGACCTTAAAGTCAAAGATCAATTGCATTATAATATTTCCCACTTACTTTGGGAATCTTAATAGTCTCAGCTTGTTTGTCTATGTCAAATAGTCTCTCTAAGGCAATCATGCCTTTGGGGATCTTATTATCATTCAATTGAATGACCTTGTCATCAGGTTTGCCAAATTTTTCAAGAGTATTTTAATTTAATTCATATATGAAATGAGCTTTAAATGATCTTGATCTAGTCATGAATTCTAGGATTTGTTGGTCATCACTAAATACCTATAGATGGTTTACATTATAAGGTACTGAATGGCATAGAACCAACTCAATACTAAGATTATGGGAGTCTTAGCCTAGTATAATATTTATAGCTACTAAGGAAAGCTCATGAACATCCTTATTCTCTTCCCTAGGGATGGAATCAATGTTAAAACCATAAAAATATTCAATCAAATCCTAGATTCTAAACTTGTATATTTTAAGATATAACAACTTGCATTGGTACATACTTCTTACTTGATTAACCATTAGCTATGAGTCACCATATACTAGAAGTTCCTTGACTTTATACTTTATGGAAAGTTCCAATCCTAATATTAATGTTTTATATTCTTCAAGATTTTTAGTGCAAGAAAACTAAAGTCTATGAGAATCATTATATTCTTAACAAACATGGTTAGTTAGAACAATTCCTACTCCAGATCCATACTTACACATAGAACCATCAAAATATTGTTTCTAGAATCTAGGTATAATATGACAAACTTTAGAGTCACATACCTAAGAAGTCTCAAGAGTGTACACTCCTAAATCAGAGTCTCCCATGTTAACCCTTTCATTGACAACATTATACTCAGTGATCATGTGCTCCATTTTAGGCTCTCTTTCTGTCCTAATTTGGTTGGGGACTCCTTCCCAAGGCAACCACATATGTGAATAATCTATTGACATATAAACATTCAATATCCTAGTCTAGTCTCTACTCAACATCTCATAAACATCAAGGATGTCCACCACTTGGATATCAATGAACTATTAGATCCTTGGCTTTGAGGCAATCTACATGTGAAAATTTAACAACTCACCAATTGATTTGACTCTTGAACTATCTAACTGAGTTACAACACTATCAGATTTGATTGGAATCAAACCATGTTACTCACAAATACCTATAGGCATGATGTTTATAAATGCATATGAATTTAACAAATAATTATGCAAGTTATTACCAAATATTATGATTATTAACAAGAAAGGTGGGACATTTTCTTTGTTATTGTGTATTTCAACATTGGCATGTGAAATGTTTTATGGTTTAATAGGTTTTTTACGCAAGGACTCTAACAATAATCCTTCTATTCAATAATCAATGTCAGCTCATGCAATGTGATGTTATCCTTAATATTTTTCATGTCCTTTATAATATTATATCCATTATTATTTAAATAACTAGATGTATTATTATTATTATGCTTATAATTAATTCCCTTAGGAGGCTCTAAATTATTATTTGAGGTAGTATCATGAGAAGTGTCAAAGTTATTTGGAGGAGTTGAAGTGTTCAATGGTTACTTCTTCCCCCTTTATCTCAGAGAATAAGTCTTATTCAAAAATTGATGAAAATCATGAATCTCTTCAGGAATATCCTCAATCTCATTATCCTCTTGGAAATAAAACTCGAATGTCTCCACCATGAGATTTGAATCGAATGATATAGATGACTTTGAAGAACCAAATCTACTTCCATAATAATCCTTATTATGGATAACTTCAAAATTATCTAACTCTTATTGAAAGGATTCAAATCATTACAAAATTCAAAACAATCTATTTACTCATGCTTACAAGTGTAATGAAATCTACAATAGTTAGGTAAAGCAACATCAATAAGATTTATATTAGGCACACTATTGCTAGTAGATGGCTCATTATTCTTTTTGTTGTGGTAACTATCACTTGGCAATTTGTTAGTGGGCCTATTAAACCTTTGAAAGGATAAATTCCTATGAGACCTCTCTCCAGTATTGTCTACTTATTTTTGTAATTGAAGGAAGTCAGTGTTAAAATTGTTCCATTTTGAGGATAGAGTCACTCTCATTATTTGGTTCCTTATAATTATGAACTTGAGTATTAACATTAGTTATGTGCATTAAATCTTTTTGATCCCATAGATGAGATCCATCGGTAGCATTATTCAAGAATCCCAAGCTTTGAGTAGGAAGTAAATGACTCAAAGGTAGTTGGTTTGAGACTAGAAATTAGTTCAATCTAGGAACATTTTAGTTGGCATTGGGAATGACTTTCAGAATAGGTAAACATAGATTGACATTAGGAATGGAGTATGTCAATTAGACTTTGAGTTGCATATAATCATTAATGATCACAACCTCAATATAAGTTAAATATAATGTATTCATGGCCCTAACAACTCTCTTTATAAACATATAAGTCATGGGATCTAAGGCATCCTTATACATTTTAAAAGATAAAGCCTCTTTAGGTTTGTAAGGAGATCTGGTCCTACTAAAAATCTTCTAAAATCTAGAATTCAAGGCTCTTGTGGGCTCATTTTCATCTCTTTTCACTATGGTGAATTGTTGGTATAATAAACAAGGACAAATGATATTACCAAATCGATCAAGGAAAACATTATTAAAATCAACCCCATTCGTAATGTAGTTTTTAGGAAGGTTGAGAAACCATTCATATGCAACATATTTTAAAGTAAAAGGGAATAATATACATGATACATCTTCATGAGTCACATTTAACAATTTTAAAGAAGATTTTAAATGTTTAATGTGTTCTATAGTGGTTATAATACCACTAAGACTAAATGTTGGCAAATACTTTTTATGATTAACAGGAAGGTCATGTACCACACCTAACACATTGATTGAAGAACTACCTAGACAAGCCATACCTTGATAGGGATCAAACATAGTGTCACCCTAAATTGGTGAAGTTGGCAAAGACTTTAAAATTCTACACTTAACTTTGTCTCACCTAGCTCTCCTATGAACTTCTAATGAAATTAGAGGTTCCCTAGTCTCTAAAAGTGACCTTGTCCTAATTCTTGGTAATTTTAGCTTCTGGGATTTGAATATTTTGAAAAATATGATGTATCATTCTTATATTTGTAGGGAATAATGATCAAATTTGCACATTAAGCATATTTCTAAAATATTTATATAAAGGATGATAAAGGACAACAATATTTAAATAATTTGTCTCAAAGATGTATCAAAACATGTAAGTATGATTGATATTTACATGTTGAATCTCAAATAAACTCAAATTTGTAAAGGATCTATTAATCTTTGATTAAAAAAACTCTTACTAACCTCAAACCTATTGAGTTGATAAATCTTAAGCCATATTTACCATAATTAACCATATACCTTAAAAGAACATAGATATTATTTAAAATAAGCACAAATAATGGTCTAAGACCACAAAGATTAATTACCTTTACATAATTGAGTAAATAATGACACAATTCATAATAATGAGCAAAAATACTCCAAATCTATAAAGATATAACTAGGCCCTCCTTATTGCACTAATGAAGCCCCTCCTATTAATGCTTGAATATGTATCATGGGTGTCCAAAGTGTTCAAGAACACTTCTCATTTTATAATCTTAAGAATTCATTACATGAATTATAGTTTGTGATAATATTGTTATCTATTGATGGAATAGAGGCAAATCAAGTGGACTATTTCATAATATTTATAATGTTTGGTGGTTAGGAGCCACCATGGCCAAATAATTAATCTATACAAAATATAAAGGATGTTATGTTGAGAATGGGTAATTATGATCAAGAAATAATCTAAATACTAATATAAGATGGATATTTATAATTAAAATTAAGCTAGAGTGATCTAGTTAAAAAGGAGCAAAACGAAAGGTAAAGCAAAGAAGAGATGTTACTGATCTTCATTCCAAACATCATGATAGAGTTCAAATTTCATATAGACATGCACTTAAGAAATTTATGATATGAAGTAGAATAAGCTCAAATCCTATCACACATTAGGGAAACATCTAAAGATGCTGTGAAATAATGAAAATAAGAACCATATTCACCTTAAATATTTACTCTTACAAGAAAACAACATTAGCCCAAATGAAAGACAAGAAAATAAAATGAAATGAACCTAAGAAATTTTAAATAACATAGAATTGGCACAAGTTAAAAAATATACATTCAAAGGTTCACATAAATAATTTATAAGAATAATTAAAATCAAGAAATTAAACCAAAAAATTGAGAGAGAAGCCATGATATCAAACACATAGACAAATATTGGACAAACTTTGTAGAATTCCTTGGTTGTACTTCTTGCTCCAAGTTTACAAAGTAATTTTATCTCCAAGAACACCCTCCCCAATACAATTTGTTATACCTCTTTAGATAGACCATTCATGAGGTATATTGGTCATTTCTTCTCAACATGTAACTGGACAAGTGTGAGGGGCAACTATCCCATTTAAAATGTTCTAAATACTTCCTAATAGATTGACCCATAAGAAATGTGTTTCACAATATGTACATGCATTAATAAAAGAATATTCTATTTTAAAAATATATAATGTTAAACTACAAAATGAATATTCCTAAGTCATCTAATCTAACTTTGAGAACCCTATATTATAGTTTTGTCTCTCCAACATGATATTCATTTAGTAATGTTGCTCCTCAATTAACTCAAGGCCAATAATTAGTTTCATGAAGAGCTCCTCCATTTGAACTTCTAAGTTCTTGTGGTCTTTATCTACCCTTATCACTGCCTTTTTGATGTTTCTATCTTCACTAATCCTTTGCTTTATATTGAAAATCATATCCATGATCTTATTATTATCAGTAGTAGTCTTACCTATAATTTGGTTCCCTTACATAAACTAATATGCTCTTTAATTGAGTTCATCATCTATAATTAGACCAATTAGACTAGTTGTGTTGGGATCATTGACTAAGATTCCCAATGTGTACACTACTCTATCCTTGAATTATTTGAGATTATTTGAAATATCTCCCATATCCCAAGACCATTTTATTTCATCTTCCCTTAAAACACCTTTTTGAGATGTCATTACTGGAAATTATATTAAATTACTCACTAGTAGACTATAATTCAGCTTCTAGGTCAAATTCTCTTGCATAGATGATAATTCAATCTTCCTTGGTTTTATTATAATGCTCATAGGGTCTAATTAGAGTTATCATGCTTGGTGGGGTTTTTTTAAAGGTTTCCTTAGAGCTTTAATATTGATAACTTGTCAAAATCATATGAACTTTATGCCTTAGATTGTCTTTAGATCACTTGTGTATACCATTACCTTATCATGTATATGTAAAATATCTTGACCTGATTATTCTAGCTTATGTGGCTCCATCATGGCATATTTATGGCATTTTATTCATCAACATTCAAAAAAACATAGTTTCCCTTTGAAAATCCTTCTTTCATCTCATGCCATTCGATTATCCCTATATGGATCATTGCAGACCATTGATCTAGATCTAAAGGATCAAACACCATTGGCTATATTTCAATATTTCCTATGGTTATGACACTTATCACTGCAACACTCATCCTATATTTTTTGAAAGTTCCACATTGATCTTGCATTGTTGGATCAATTTCCTCTACATGAACATGTACTATTGATTTTAATCACTATATTGTGTCCTTATTTCATGGACCATTGATCAGGATACATATACGTGAACATATACCATCAATATTTGAAAGATTCTTGAGCATTAATTTATGGCATGCAGTTGTGCCACTTGTCATTTTTGAATTTGTCTATACGGTCCTTAACTTTTCAAACTTTGATTTAAACCATCATATCTTCCCCATCTGATCAAACTTGTTCCATAGATTATGATCTAAAAAGTTGAACAAGATTGGTTCTTGTGAATAATAAAAATACTTATGCCAGAGCTCAGGGAATGTAAAACTTAAGATAAAGTCTTATACTAATGTTTTTATTCATATTAATAAATACAAATAAAACTTTAGGCTAAAGTCTTAAGTTAAGTTAGAAACATAATAAAAGGGACCCCATATTTAGTTAGACCATGCTAAGATAAAAGGAAAGAAAGGGGACTCAAGACATGAAGAACTTGAGATAAAGATTTTAGACTAAGGTATTGGTCATGTTAATAAACATGACTAGGAACTTAGGATAAAATATGAACTAAGTCAAATTAAAATGTTCTCATGAAAATTTAAATAAAAACACTCACCAAATTTTAATTCAAAAGGAGTGCTTAGGGTAAATATCTATGAAGGGTTTTAACAATTTAAATATGAATTCAATTAATCGTTTATAAACCAAAGGCTAGTAAAAGGGATATTTTAAAATTGAACACAAAACCCTAAGTATTACCCATTTCAAATGAACTCCATTAAACCTACAACTTGAAACACAAATATCTAATGTTAGAAATTTTAAATAATATAAAACTAAAGCCATGAATAAATAATCCAACTAGACCATTATTTGGATGATCTTAAAATAAATATAATGTACAAAACACTTTAATGGCACTCTAATCAAATGAATTTCCAAATTTAGGGTAAAAATTTGCACAATTTAAGACAAGTGTCACCATTTTTCATAATTAGGGATATGTTGATCTCAAAAGGACCTAAGCTTTTTAACAGAGTAGGGGAACCTAACTAGCTTCATATTCATGGCATTGGTTCTCAATTTGAAGCCCCCTCATTTATTAATAATCAATAATATCATGAGTAGTTCTAAAGCCATAACTAAATATTGGAGGGTTGATTTTGGGAATTTTCAGTGAAAAAATGAACTTTTCTATGATGAAAGAAGGTGGTGAAAGTCCTTTTAGGCCTTTACCATCACTAAAAATACACATCCAATCATATTCATGGTTTTCCAAGCATAAATGAGAAATATCTTTCAATAATAGTGAGTTTTTAGGTTTAATATTAGAGGGGTTTGTGAATTCACCAAGATTCAATTCCATATGAAGATTATGGGAAGTCTTATATCACAAGGCTCATTTTAGGAGACTATAAATTTAGGTTCCAAGTTATTCATCATTTACACTATGGCCAAGTGCCTTGAGGAGATAGATATCTAGTTAAATATTCAAGAGGTGTGGCACCTTATTAAATTTTTATCAAATCCTTCGTGGAACACCTAATAGTTAACAAACATAATGAATACCTACAGGTCCTTTTAGACAAATTGAAAAAAGTGTGCAAAATTGGTATTAGGTTTAGAGTTTGAGTGAACATGAAAGGTTTGAAGAGGATGTGTAACATGAAAATACACTGACAATAGTGTCTCAATTTAGTAATTTTTCCCAAGAAGTACAAAATGTAAGAAAATCTTAAATGAGCCTAAAATCCTAAATGAAGCCTATAAGCTTGTAAACAAGAAGGTAAACTACATGAACATGTTTTGCTAGTTAGGGTGAATTAAAATTTAATCCATGTGTGGAGGATGAATATGATGAAGTATTAATTATTTTTATAGTGTTAAAATGAGTTTACTAACCAAATGAACTCAAGAAATACACCTCATAGGCTAGCCATGGATATAGTGAAAAAGGGACCAATTTTAATGAGACTAGATGAGGGATATAATAGGTAAAAAATGAAAAATGGGGTATGAATATAAGACTCTAATATTTTTTTAAAACACCAATTTATTAAAATATTCCAAAAATGTTCAAATTCTAAAAATATTATTAAATCCTAAGATGACCATCTACAACAAGCTAGGACTCCTTTATTAATGCATAGGCAAATAGAGATAGTTAAGGTACCTAGATTTCAAGATGTTTTGTGACTATTAAAAGGTACCAATGGGTTAAAATAAGTTTTTTCATACCTATTCAAGGTCTCCATTCCATCCACTCCCTTGACTTAAGGTAATAAAACCAAATAAACACCTATAATATTGTCTTCATGTCTTATTGTTGACTATGTATAGTGTGTAAAATGAAGTCAAATGGATTTACCAAGATAAAAAATATGGAAAAGGTATTCTAAGGATTTATTTTCATGTATACAAAGTAGATAAAGTAAATAAAAGGTCTTCATTAGCACCAAAATATAGAAAACATAGTAATAAGGTATTTAGGCCTAATACCATTCTTAAACCCTACCATTGGAATGATTAGCCATAATGGCAAGAATAAACTAAGGAGGACTTGAAACTAACCTCAATGGTTTTAAAATATATTGGTGGATGTGATTTAGGTACTAGTTTCTAGAGAAAGGCTCTAAATTGGCCTTTTTTGCCTAAAACTCTCTTTAAGGTGCATAGAAGGCTTACTAGCCACTCGAGAGACTAATATATTTACTTGAAACACCACTAAGAGTGATTATTGATTCTTTTTTTATCTTATATATATTATAAACAAACCACTTTATAACATTCATGGCCATCCAAATGGAAAACATTAAGCAAGTAAGCCTAGTTGGCTAATAAGCCTATATGACCAATGAAGATGAATCTTCATGAGATGCAATAAGGATTTTGAGTGGCATGTGTAAAAATTAAACATAAGTTAAATAGAATAAAGGGTAACCAAATATTACTTTGTATTATTTATAATATATGTAGATAATTTAAACCTAGTATCTTTGTGTGAAAATAGGGTTATAAGAAATAGGCCACAAAGAGAGTAATTCTGAAATTCATGAATGAGATTGTAGAATAGAGATGGAGAGATGATGTGTTATATATATTTAAAAAGTTACAAAGACAAAGATAATCAATTAGACCCAAATAAAATGGCTTGTCACTCTGTAATCAAGAATAAGGTGGTAGTTTTAAGAAGGTTTTATGAGTCATCAAGCAAGATAAAAGCTTGTATGCCACCTTGATGAAGTCATCATCAAACTAAGTGATTTTTTTGAAGAGATATTTTAAGAATATAGTATTTATTATTGTTTTTAACTAGTTATATGCATGATTTTTAACCATTATTAGTTTATGACCTCTCTCTCTCTCTCTCTCTCTCTCTCTCTCTCCCTCTCTCTCTCTCTCTCTCTCTCTCTCTCTCTCTCTCTCTCTCTCTCTCTCTCTCTCTCTCTCTCTCTCTCTCTCTCTCTCTCTCTCTCTCTCTCTCTCATCCCCTATATGTACTACCTTATTTGGAATTATGAGAATCCTCAACCTAATTATGGTTAACCCTTACTAATTTAAAAACTTGTAATTTACTTTTATTTTAATAAAAGATGATTTCCATCCTTATTAATGCTAAAATTAGTGTATATTTCATGGTTATTTAATGAGTGTTAGTAGTAGTGTCACATCACTCTTTCATTTTTCCTATCTCCTTACCTATTTAGAGGTTGTAGTCATCTTATCAAGTCATAATGAGTGTGTTATATGGTATTACATTGAATGAGTGTGGATATTACTTCATTAATGTCTCATATGATACCTATTTATCATACCCTCTTTGTTATTGTCTTGATTTTCACCTTCATACTGAAATACTAATGCTTAAAGTCTCATATTGAGTTAGCATGATAGGTTTCAGTATTTATTCACATTATTAGTGCAGTATAGGTAAGTTGAGTTTATTAATTTTATGTATCACCTCCATGTTTTATTTTATTTATCTCTCTCCCTATTCCTATAAATCAATAAGCTTAGTTGTAGTTTTAAGGTGAAACATTTAATGGAGCTAGCCCTATCTAGAGATTCGATTCATTGATTAGGGAACCTATAGCCTAGAGGTGTCTCCATGATATCAAATAATTGATGAGGGTTGAAATAATTATGCACATATATGATATAGATGTATAAAAAATAACATTAATTGACCCATTAGTGAACTAGTCATATTCACTTACTTGATTGGTCTTCAAGGTTTCCATATCTATTCTAAGCTTTCACTTGGACTTTGGGCTCAATAGCATCTTATAATTATTCCTAGGTATTATACACTTTAAAAACACTTATTTTTTGTTTTTATATCATTATGAATGATAATCACATCTAGTCATACCTTGCCTCTTAACCCTGGTCTCCCTTTATCAATCAACACTTCCTCTCATTCTCACTAGCCATACCTCTTAGGTCTAAAGGACCAATATTTGATTTAGGATATTATAGATAAATATTTTGTAATAGATATTTAAAAGTGATGTAATCAAACCTAAATGAACACCTTTCAACTGTAATCTCACCCTTAAACACTTATTTCCACACAACATACTCTCCATGGCTTCCTAGGCTAGTAGCCCTTTTTTGGATGTTTCTCCTTAGTGTAACTATTTTATAAAATTTATTTCATGTATATGGTTTTATTTGATCACAATTTATCTATATAAAACTTCTTATGAAGTTTTAATAACTTTTTTACTCATCTTCACCATTTTTTTATCCCTTTTCTCTTCATAATTAGCCCTTTTAGGCCTAATTCTTCCTAGTTAGAACACAATTAACCATAGACATAAAGAATCAGTCCTTGCACATATAAAACTTGTGAAATAATATATTTAACATTTAGTTCTCTCAAAAAACAAAGTTTCATATTTTTTAAGGGTTAAAACTCCTAGAATCTTCAAAACCCTAAATCAGGGGTTTTCATTGCTTGTAAAAGTTTGAGAGCATACCAAAATCAATAACTAGAGTTAAGACACATTTTAAAACCTTATGATATCACAAAAAGGTCAGTTTATTAATTTAACAAGTTATAAAATAGGTTATAAAAATTATTCAAACTTTATTTTTTTGGAATGAGTTCAAACACATAATTTTACACCCTATCCAATGGATTGTGCAACAATTTTTTAGGTCTATATTTCTGCACCAACATTCAAAACTTCACATAGGTTATTTATAAATATTTATCCACCTTTATAAATTATATAACTCACTTTAATATATATTCATTTATTTATATTAATTCAATGCTCTTCCCTTTATTCCTTGTGTATGTAAACAAGGGTGACACATATGCAAAATAGGGGTCTATGTTTTTGAGCAAATCTCAAGAAAGTTTATAGGGTTTGATGTGATGTCCATAAATATTTAAATGTGACAAAAAAATATCAAACTTTATCCATGTAAAATGTTCAAATTATTAGTTTGAGTGTCAATTATGACACCCAACCAATAGGTCTTTCTTGCATGCTCTCATCACCCTTATAGACACATTTTTGCTTATTCCCAATCATGTTAAGCTTTCCAAATGGTAATTCCACCTCAAATAGGTAGAATTTCACATGTCAATCCTAACCCCATAGGTCTCACACCTATAGGATAAGATCGCCTAACTTTGATGATAACACCAAACCCTAGGGTG
Source organism: Torreya grandis (assembly GCA_037957365.1). Lineage (NCBI taxonomy): Eukaryota > Viridiplantae > Streptophyta > Pinopsida > Cupressales > Taxaceae > Torreya > Torreya grandis. The sequence continues at coordinate 1,082,967 of JARHVA010005322.1, forward strand.
TCCTATTTTGACACTCTTGTCCAATTACATTATGAGCTCCAATGGTCATTTCCTTTCAGTTCTTATCCTTCATTTTATCATACTATCACAAATAAATTCAACCCATGACCAATATATATCTATAAAAACCATTTAAATATCATTTAGAGGATGTTGGTAGATATTACAAAGCAATCAAGAATACATGCAAAGCCACTGATGAAAATTTCCCTATTCTTTGCACATTTTCATCAAATATAACTACAAGCATATGAAAATCCTCACACCAATCCCTATCCACATAAAAAATACCCAATTTAGTATTTTTTCATCTAAATTACACTATTTCATAAATCAAATTAAGTGGGAGAACTACATATGGCTTGATCCCTCTTCAAAGTATTGGTATGTAGGTAGTGTGCCCACATAAGGGGTGTAGATACACGTTTAGTGCATCTTGCACACACTAACCCAAAAAAATTTCTCAAGTTTTATCAGATCATAATGAAGTCTAGGGTTTGAATATTAAATCATCTCTATAAAGAGTTTCATAGACTTTTAGTAGTTGATATTTCATAGGTAGGATCACACAAGGACAACAAATAAAACCTAGAAAACTCAGGTCTCTATGAGTAGTTTTGAAAACAACGATAGAAGGAGAAAAAAAAACTTGAATCTAGGGTGTCCATTTTTATTCATTCTATCCTTTCAAAAAATGAAATCCAAATCATAATTTATGACACTATCCCAATCCTGCATAACCAATATTAGACCATGTAAATAGCCATTTTAATTCATTTTAATCTAAGTCTTATTTTCTCCATATTAATTACTATTTATAGAAAGGTTAAAAATAGTAATGAATTAAACAAATCAATGGTTAAATTATTGAAATATTATTTACTAATTTACTATTCTAGATCCTTAACTAAATTAGGAATAAGAGTCCAATATTCCCAAAAAAGTTAAATCATTTGATGAACTCAACTTACTTCATTTGCACATAAAAACCCTAGAAACCCTAGGAAAAATTATTTCTTGGATTTTATAGTACTTTTTATAATTTATTAGCTACATATTTAAATCATAAATTCACATTAATTTTTAAAATTTCATAGTAATTTTTAAAAAATCATTTTCTTTCAAACCCTAGTTGTATTTACTAGGTCCATTTAAATAAAAAAAATTCCAATATTTTTTTTGATTTTTTACCTACATATTTAAATTAGAAAGTCAAATTAATTTTTTAAAATTCCATAGTGATTAAAAAAAATTCTCAAACCCTAGTTGAATTTACTAGGTCACTTTGTATATGAGGTATCACCTTACAAATTTTTTACATAAAGAATTATAAATGGATCTTACTCATTTCAAAACATTTCTTTCAAATAATAAGGAATTCATACTAGGTCCTATCATGTATATGAATGATGAAGTTTACCATATGTTAATGTAAAGATTCATTCTTTTTTTTTCATGTTTACTTTTTAAATTATGAGATGATATTACCACATTCATTGATAAACATGTTAAGATACCTCTTGCCTCACCTCCTTTGGAGACTCTATCTCATTTTGAGTTATGTTTCATGGTCAATTTTATTCTTCCTAAAGTCACTACCCATTGCCAAAGAACCCAATTAACACCCTTTGTCCCTCCACCACCTCAACCTATCAATTATCTATGCTTTCCTCCCATAGCTACTACTAATCCTATATGGCTAGTAGATAATGTGGTTAGAGCTGCTACTTGATGTGCCACCATGCCTCCCCCACCTATTCAAGAGCCTTGACACCTTCTTATTCATTCTCATCCCAGGCCCAACCCACCCACATAGGAAGATCCACACAAGGCATAAGATATTGTTGATCAGTTGAGAAACACACTAGCTAAGATTTCCATGTTAGAACTACTTTATAAAGCTAATATGTTCAAGGACATTCTTTATTAGGAACTTATATAGACTTCTATGCCCATTGATTTAGAGTTTCCTTATTTTGCATCAGTGGTTAACATGTTAACAACTATATAAGATGATATTTCTTTTGATCATAAGGACATGCCATCGTAGATAGTTATTGATAAAAATTTACCATTGTTCATACAAGCTCAAGTCAAAATGAACATAGTTAAGAGATTTTTAGTTGATAGTGGTTTTAGACTTAGTATATGTAATATTAAATTATTACAGACCATGGGCATAGATATGAAATCCATGCAAAAATCATAAAATAATATTAGAGGGTTTGATGATATACCGTGTTAGACATTGGGCATCATTTCTTTGGATATCATGATAAGGCCTAAAACCCTCTCTTCATAGTTATAGATCATGTTAGGTTCTCATCATTATAATATTTTACTTCGATGACCTTGGATACATGATATGGGATTAGTTACTTATACTCTTCATTGATGTGTTAAGTTTCTCCATGAGGGATACCTGTACACATGCCTAGTAGATAACCACCCATTTAAATATTTTCAAATTATAGTCATCTTTGACTATTTTTATAGATGGGACACCTTGTATAATAGTTTAGTCACCACTTCATCAAATTTATATTGATCAAAAACATACATATGAGGTAGGAAAGAACTAGCACATATCACACTCTTCCACTTATAGTTATGTCTTCAGTCTATATACTCAACCAGTCATAATAGCTTTAGTCATTCTAGCTACTTTATGAATCATGGTTCTTACACCTATTATAATTATACAATCATCAATATCAGTTATAGCTATACCAGTTGATTTTATAGATATATCTCTTCTGATAGTTATAGTTACTTTAATAGTTACATATATTCTCATAACACCACCATCTTCTACTACTACAGTTGATGAGACTCCAATATCATAGTTACTCCTTATGATAAATTTTAAGTTAGCATATGTACATAATGTTGATACAGATTCCCAATATAATTTAAATGATGATACAACACACATATTCATAGATGACTATTTGTGTGGATTGAGATTCACACTAATTGGCCTAGGAGAGTACTGAGATGAATATAGAGATCCCATTACACATCCTAAATCACTCTTAGAATCTCACACTACACTCTCAGGATATAATCCACATTTATGGCCATAGATAGATCACTTGCCACATATATTTCACATGGTTACCTCTATGGATATAGAGCCTGTCATTCAGATTTAGGTAGGCAACACACAACATTAACCATAGAGTATATTATATATGTAACTTGATCATGGATTAATCACACTACTTAAATTACAACATAGATCTATTAACAAGTTATCATAGCAATATGATTACCCATTTTATCTCTTTTATAGGATCACAGGCCATGATACAAACTCATTTATATCTTTACAACAAAGATTGGATAAAATATAGGTTTAGGGTACTATTCATATTACATCACCACTAGTAGAAGCTATGCCATTTCCATAAAAACCATCTAACACTAGAGCTAAACATATAAGAGGATAAAATACATCTTCACCACTAGAGAAAACATTAATTCACCATTGATAGGATGACACCATTACAAGTGATAAATCTCTGACTAAATAAAGTGCATAGATCTTACTGACACCTAAGGAGATAGACACCATGCATACATAAGCTATAGCATATGATGATACTTATGATGATCTTAAGGCATTTAATGATGCTCATAATCCCTTCCTCCATATATGTCTCTATTGGGATCCATACTTGAACCCTTTACCCCCTCTAGCCTAGTTTTTATGTCATTGGGTACATATTACTTTATTCATATGATTGTACATAGTTTCCTTTCATATTTATTGTACATTATTTTTTTTCTTACTTGTACATAGTTTCTTATTATTTATTTTACATAGTATCCTCATGATTTATTGTACATAGCATATACTAAAAATACAAAAAACATTCAAATATGTCAAAATACAAAAACATAGCAAAATATAAAAATACAAAAACATTAAAATATACTAAAAATACCAAAAACAATACAAAATTTAAAAATACAAAAAAAAAACCATTCAAATATTCAAAAATTCATAAACATCTCAATTTTATGAATCATCCATGCTTTACATTCATACTACCATGACAAACTTACATTTTGGCTTTTCTATGCTATTGTTTATTGATTTATCTACATTACCATACTTAACTTGATCTTCCTTGAGTGTGTGAAGTGGCTTCTAGATCCTTGATTTCTTCACTCTACTGATTGAGGGGGCATCTTATTTTATACATTCAAGACACATATCAATATATCTACCCACTGGGGGCATCTTCTACATGACTACAACATCTAGGTTATGTAATTCCTACACCAAACAATTTAGTTATCATGTTGATGTGAATTACTTACTAGCTTACATAGATTACTCTATCAACACTCAAGAATATATAGCACTTGTGTATTTCTAAGCATATACCTAGTCATATACTACATGTCTTGCATATTTTCACTTCTTATTTGGATTAGCTAGATGTGATTGTATTTCCAATATTTACTTGCTTTCATTTCTTGCTTTGCATAGATAGATATGATTGCATTTCTCAGTTCCTATTCTATGTCTTGTGTGTGCCTTAGGGCATCTACCAATGTCCTTTTATTATAATATTCTATGTGATTTTGGCCCTTGTGCCATGCTCACTTATTTCAATTGTATGTGTATGTGGAATTTGAACATGCCTTATATGCTTGCTTCCAAGTTTGAGTGACATGTGTCCATGTCCCTTGTTTACTTGACCCCTTGGCCACTTTTGTATGCTTATTTATTCTTTCCTTGCTTGCTTATTTGCTTTTCAATTATTTATAATGCCATGATCCACATCATGAATTATTTTTCTTTCTTGGATGCCATGATTGACATCATGCTTCATCCCTCCTTGAAAAATAACAACTAACCAAATTTATAGTTCTAGTTCACTATAATGCACATGTTATTACATTTCTATATCTATCTAGGCATGCCCCTATTGATCTAATAATATCTCATACAAACCATGATATATTTTGACATATCTTGTCTATTATCATTGATATATTATATATTTTTGTATCATAACACACTTTTAAGGATCTTTATTCTAAGGATAGTCATTACAAGGTCTTCATTCCTACCCTCAAAAGAGGGGGAAACAATTAAGGGTTTTGTCATAAATATCAAAGCCTCTAACAAGTCAAAAATCAATTTTTAGAACACCTAGAACAATATTCAAACTTCAAACTAGATAGAACATATGAGATAGATTGTGACAATTATATAATAGTATTCAAAATCAACACAAGACAAGAGTGCCAAATTTAGACAACAACACCAAAAAATAGAGTGTATTATTTTAGTGCTCCTATCCAAACAACAAAATAATTAAATTTTATAGAAATGGATAGAAAGGTAAGAATAGTTATAGTTTTTTTTAGTAATAGTTCAGTTTAGAATCAATAATTCTAGTATAGTTTTTCTCAAAGAATCTAGATATAGGTGGCATCATGCATAGAATAATTTCTCTTGCTTCTAGTTTTAGATTAGGTATTTGGTATAACATTTAGATCATAATTCATGTTACAAACACTAGTGATTGGGGGAAAAGTAGACAACATATTTACTTTCTCTTCTTAACATTTTATGGCATTACCCAGGCATTATCAATAGTAACATGCCTTATTCCATTTTTAGGTGGTTGGCATCATTCTCGAGTGGCTTCCACATAAGCCTATTACCTGGTTTCAGAGTGGCTTTCATATAAGCCTAATATCCACCCTTTTAGAATGGTAAATATTAGCCTAGTTTCTAGCACACATTTGGATAGCCATGCCATATTTTCAAATTACAAAACATTCATGATCTTTAGGAGCCATCTCATATGACACACATTCATACTAGTATCAGTTCATAGCTTCACTTGATGGGGAAATGTTGAAGCTAAAGGACTAACTAGCCTTTGTATTCTTGAGCCACCTACTCAGAGGGATTTGACACATAGCCCAAGCATTGATTAACACATGCATGATCACATAGCTTCACTTAGTGGGCAATGATGGAGCCAAAGGGCCAGACTTTACATTCTTAAGCCACTATTGAGGAATTGAGAACTCATCTCTATTTATTATATTAATTTTGGTATAACATCATTCTAAACATACCCAACATCACTTAGCAACACTTTAACATCACAACAGGTTTTGTGTTGGTTTACACACCTGGTAAGGTGTATTCATTCCTTTCTCTTCCTCTCTTTTACCCATCTTTTGTACATTTTTACTTTAGACATAACATGTCTAGTAAAAATTTATCTACACTTGATTTTATTTTGTAGATTTACACTCTATGACATGATTTCTCTATGCACACCCAACGTCACACAACTTCATGAGCTTTGCCCTTATAGGTAAGTTTAGGTATACTTTCTACTTTTCCTTTATCTTAGTATTTCACTTTGTCACATTACTAGAATAAGGGGGGGGAAATATAATCATTAAAAATGTTTAAATTGGTAGTTTGAGTGTGGCTTATGACACCCAACCCATAGGTCTTTCTTTCATGCTCTCATGACCCTTACAGACACTTTTTAAATTATTCCCAGTCATTTTGATATTTTTAAATAGTTAATCCACCTTAGCTAGGAAACATTTCCCATGCTAATCCTATTCCCTTAGGTCCCACACCTATATGACAAGAGTGCCCAACTTGGACTATAACACCAGACCTTAGGGTGTCCTATTTTAGTACTCCTATCTAATTGAATTTTGAGATCCAATAGTCCTTTCCTTCCAATTCCTATCTTTTATCTTGTTAGACTAGAATAAATACATTCGACCCATGACCAATAGATATCTATAAAATCCAATTCAAAGTTGATTTAGAGGAGGTTAGAAAATATTAAAAATCAAACAAGAATACAAGCATAACCACTGAGTTAAATTTCTCTATTCTCTAGATACATCCATATAATACAACTACAAGCATATCCAAATCCTCACACCAGTCCCTAGCCACCTGAAGCACACCCAATTTAGCATTTTACATCTACATTATGCTATTGCACAAAACACATTAAGTGGGAGATCAACATATGACTTGATCCCTCTTTGAAGTATTAGTATGTAGGTAGTGTGCCCACACAAGGGGTGTAGATACATGTTTTATGCATATTACACACACTAACCCCCCTATTTCTCAAGTTTTATTAAAGCATAATGAAGTCTAGGGTTTGAAGATTAAATTAGATCTACAAGAAGTTTTATAGATTTTCAATAGTTGATATTTTAGAAGAAGGCTCACATAGGGACAATGAATAAAACCTAAAATACTCAAGTCTTTATGAGCATTTTGGACAACAAAAACATAAGAGGACAATAATACTAAACTCTAAGGTGTCCTATTTTGGTGGTCCCATCCTTTCACAAAACAAAATCTAGATCCTAATTTGTGATACTATCTCAGTCCTACACAACCAATATCAGACCCTGTAATAACTATTTCAATTTATTTTAAGCTAATTCTTATATTTTCCATATTTATTTCTATTTATATAAAGGTTAAAAATACAAATAAATTATACAAATTAGTGGTTAAACTATTACAATATTATTTATTGATTTACTATTATAGACCATTAAATAAATTAGGAATAAGGCTTCAATATTCCTAAAAAAATTAAATTTCAAACCAACCTCCATGAATCAAGGCTTTAATTATAATTCTACTTTTTTGGATTGACCATGTAAATAGGGTATCTTTGAATGCAAAACAAGGGTATGGTAGTTAGATAACACTTATAACTTCTCTAAAACCTATGTGTTGAATTCCATTCCTTATTAGACTCAAACATGTACATTTAAATTAGTTCTTTCACTCATCAACCTCTATATCAACATATTGATGGTCTATGACTTTAGACCCAAACGTTAATCTTTTATTCCTTAACTATAACATAGTATTTACATAGGTTACTCAGTCTAGTAGTTCATTTTTTCTGTCTTCCACTCTTAAACTTAATCCACACTTACCTTAGGGATTACACCACTTTACACATATTCTAAATTAGAAAACAAAGGTCATTAATGCATTATAGTATTTTTCTATTATCACAATCATCTTCTTTTCTGAGTATTACTATATAATTTTACACTAAAACACATCAAAATAAAAACATTGTTTGTAAATCCTCAAGGGATTTTAAAGGAATAAAATCATCAAAAAATTCAAAACCCATTAGTCAACATAACTTATTTTCTTTTATTCATAAACATAATTACTTCCCATATACAGTTCTTTATTTTTTCCAAATCCTTCATGGAGAGTGTTTAATATTATTACTTGCTCCATCTCTCTCAAACATATATAGATATTCTCTCCTAATATCCTCTCTCCTTCTCTTCTCCAAAAAACTAATGTAAAACTTCATATTCAAACAATTTCAACATTGGTTGCTTGGTAGTTACAAAGCAAAATCCTCTTTTCTTGATAAACCAATGTATGGGTGAGGGATACATAACTCATATATGTATTATTAACTTGATAAATTAAACCTATATGAGTTACAACACCATTTAAAATAATTATTATCCCCATTTAACCATGTTTCCCTCATCTCACTAGCTTAGATAATGTTCAAGGTCATTCTAGACTTGGTTATCTATTTGAATTTACAAATTCCTAATTTTGGAGGGAAAATCCCTAGAAGCCATATACCACATATTGATGACTCAAAATGGACTTAAAGGACATAAATTGACCTAATAAGGTCCCTCACACACATTTACACTCAAATTTATCCAAATTTTGACATCCTAGTGCCAAACCTCAAAAATAGTGTTTTATAGCTTGTTGTTCTTGCATCATACTCCCCAAGAGAGAGAAAAATTGAGCCTCCCACTTTATTTATTGAATTAAAATTTATTATTTTAGGTTATATCACATTCAATTTATTTATATTATTTATTCCTTGCTCCTTCTTGTTTGTCAAAATCTTTCATTTCTTCCCTGTGGCTTTGTTTAGTCTTTATATCCATATATCTTCCACCTCTATGAGGTATTCTAAATATTGTAGCTCTTTATTTGATACATAATACACCTATTAAAATTCACCTTTAAAATCCTCATACTAATATGAAACCATATAAACCTTATTCTCTTTCCTTATGTTTGTTTCATGGCTTTCTCCTCATTATTTTCCTTTGATTCATGTTTGTTTAGTGATATTTGCTCCTTAACCTTGATATCATATTATTCCTTGGGATATATTGGCCTCCAATGAATCTAAAAATTTATAATTTACTTTATGATACTCTATTTTTTTACCTCTACTTAAAATTCCTTTACATTTTGATACTTTTTCCTATGACCTTGCTCATTGTATAAGAGCAACTTCTTGTTACCTTCATCCTCATCATATTACAACATGATTTGTTAAATCTTGGACTATCCATACCCATGATTATTAATTATAAACTAAAATTTATATTTAACCATGGAAAAACTCACCTTATAGACTTGCTCATTCTCCCTTTGCTTGATTGATTGTGGCCTTGTTTGCATAACTCTTTGTGCTTATCTTTGTTGCTCCTCTTTTGAGTTTTATCAGAGTTCATCCTTAAAATTTTATTATTGTTATTTAAATTATTTAATACCCTTTTGTGGACTAAATATCTCTTCCAACATCTCTTACTCCTATCAAAACTTGAGTGCATCCACCACTTCATAATCCTCATCAAATATTGGTCCACATTATTGTTCCTTTCCATAAGAAACTTCTTCTTTGTATTATCCTTGGACTCCCTAATTTATGAGAGTCACATAAAATTAATTATGATACATGCCACTCTTATCAATCACTCATTGAGGTTATGCATTCTCATATTTCTTTGCTACATACTCATCCATCAATGTAATGAGTTTCATATACAAAATGTCTTCATCATTGGAATTAAATTCACATATATCATCATATAAAACTTTTGAAGATATATCTATTAAAAATTTATCTTCATTTATAAATTCATTTTATTTTTAACATGGTTTTACCTTCATTTTATTTGATTAGTTTGCATGCACCATCTCTCTTATTTTATTTATGGTCTTGCCATCTTATTCAATCTTCATGCTTACTTGGAATTAACATGCAATATGATCTTATTGAGCTCTTATCATGATTTTTTTTGCCAATTGGATCCATTTTACATTTTTGGGATGCCACTTTCTTCTCATTTCATCTCTTTTATGCTTCATACCTTTTTTATCTACTATTCTAACTTGATGTATTTTGCCTTCTATGATTTGCTTCCACACTTGTGCTTGATTTCCACCTATGATTTTTCCTTGTTTGGCCTCTTGTTTGAGGTTCACCTCTTTCTTATAATCACCTATTTTTTTCATCCACTTAGGTGACATGTATCCATTCCATTTTTCTCTTCTTTAGGGATGCACTTTGTAATTTTTTATCCCAATCTACACATCAACCTCTTCTTCACCATATATGAAATTAAAATAAATGTTCAAACACTCATTAACATACAAAGGCAACCTTTTAAATCTTTTTTATTAATTAATGTCTTCATGGGTGACCTTCATGTATTTTTTTCATGCTTATTCTCTTGTTTTAGGTTCTATACTTGGAATGCATCATAACATTCCTCTTTCTCTTCATCTTCAACATGTGGAATGATCTCAATATTCAACACTCAATATTCTTCAAGAGACTCTCTTTCTTTTTTATCCTATTTTCACTTGATAGGTGATGTTATTGGACCATCCTTCATCAAATTTTAGGCCTCATGCTTGGCATTGTACAATTTTTTTTATACCTACATACACAAACTTGACATCAATGTTACCATATAAAATGAGAGACCACATAGTCTCTTTAAATGTCTTCAGCATAGGAATCCTGCATCTCTTCTTCTTGTCTTCAATCTCATGTGTTATTCTTGGCACTTCTATATTATTCTTATTATATTGAATGAAAACTTTCTTCTCAATCTCTCTATCTTATTTATCAATTGGAAATATCTCACTTGTCATGCCTCTTTGGGATGTCCTCTCTTTCTTCTTCTCATTCTTCAAGACACTCATCTTCTTTCTCACAAGTGACTCTAGTGGCCACTTCACTATTATCCTCATATTACAAATAATCCATTGGCTTTCTTGTCTTCTCATGAGCTTCACCATGAGATATATCCTCTCTACACGTTTTCCCAATTATCTTCTTATGTCTTCTACTTCTCTTTCTATATCCATTTTATCTCACTTTCTTTGTTTTCTAGTCCTATCTAGACCTTCCTCTTATCAAGTTTATCAGTCTTTCCTCTTAGATCTCTATTGATCCTTTCCTCTTCTTTTTTTCCTCTATCTAGGATCTCTTATTATCCTCTTTGACTCTCTTTTAGAGTCTTCTCTCTTCTCTCTTGGAGCTTCAATGCTCTTTTTTCTCTGTATCTTTTATAGTCCTTTATTGACTACCTTCTAGTCATTTCTCATAATAATTTGGGGATTTTTTTATCTCTCTTCAATCTGATATAACTATGTATTGATCTTAATATATCAAACCTACAACATACTATTCTCCCTTAATACGCTATAAATGTCATCTCAAGCATTCATCATAGAATGCTTTATCAATCTCAAATCAATAAGTTTTAAATAATTCACAACAAAAATCAAACCAAAATAACATTTATCTGATACCAAATAATGTATAGGTATGAAGGATAATTCTTAAAAATACCATTATCTAGCCCACAAGTGAACTGGTCATATTCACTTACTTGTCTGGTCTTCAAGGTTCCATCTTTATTCCAATCTTTCACTTGGAGTTTGGGCTCAATAATATCTTAAAATTATTCTTGGGTATTATAAATTATAGATAAAATTATTTTGTGTCTTTATATAATTATGAATTCTAATCATATCCACTCTTACCTAATATCTTAACCTTGGTCTCCCTTTAATAATCAACACTTCCTCTCATTCTCACTTGGCACACCTCTTAGGTACAAAAGACAAATATTTTATTTAGGCTCTAATAGATAAATATTATATCATGGATATTTATATGTGATATCATCACACATTAATTAAAACCTTTCAATTGTCAATTCTCCCTTAAACACTTCTTTCTACACAACATACTCTCCATGGCTACTATATGTTAGTAGCCTTTTTTTGGATGTTTCTCCTTAGTGTAATTATTTTATAACATTTAATAGAGATTTAGGATTCTATTTTATCACCATTTATCTATATATAACTTCTAATTAATTTTTAATAACTGGTTTACTCCTCTTCACCATTTTCTTAGCCCTTTTCTCTTCATAATTAGCCCTTCTAGGTCTAATTCTACCTAGTTACAACATAATTAAAAATATACATATGGAATGAGTCTGTATAAGTATAAAACTTGTGAAATCCTATTTTTAATATTAATTTATCTCAACCCACCAATTTTCATATTTTTAATTGGTTAAAACTCCTAAAATCTTCTAAACCATAAATCAGGGGTTTTCCTTGCCTACACAAGTTTGAGAGCATACCAAAATCAATATCTAGAGTTAAAATGTGTTTAAAAACATTATGAGACCACCAAGAGGTATTTTTAATATTTAAAAAAAATTAATATGTTACAAAAATTATTCAATCTTCATTTTCTTGGAATGAGTTTAAACATAGAATTATATACCTTATCCAATAGATTATGCAACAAGTTTTGAGGTCTATATTTCTTCACCAATATTCAAAAATTCACTTGAGTTATTTATAAAGGTTTTTAAACATTTTTTAAATTATCCAAATCACTTTATTAAATATACATTTAGTTATATTGATTCAATTATCTTCCCTTTATTCCTACTCTATGCAATACAAGGTGACACATATACAAAATAGGGGTGTGGGTCTTATGAAGAAATATCAAAATAGTTTATAGGGTTTATTGTGATGTAAAAACCAATTTTAATATGAAAATATCTTATGAAACCAACCTACATCACTCAAGGATTTAATTCTCATTCTACTTAATTGGATTGACCATGTAAATAGGGTCTCTTTGACTATAAAATAAGGGTATGGCAGTTAAACTACACTTATCACTTATCTAAAACCTATGTTGGTTTACCTTCCTTATTATACTCAAACACATAAATTTCAATAAATTATTTCACTCATAAACCTCTATCTCAACATGCTGATGGTCTATGACATTAGAACCAAACATTAATATTTTGTTCCTTGATTGTAACACCATATTTATATAGGATACTTAGTCTAGTGGTTCATCTTTTTTATCTTCCACTCTTAAAATTAGTGAATGATTCTGTCATGGATCAAAACACTTTACACATATTTTATATTATAAAACATAGGTCATTAATGCATGTTATTATTTTTATATTATCACAATCATCTTCTTTTTAGAGTATTCCTATACAGTCCTACATTCAAACAAATTTCAACATAAATAACCTTGTTTAGAAATCCTCAAGGGCTTGTCAAGACACAAAATAATCAGAAATTTCAAAAAACATTAGTAAACATAATTTTTTATATTTTATTCATAAACATCATTCCTTCCCATATATAGTCCTTTATTCTTTTTCAGTCCTTCATGGAGAGTGTTCAATATTCTTCCTTGCTCCATCTCTCTTACCCATCTCTAGAGATTATTTCATATTCTCCTCTCTCCTTATCTTCTCCTTAAAACCAATGTAAAACTACCTAAACAACCAATTTCAACATTTTTTTCTTGGTAGTTACCAAGTCAAATCCTCTTTTCTTGATAATCCAACATATGGGTGAGGGCTACATAACTAATAAATGACCTCTTAACTTGATAAATTAAACCCATATGAGTTTCAACACCATTTAAATGAATTATTGTCCCTATTGAACCAATTTTCCCTCATATCACCAACTTAGATCATGTTCAAGGTCATTATACACTTGGTTACCTATTTGAATTTTCAAATTCCTAGTTTTGGAGGGCAAACTCATAGAATCCATATAACACTAATTGATGACTCCAAATGGAATTCAAGGACATAAATGGACATAATAAGGTCCTTCACACACATTGAAACTTATATTTTACCAAATTTTGACATCTTATTTCCAAAACTCAAAAATAGTGTTTACTAGCTTGATGTTCCTGCATCCTCCTCAAGGGTGTAATTTAGTGTGATAACACTAAGATCAAAATAAATGTCATTTTGAATTGAAATTGTTGGAATGGTAGAATTAAATTTGTAAAATAGACTATAACTATGAGGATAAAGAACCTCAGTGAGTGTCATCCAATGGTAGATATTGGTTGGTAATGAATAAGCAAATAACTTGTTTTGAATGTGTTTCAATAAAGGGTGCTTATTGTTTGGCAATGTTTGAGTAGGGATTTTTATTTCACTTATCTTTTCAAGGATTTGTATAATAATTGTATTGGAAATTTCACTCATCTTGGTAAGGATTTTTTTGTGAATTATTTTAATGATTTCTCTCATCTTATCAAGGCTCTATTCATGAATTATTTTGATACTTGCACTCATATTCAAAAGGTTAATATTATTGATTATTTTTATACTTTTGCACATTTTGTCAAGATTTTTACAAATAATTGAAATTTATTTGATTGTTAAAATTAAAGAACTAAAAACTACTGAAATAAAAGAGAGAGAGAGGTGATTATTTATATCTTTTTCTTGAGCTATTTAGATGAATGAAATAATTTAAGTGAAATATAGCTTGACAAATTTAGGTGATAATTTATATATATATATATACACACACACACACACACACAAAGTAAATGAAACTATTTTTCTATTTTTAGGTCTTAGATGAATGGATATATTGTGAAAATTGAGGCTTTATAAAATGTAATAAAATTCAAAATCAAATATAAATCTTAAGCAACAATACTAAAAAATATATAGGATTTCTCATTGAAAATGTGAGCTAGACTAATTTTTATGTTCCTAGGTGGATGCACACTAGGTTTGAATGATTTTTTATAAATAAAATAAATATTTTAATTTTTGTTTTCTAAATTATTAAGCTAAAAACATCAATTTTTATTTAATAAAACAAATATAATCATGAGTGAAATAACACCTATTGAATACCAAGGTTTGACTAGTGTTTTCTACTTACTAGTGTGCTTGTTTGTGTGTGAATAAGGTTTTGTTTTGAAACTAAAAATTTATTTTTTTTACATATAAAAGTGTTTGATATATTTTCAAAAATTTTCCTAGGGTTTAGATTCAAAGTAGTGCTATGAAAGGACTTATTCAATAAATGTAAATAAATAAATAAAACTAATTACTATTTTTATAGAAGGATAAGAAAGAGAAGAATTATTTTTCATATCAAAACATGATTTTTCAAATTAAATATTTAAACTAATACAATATATGAAATTAATCTATTATATTCTATTGAGTAAAATAAATAAATCTAAGCTATAAACTCCTAATCTGATCAAGGTGTAAATTAGCTAAAATTTGGAGTATTATTTGTGATTTGGTTCTCTACATGCTAGCTCCTTAAATCAAAAAATTATTTTAGGAACCATATATATATAATGATGATAAAATAATAGTAAAAAAAATAGGGAATATAAGAGAGACCTAAATCAAAACAAAAGAGTAACTGAGTATGATTAACTAGTACACTAAATGCAAAGATTTGTTTGTGAAGACAATGACTTCCCTTACATAAAATTATGCAATCTAACATGAAAATAAAAATGAAAAAACTTGAAAACAATGGTATTATTCTATGGATATGAAAATCTTCAAAAATCTAGGATCAAATCAATTTTTTTGGATCTAAAATTAGGGAAAGAAATGGCCTTCTTATAGTAAGAGTTGGGATCTTACATAGGGGAGTTCAACTAATTAAAATGGGGAGTTTAAATTGAAAGGAACTATAAATGAATAAAAATATGAGAGGGAGTGAGTTGGGCCTAATTGGAGGTGAACACAAGGTGGTAAAATATAGAAATATGACATAAAGCATGCAAAATACATCAAGGAATGATTTATGAGGGTTAAAATTAGAAGGCATAAAAAATGATGGAACCAACCCTACGTACAATGGGTTGTTATGTAATCATAATTATTAATTATATAGCCACTCTATATAGTGACAAAATTACCCTATTTAATACAAAACCACCTTGTATATGATGGTTCCATTAGGGTAGTTTACAAAACCTTCGTGGTGGTTTTACCATTTTAGGTGTGGTTTCATAATGTAAGGAGGTAGTTATGCCACTAATAAGGGTGGTTTCATCATTATAAAAAATATTTTAAAAAAATTAGAAATGGTCTAAAGTAAAAAAAAATGACCGGGAGAAAGCAAGGACTAGAATTTTAGAGAGAACCCACTTGAGTGTAAACTAGAAAATAACTACATGATCATTGGACATTGCATCATATAATTTTTTGGTGCATACAGTTCCCTCAATAAAATTTACATGACACACCTTAGATGAAAATAACATAAATATTTATTATTTAATGAATATAATATGCACTCTAAGGTTTAAAAAACCCAAACTAGTAGACCACCAAAACTCCCCACAAGAAAGAGATCAAAATCAAGGGAAAAAAGGTTACATGATTTCATCAATGAAATTAGGGTGTATTGATGTAGGAAAATAAAAATGGTGACTTATACTAAGAAATAATCTTGAGTATTTTAGAATTAAGAATCTCCAATTCATGCATTTTAATATAGCCATTAGCTAAGTGTAATTTCGCCAAACAAAATATGTAAATGTTGGTGCCAAAGTATACTTCAAAACATGAAATACTAAGTCACCTTATTTATAAAGATGTGATAAATACATTTATAGTTTTGCATCACATTGAAAAAATTTAGATTTTATATAGGAAATTAGAACATATGAGGGAGAAAGGTATTATAATTTAGATTAGGGTTTAAAATCATGGGGATTGATCTAATTATATACATGTGTCTATATCCCAAATAGAGATACCTATAATCCTAATCAATTTCTTTCTCAAGTACTAACCAAGATGGAAATCCTATAGTTAACTTTCTTGATTTGTCCTTTTAAGGAAATTTTATAATTTTTCTTTTGTTTTTAGTTTCCTTTGAAATTTATTTTATTTTTGTATAATATTTATAGGTTTAATCCATTAAGGGTTAGGTACCAAACCATGATTCTACGAGATTTAATAAAGTTAATGATTATCCAAGATAAATAAAAATGATAGAGTGACTAATTTTCTTCAATGTGTTCTTACATGATAATTACATTTAAATTTTTTCATGCACACTAAAAACATTTAGATTTATCATCAAGAATCAGAACTTCTGAGGGAGAAATGTATTAGAATTTGGATTAGGTAAAAATGAAATGGTAATTTATATACTATTAGACATGTGTATATAGACCAAAATGAGATACTTATGGTCCTAATCAAGACCTTATTCCCGTATTGACTAGCTATAAATCCTGTGGTGAATTTTCTTGAAACTCCCTTCTAAGTAAAATTCATAATTTTGATTTTATTTTTTGTTTCCTTCAAAATTTATTTTCTTTTTGAATAGTATTCTTAGGTTTAATCCACTAAGGTTTTGTAACCAAGCCACGAGTCTAAGAGAGTTTAAAAATTTCATGATTAGCAAATATAAATTAGAAATGATAAAGTTATTAATTTTATTCATATTTTACATTGAGTGTATTTGATGGCTTTAGAAAATGTTTTTAAATTCATAGGTTGCATTTACAATCATAGACCACTACAATTATGAAAATCCAAATAAGAGTTATAATAGATCATAAATTATATTCAAGCAAGATTATCTATTAATCCCTTGAGTTCTATTTAAGTTCATATACTACAAACCACACAAAACCATTCACTAATGTGTACAAAACCCCTAATCCAAAATATATAGTTTATGCCAAAAAGGAGAAAAAATGGAACTATAATGACAAGGAGAAAGATGAAGAAAAAAATAAAAATAAAAGAAAATCAAATATAAAACAAAATAGGAGGGAAAAAATGAAAATATTTATAAGAATATTTGAGCTAAATGAAGCCTATAAATAATGCTTTAGTAATTTTCCATTGACTAGAAATAGAACATCCTCACTAGCTAGACACCTTAGGTACAAGCCATTATCACAAAATATTTTAGAGATTTGATAGGGACCTAGACATAAGGCATCAAATTTTCCATTTTGTCCCTTATTTTCATGATAATTTTCCTAAATAAGAACCATATAAGAGATTCATAAGTCCTTATTTTTAACTCACTTATCAGAAAAGCATTTAATGACCTCTTTATGCTTTCTAAAGTGTAGTAGAGTAGAATTATGTTTTTCTTCAAGTTGTATAATATTCAAAAGGCAATATTCTATTTGATCATTAGTTTGTAGTTAGATATTAATAAAATATAAGGTGGGGATTTCAAATTTCATAGGGAAGATGGGAGCTTGGACATAAATGAGATGATATGGTGAAGTATTTAAAGTGGTATTTATCTTACTATTATTAGATCAAAATGTACATTTCAACATGTTCTGCCAATCCTTGGGATTCTTTCCCAAATTTATCCTCATAAGATCAACTAAATTCTTATTTATGTGTGTCCACAACCTTATTACCTTATAGATAATAATTGGAATAATATTTAAGGATTACCTAGTTAACATAAGACCTTTCAATGAATTAAAATGAAGATAAAGCATGGTAATTTTAACATATTATGATAAATAGCATGACAAAAGTGGTGATGATGTGCTCTTCTAGGAAGCTAGTCACTATGTCATTTATGTAATTTTTGTAATATTATATTTCATCCCAACATGTATAGTAATCAATCACTATGAGGATAAATTTATATTGAGTGGAATGATTTTTATTAATGGCCCCCATGAAATTCAATCCCCATTTGGTGAGTAGTTTGACCTTGATAACCAACTATAATAGCATAGAAAAAGTGCATTCTCTAAGTGTTAAAATTTGTAAAGTGTGGCATTTCATGGAATGAGAATGAGAGTCTTTGAAGACATGAGGAAAATAATATCCTACCCTTAGTATTTGGTGGGATATAGTACTTCCTAAACCATTTCTAGTTAAATACTTCCCAAGGAAATTTCAAAGTACTTTAACCACTTCCTCTTTATTCAACCATCTTAAGTATATGACTTTGTGGTTCTTCCTATATAACATGACTGATTTAATCATAAATCTAATACTCATCAGCCGTATTTCTATCCTTTGGGTATATTTTAGGTGGTATGGACACTCAATTTTTAGTAAGTAAATGACAATGTCTTTGTACCAATCATATGTTGAAATATTCTATACTGAGTACTACTATAATGATCTAGGGGTCCACTTCAACCATGGATTTTATAATTCCTTGATCTCTAATTATTTTCATATTCTAAAATTATAGGATGAAATCCTATAAAATGTTAATCTAAATGATTTATCTTTCACCTAATTTTTTATGCATTAATATTGCCTTCATGACTGGGTTAAGGAGTATAATAAACACCTTACTACATATAGCGTACTTTTTGAACTTTTTTACTACCTAGATTAACTAAAAATCCTATTTTATCAATAATTTAATACTTTATTTCAACATGTATTAGAGGTGAAATGATAAAATACATATGACTCTCTTATCCTTCTTATTTATTTTATGTTATAAATAGCTACACTTGAATGCTATGAAGCAAAGGAGTATATATAGAGGGGTTGTGTATAATATGGACTAAATATGAATTATGTGTTTATAGTTATATAATTTATTTTATTAATGTATACTTGTGATTTATATATCTAATTAATATTTTCATCCTTATTCAATATGTTATTGACTAGCTTGACTATATCTGCAAAGTCTGAAATAAACTTCCTCATGAAGTTAATTTTTTTGATGAAATATTTCATCTCCTTATTATGGTATATTTATAATCATTTATACTATATATGGATTTATTTTTATGCCTATTTTATAAATAATATGTCCCAATATTCTTCTATTAGTCACCCCAAAGATACATTTCTTAGGATTCACATAAATTTCATAGTCTCTACATCTCTACAACACCATACTCAAATATTTGATGTGGTCTCATCTCTCATTTGAAAATATAGTTAAATAATCCATGTATATGACTATGAATTTTATCATTTGATATTTTAATTTAATTTTAATCACTCTTTATAAGGTGGCACACAATTGATTGGTTTGAATGAAATATTTTTGTGTGTAAAATTTCCCTATTTTGTTGTGAATTTTGTTTTGATTTGATCCTCATAGTTGACTAGTACCTATCATAACCATACCCATAAAGAAATGACATCATTTTTAAACCATTTAGTATATTTATAACTTCATCTCCTCAAGTAATGGGTAATTATACTTTTTTGAGACCTTGTTCAAGTTATAGAAGTTGACACAAAGGCATATCTCTCCCTTTTTCTTTTTGATTAGGACAAAATTGGCCATCCATGTGGAGTGCAGTATAATACATATAATCCTTGGTGAGATAAAATTATGTGTTTATTTTAGAATTAATGGCTCTAGCAATAGATTCATGTCCTTTGTCTTTGTCAAAACCCCAAGCTTAGGAGGGATAGTATGTATGATAATAGAAGTGTCAAACACTTTAAGGTATTCATAACTCCATCCTATGATATCCTTTAAGTCTCTATGTGACTTGTCAATCCCTTATTTTCCCCTTAAATTAATGTCATTTCCAAAATCACATTTGTCAAATCATTATAATTACTTAAATTACAACATTCATGAATCATACCTTTTATTAGGCTTGATATTTCTCAATTTTCCTGATAATGCATATCAAGGATTAATTATAATGAGAACATTACTTTTGTATTCTATTGTTTCTCAAGTTTATAATCCCATCTTGGTATATTTCACACTCTTATTGATTATATTCATGTATAATCTTATTTTTAAACACCTCAATGTTGGTGATGAAGTCAAGAATGTGTTGATAATCTTTGAACAGATAAAAGTTCCTAATATTTTCATAAAATAAGGGAGTGTATATAAAATCCAATAAAAATATCCTTAATTTAGAGTAAGTACTAGGTTATAAAGTAGTTGTAACAATTTATAATGCATCTATAGCATAGTTATTTCTATGAAGCAATGTTTGTATATTAAATTCATAGAAGTGCTTTATCATGTTCCATACTCTGCTATGGTATCTAGATAAATTTTTATCATTGAAATCGTATTTTATGCTCACTTTATTAACAACCAATTATATATCACTACATATCTTGATATTTTTTACTTTATTTCTCAAATAAAATTATAGGTTTTGATCTAGTGCCTCATATTTGGCCACATTATTTGTGCAAGAAAACTATAGGAGAAAGGAAACAAAGTATGATTTTAATCATGTATTGATGAGATTTATTCTAGAACCATGCCCATTATTAGACTTGGAACCATAAAATTTATGATACATAAGTAATTTTTAGTTTTATATGTTGGATTCTTGTGAATAGGTGTTGTTTTAACATTAATTTATTTATTAATTTTATCAATGCCTAATAAGCATCTACTTTATTTTTTAGTTAACAAGAATTTTCTAGTTAGGTCTTAATTAGTATAGGTTAGCATTGGGATACTTGCAATGGTGACTTTGTCACCATGGGAGCTTAAAAAATCATTGTTTTGGTTTGGATCAACCTATTATTATGCATTAATTAATAGCTTGGTCACACCCAATATTGACAAGAGATATTTACAACTTTATTTTCCACTTAGATAATCTTATTACAAACTCTCATATGCTATAGAAGCACTATGAAACAAATTTATCGTAGGGGCACAAAGTAAATCCTCCTCATATAATTGATCTAGCTCATCACATTATGATTTTTCATGTTGCATAGTCAATATATTAATAGATAATCTTTCAAGAGAATCTACTTCATTTTCCAATGTATATATCCTAATTTTTTACTCTTCATATAGAATTTAATTATTTTTATTTTATTATGTAAACATGTGAGTCATCTTGGGTTCTTTCTCAATTATGATTTGTTTGTGAGATTTCTCCATGGGAGCTACATATTTGAGAATTTAGTTTCCGTATAGCCATTAAGCACCCTAGACTAATATCTTCTCAATATCATGACATATGCATCTGGTATGTCTACCACTTTGATGCCAATAAATTATTGAATTCTAAGATCAAAGGTTAGATGCATATATATGTTTTTCATCTCACCTACCACTTTTACCTCTATCTTTCTAATTGCATAATTTTTATGTTTGATTTTGTTAGAGTGAGGCCTAATCATTGAAAAATTCCATGTGGTATAACCTTAACTAAAAGATATGAATCTAGAAGACACTTATGCAAGTTTTGACCAAAATTAGGATCTTTAAGTAGAAAAGGTAGAGTTTTAATTTTTTATTTGTAAATGAAAACATGTGCATCAATATAATTAACATGTTCTTTCCCTCTAGGAGGATATATTTATTTTATTAAAAATTCCTTTTGATTATAAATCTAAAGTAACTCATACATAGTTATATTTGACTTTGTTCTCTTCAAATTGACTATAATGTTATACACATATTTGTTTTGTTATGCTAGTTTATAAGTTCATGGATGAGTTATATTGTTCTTATATTGATAAGATGTCAAAGGTTTGTTATTTGGAGGGGAATTATTTCTAAAATATAGATCACATAAAACCTAGGTGTTATTCTAAGGAGCAGAGTGGTTAAAGGGTTCAAAAATTTGCTTCTCAACTAAAAATTATTTCCACTTTGGAAAAGATTAAAGGCATGTAATTCATATAATTTATCCTCAAGGTCATTATCATCCTTAAATGTGAATTCAAAAATCTCCAAGGCTATGGCTATATTTTTGTTTCATCCATCCTGGTTTGAATTATCATTGGGTGTGGGAACTATTTAAAGATTATCCAACTACTTTTGGAAGATGTTAGAGGTGGATATACATTTATCACAATGTTTTCTAGGATGATTGGCTATGTTGTGAACTCTACACCTTGTTTACAAGGTCAAGTTAAGAGTTTTCACTGAGTCTAAATCCCTATTGGCAATAATATAATTTTTATTGTCAAGGGTACTAGGAACATTTCCATTGTTAGGTATGGCATTCACTAGCTATTGGTCCTTTAAAAGTTAAAATTCCTACTTTGAGGTGGGTTGTTTGAGGTTGGGTTTGTGTTTTTAGGCACTTTAATAATAAATTAACCATGTTTTATTATAATATTTGGATCATTTATAATAAATTAGCCACTTGAGGGTCTGCTTTAGTGTTTTGTTAGTTTCCCATTTATGGTAGTGGGTTAAATATAGGTGAAATGGTATTTAGAAATTTTAGGGAAGCTATGTGTGTTTGGTAATGAACACTATTTGTAAGAATTTTATTATGTATAAATAAAGTTATATATTACTAACCACCACTCAACTTAGTATGAACACTAGTTCTTCAATTAGTAAAAAACATTTTTATATGCCATGGAAACTACTTGTTGATTACTTACATGTGGCATTATGGAATTTGGAGGCATATATGGCTGACCACTAGGCATGATGTTTAATGGGAGTGTATTATAAATTGGATTTAGCCTTAAATACATATCTCATGTGATTTGGTTCATCAATGTCATGTTGTATATGAGATCTTGATTCAACATGGGTATTTGATTGTAAGCACTTATTTCCCTAATGATAGTAATGGTCTTGCAACATACCCTTGTGGTTACGTATGATGTTCAATATTAACAAATTGATTAAAAGATAAGGATAAATATATGAACATAGTAGTAGTTATCCTGAGTATATTGATATCAATGGGTCAGGGTCTCTCAATTAGGTTTAAATAGATGGACCCTATTATAATAGGCATGGGTCTTTTAGAATTTAGTATAACTTGTGAAATTGAGCATTAAACTTGTTTATGGTCTCATTTGGTTCTCTCCTATTAGAAAAAAGTGCCGATATAGAACATTTGAATCAATTAAGAACTTAATGTGATTCATAAACAATATCTCAAGGTCAACCAAAGATGTGATAGAGCCAATTAACAATCTGAGATAATAGGCATAAGTAGTTTTACCCAAATAATAGAGAAGTAAACAACATGCCATATTCATATTAAACTTGGGTTTAGATAAGTGCATATTTTAATTTTGAGATGTGTTATTTATTAGTCTAAATCCCACTCATTATGTATTTTGGACATAACACATTTGCATTCTTAGATATCCATCAGGTATCCTGGGAACATTCACAAGGCAACCTCCTTGACCAAACTAGTACATTGGATTAGATATTTGTTTATTATGAGGGACAAAAAATTGATTAACTAAGGGATTGAGTAAAAATGAATGTGAGTTATCAACTGATTGGATACATTTTGTTTTTATTTTTCCTTTGTTTGTCCTCTATTTTATATGTTCAATGAGTTGAAATATCTCAAATTCAAATCTAGTTGACTTGGATCTAGTGTTTATCCCCTTATTAACCTTTAATTTGGGTATAGCTTAATGTAGGAAAAAAAAATTAAAGAGTTTTAGTCTAAGCCTTGGCTATAAATCTTAACTTGTGTTCATCCATCCTTCTAGCTCCAATTTAATTAGTTTTTGTTTTGATATAATATCTTAGGCAAGGGTTGTTAATCGCTATATCTCATGAAAGGAAGGTTTATACAAGAAAAAAAATCCCAAGATCTATATCTTCTAGGTTTTATTAAGTGATATTCACTTAGTTGGTTGATGTGCGACTATTCCATACAAGGGGATTGTATTAAAAATTAGGATTCAAAAGTTGAGCCAGCTTTAACTTCTACAAATAGGCTACAAGTTCTATAGATAATGCTTACACTATCTTTGTTTTAAATAAATCTTTTCATATCCTGATTTATCTCTAAGATAAATAACTTGTTTAGTGCATGGATTATTATGGTTGATTATTTGATTAACTAATATTTGATTAACCCTAATGATATATGTTGATTATGGTATAGTTTGTGCTTCTTAATTTAAATGATTAGATGCTATGAGTTAGTAATAGTTTTATATTTATGTAATTTGTGATCATGTTTGATTATTTTACAAGATTAATTTTATTTATATAATGATTTTTTGGGATAATTAACTTCATTGGCATGAGGTGGATGCAAGACAATTTATTCCCTCATATAGTGACAAAGGGAGAGTATCATCCTAGAGGGTGGTTATATGGAGATATTGGGGGTGAATAAAGAATGAATCCAAAAACCCTTGCACACACCACTTAGTATATCATGTTTCATAATTGTTGATATGGATAGTGTAAAATGTTTTGTGTACTTTTACTTTAGATGACTGTTAGTATGATTTCTAGTAAAATCTTAATTTTTGATTATGATCATGTTGATTATTTGAGCGATTTCACTATTTTATAATATTATGTGGCTCATCTTGTTTAGTTAAACAAAATAAGTTATTTTTATTTATTTATCTCATAGACTTATTGTTTGTGGTTGTATAGTAAAACATTATGATATATTTCATAGTCATTACTTGATCTATATGATATAGTTAATAATAAAAAATGATTTTTATTATGATAATTACATTATAAATTAATTATATTATAACATTATTTTATAATATATTATATTTAAATAACTATTTGAAATAAGGATTTATATTCATATATATAAATGTATATATTAAAGTTAATTGTTTAATGATTTTAGAAATAATTGTAATTATTATATATGTTAGTGGTTACGATTTCAACATAGATTCTAAGTCTTGTTATACATACTTACATTTCCAAAGTTATATGATTTTATTGTGTTAGTCAATGCATGGGGAAATACATTAGTCCATGACTAGTTGATTATTCATGCATGGATTATAACATAAATATTATGTGACTTATGTAAAAGAGATGGTCAAGGATGGTTTATTTAAATAATTAGCATTTATATTGATAAAGGAATACAATATAGTTAATTAGGGATTTAGAGGAAAAACATAGAGAATGATTAGGCTGATAATCATTCATTGAATTTAGTTAAGCATTATTGGTAGAAAATTATGGGGTTTAGTGTGTTTTCATGTAGATGGATTGAAATTTAGCTAAGATATCTATGAATGAAAAATTTTAATGGTATTTAATGTTCATTAATGATACTATAGTGGAAGAAAATAGAGGATGGAAAATAAATAAAAGAGGATAGTGGGGCTAGGAACTAGGGACACACATCATAGAGGATGGCTCATGATAATTTGAGAGGAGAAGTGAAAAATTATGAATAAATAAATTACTTTGGCTTTCTTGGATAGTCATAAATCAATTAGGTCAATTTTTTAATTCAATTTTTTAGCGATATATTGAAATGGTTTCTTTTAATGTATATGGTTAATATTTTTCTTGGTTGATTTATTATACAAACTGGGATGTAGGTGGAACCTATGGAAGGATCAACCTTCACAAAACCCCAAATAAAAGCCAAGATAACCTAGGAGATGGGGTAAAGTCACTAAATTGGCTATGATTATTATTGGGTTTCTAATAACTCTTTCTATCTAGCTATTCATAAAGACTCCTTTTAATATTTGAGGATTAATCTGATGGGTATAGAAGTGTTATGGTTTGTGTGAGTTGATTTAAAAATAATATTACTATTGGAATAAAAATTATTGAGGTGGTATGGGTGGATAACTCTTTAAAAAATTTACTTATCAGCTTAATAATGAACTAATCAAACAATCTTATAGATCTAGCAAGCATGAACACCTATCCACAAGAGCATGAAACACAAGAACACATCACATATGTGGTAAAATATCAAGGGGAAGAAAACCCAATGATTTATGAAAATTTAATATAGTATTTTAAGACAAACAACAACTTTAGTGAAGCACCAAATTCACATGGTGCACCAACCCCAACTAGTTAAACACCAACTCAACTAGGTTTTAGCAAGCACCCACTTATAAGGAGACACTAACCCCCTAGATGAATCATCAATAAATCAATCACATAAATAATTTTACCACATTAATAACACCTTATTTACCATACAAAAAATTATGATCTCCTTCTTCAACACTTCACTTCTATCCCACTCAAACTGGCCTTTAGCCTTCTTCACTCAAGTAGCCCTTTTATTAACTTGATTAGTCCATATGACCTTGATAATCATATAAAAAATATATATATATAATTCATAAAACATCATCTAAACTCCTATTATGGTATACTTTACCTCTTACTCTTTAATATGTTATTTTATTTGTTTACTGTCTTCAAATATGCAAATAGGTCTAAAATTGTCTTGTATTTATACAAGTATCTTGTTCATATCTTTATTGGTCAAATAAACACCTTTAAATACATATTTAAAACATGAAATAGATATTATGAAATATCATAAACATGAATCAAAAGTTATTTTAGTCCCTTTATATTTTACATATCTCATTTTGGCCTTATCTCATCTTTAGGTCTCATAGAGACCTAATCCCATTAGGTCTACTTTAGGACACATTACACTTTGTCTTATTCACAACACATTGAAACACATAAAATGGAAGTAATACCAAATATTCCATTAAAATTTACCTATTATAATTTCATATATGCTCCTTAGCACATTTTATCTCTAACTAGTACTCGAAGCACACCATTTGTATTATTCACAATTAGGCATTTGCATACTCATAAAGTTTGTCTTGAACAACTAAACAATTAAAAAAATGTTTGAAAACAACCATGGAAAAAAATAAAATATAAAAAATCTACATGACCTTATGGTTATCACCAATTATTTATACTTCACAACTTAGGGCAAAAGGACTCAAACCCTTCTCTATAAATAACCCACTTACCAACTAGTTTCAAAACATAGCCATGCAAACTTGAACTTATGACACCTAAAAGAAAACACTCAAGGAATTAAAATGTATGAAAATGATATAAAAACATCATCAAAACAACATTCAACACAATTATCATAATCTCTAATGGAAATTATTTATCTTGCAGACCAATTTGTTGACCCTCTCTCTCACAGACCTTACTCTACCAGATAAGCCATTTGAGATTCAACATTTTCACTAATTTTACTAAGAAAAAAACTTATAAAAATAAAGGATAGGACATAAAATTTCCATAAATAAAAACCATGTTCATTAGATGCTTCAACTTAGATCATAGATCCTCAATCTTATCATTGTAACTTGCTTACCTATAACTATTAGTTGGATTTAAAGCATCGTCATGATGAAAATGACCATAAAAATATATATACCAAATTTTATAGACTTTAAATTAATTTTTATGTTCTCGTGAGATAATTATACAATTATTATTTTTTAATATATCATGTTCAAATGGAAATATTGGTCTTGTAGACCAATCTCATAAACTTGTACCTAAATGTCTCATCTAAAAGATATAGGTCAACTTATTAATAACATTTTAATCATATCCACTATTCTAAAAAACTTATATCCAACATGAAAATGTCTTAAAATTATTTTAAAATGTCTAAATGTACTTGTATTCATACCTATTACATGATAACACATCCCTAATCAACTTCTCACTTCTGCTTGAGTTTTTCACTATTTTCCCCATTAGCCCTTTTATCGATATGTTATCTTGGTTGACCAGTTTATCACATTTTATTGATATAAATTTATCATAAAACACTATGGACATAAAATAAAAGTGTAAATATTTATTCTCCATCTAATTATAAACATTGGATTAGTCAACTCTTACTAATATAACAAATCTTTGAGAAACAAGGCCTATAGGGTTCACTCACTCACCTAAAAAACCAATAAAACCTATAGGTGAATAAGAAAATTTAATAAAATATCAAATCACTTAAATATAGATATCAATTCATTATAAGTACTTTAGAATAACTTATTTCATATTGGGTCACTATTAGGGTTATTTAAGGGTTTAAACCATCTTCTGATCTTAATGATCTTTCATAAAGCATAGAACCTTAATCCAAAAACTAATAACTATAATTTTAATCTATGAGCCTTACCCATATACCATGAATAGATAAAGTTCTCATGCAGAGGTTACACATGCCAATGAACACTTGAAATTCCTTCTTAGGTTTAGAACCCTTCACTTTGTTCATATGAGAGACCTCAAAACCACTTTTTATGCCTTATATTGCAAACCATGCCATAAAAATTGATCAACATAATGGAAAAAATAAATAATTATGTAAACTCTCAAATACTAATGTTGATACACCATTAGGCCATACTTTCTCACTTTGTATGCTTTGACCTTGACCTATAAATGACATTAAGACTTCAAATTTACAATAAATATTATTTACATGCAATCTCCACATAATTAAAAAACTAAATAAACCTCTATAATTCTAAAAAAATTCTTTAAAAATCTTCATATGCCTTGACAACACTTCATGACACCTCATTACGTCAGGCAGAGTCTATAACTAGTCTAGTTATAGACTTGGACTTAAGGTCTTACCCCCATAGGTTCACCTTGAAACTCTACTAAGCATTCTAATTCCCCATAATAATTCTCAAGAAATATTATACATCATATTATTTCTCTTTGAAATCATCTCACTAGGACACCATGCTCAAACCTTCTCACTAGGACTTTACAAGCTATGACTAGTGCCATGACTAGGCTTCTCAAGTACTTAAAGATTGAAAAATATTATTGAAACATTATTTGATTATTATACACCTTGATCACATGATTTACATGATACTCAAATAATGGTATACCTCTGTACATACCTCTTCGTTTTCATCATGCACATGCTCATAATATGACTATGCTTATTATGACTAGGCTTTTCAAGAGACCTTATACTCAAGAAGTAGTACTCAAACATGATTTAATGATAAATTGACCTAAAAATTTAAATAAACCTTAGAATGATATTTATTTTTACTTAAAATTATCTCTTAACATAGATACATTAGATTGCCTTTAAATTTTCTCTTATCACATGGTTTCCTTCTCACATCAGGCACACAATTGCATACCTCAAAGACCACTCACCATGAATCCTCATTAGATACAATTTGACATCAATTACATCAACATTAAAATAAATGACAATAATTCTCAACAAAATCCCTCTTTATTATTGATGTAAAACATTTCTTCAAACTAACCACTCTCACTTCCCCTAGTTTGGTTAATCTCCCTTCTTGGACTTTCTCCCCATTTGAATTTAATGACAAATTTATTCCATAATTGTCATCTAGAATCACACATCCTTTAAAATAAAATTTCAACACATATAATATGAATAATTAAGGTAACATGTTCTCCCTTACTCCATGCATACCTCCTTCAAATGAACTCAGATTACAAGGCCACTTCTAAACACAAATCAAGTCCAGTCAATAACCTTAATAACTCCCCCTCAAGCCAAACATCCATCATGCTTATTCTAATATAATAGTGTCTCTGTGAAGCCTAATGGAGTCACATATTTACATAGATAATTATAAAAACTCAATTTCAATATATTCCTAGATTTCTATACTCTCACAAGACTAAGTATCCTTTAGTATCTTTTTAGGCTTGATTGGCAATATAGGCTTGACCTCTTCATCAATAGTTGATCATCAATGTGAACTGATAATAGACATTCTTTTAGAGCTTGTATTATATATCACAAAAAATAGGCTAGTTGATCTTGTAGATTGATCATGACTAACCTTTACTATATCTGGTTTCCACACATTTGTTTGCCTTCTCTCGTTCTCTATGATCTTTAAATCTCTTGTTTTGATCTGATAACCTTATAACTCTATTAGGGAATAATATTACAATTTTTCATACATTATGAAAACTTTATCAAACCACATTATACATACCTTTTAACTTATGTGAATTATGACTCCTTCCATTATCCCATGAGTACTCATTCTTAGAGGTTATTCTACACTTTCTTGCTTTATGACCAAACTAATTGCATAGAAAATTGTAACCATTAGATGAACTAGCATACCTTATAACATTAGGTTAATTTATGTGTCTTTTAATTTTTATGTTTTTGGCTTTAATAACCTTTTTTCCTTGACTTGAGATGCCTCCTTTTGGTCTTCTTTGAAACCAAGACTTGTCTTATCACTTACAAGCTTCTGGCTACTCAAGATGTCATATAGAACCTTAATGCTCTTTTGATAATTCTCAAGGGTATTCACCTTACTAGATGAATGATCCAAATAATATTTTAAGGATTCCACTTTATTTTCATGCCTAATGCATTCTTCCTTTTTAACATTTAGGTTTACATTGGCTATCTCCATCTATGTTTCAATCTGATTGATGATCTCATCATACTCCTTAGAAGTGTTAATCAGTCTCTCCTCAAACAAGTCAATCTTCTCCTCATAGTCCTTAAATAATGACCTTATATTATGTATCTTTATTTTTTCTAATCTAAAATATTCTAATTCACTTTCCAATTCTATCTCAATTTTTAATTTAGCTTCTTTATCATCTAATTCTACATCAATCATAAGGCCTTTCCCATTTGAGTAACACTCATTGTCTGATTCTATGGCTATGATTATGGTTTCATTATTATCATGTTTAGGTTTATTATTTATATCATCACCATAGGATGTATTTGAGTCACTTACATCATATGAGTTATCTTCTTTGGTATAGAAACTTTTCTTATTTATTAATTATCATTTTCTACCTTCATACTCCCTAGATAGTCTCTTATTCTTATTAGGCTTGTATATCTTCTTTTCATCTCCATGATGTTCATAATGTTCTTCATCATGCTCATTTTTACCATTATTAGGACACTAAGATTCAAAGTGACCAATCTTACCATAGTTAAAAATTTGAAGGGCAACTTACCCTTGTACTTACCTATGCCAAACCTCAATTTTCTTGCAAACTTTGATATCAATTGATCATCATCAACATTTGAACATTACTCATCCATGACCTTATTAGTTTTTGAATTATTCTCAAATTTTAGTGTTTCTTCCTTATTTTGAGGTCTTCCTTTATTTTTTCTCATCTCATAGGCAATAAAGATGCCACGAAACCCATCTATTTCAAGCTTGTCTAAATCTTGCTTCTCATCTACTGTAGACAGCTTGGACTCAAACATAAGAGTTAGTGATCTCAATATCTTATTTATAATTTTATATTATTTAACTTATTCTCATAATAATCTAATGACATTGATAAATTCATCAACCTTCAAAAGGTAAGATGCAATTATTTCATCTTCGTTCATCTTTAGATTTTTAAACTATCTTTGGTGGATCTGTAACTTGACCATCTTCACCTTAGTGTCTCCTTCATACATGGTCTTCAATTTGGCTGATATCTCTTTTTCTGATACACTATGAATCAATTTTAAAATATCTACCACTGATAGGCCACAATAATGTTATTCATTGCCTTTGAGTTATTTTCAATAGCCTATTTACCTACTACATTAGTTGGTGGAATAGGAGGAACACTATAGCCATCCACAACTGACTACCAAATATCATGACCTTGAGATATAAAATATATATTCATCTTGATTTTCTAAAACTCATCATTAGATCCATTAAATAATAAATGATTACTAGTATAGAAACCACTTTGACCTTGTTGATTAGCCATCCTTTCTTCTAAGATCTCCTTTAGGATTTTAGACCTGATTCAAAGGACCAAACTATAATTTTAAATGTTGTAAGAAAAATTATTGAGAGGGGGTTGAATCTATCTTTAAAAAAATTACTTGTAAACTCTACTTAAGCAATCATGAACTAATCAAGCAAGTTTATAGATCTAGCAAGCATGAACACTAATCTACAAGAGCATGAAACACAAAAACACATCACATATATAGAAAAAACTCAAGGAAAATAAAACCCATTGATATATAAAAATGGACCATAGTAGTATAATACAAACACAAAATTTAGTGAATCACTAAATTTACATGGAGTACCAACCACAACTATGTTAAATTTTAGTGGTGAATATTAACCGATTCACAAATATTCCAATTTTCATTTCTTTGGCAAATTTTTAGGGTTGGAAGATGGGTCCAAATCATCAAAACTTTAGGAATATAAATTATTTTGTGGGTTGTCTTTCCAACCGTTTACACTAATATCTTAGATTACTCTCTAATTTAGCACACATATATAATACAATCGACCCCTAATATCGAATAGGTTAATAAGTAGAACTAGAATCAGAGGACCACAACACCAAATTGTAAAAACTAAATAGAGGAACTAGATGGTGATACCAGACAATAAAAGTGATGATATAAGTAATTGAATGATAATGTCATATAACAACATCAAATGGAAGATCCAAATAACAATATTGAATGATAGTGTTGAATGACAAAGATGTAAAGTAGAAAAATGCTACCACCAAAAGACAACCAATTTTTAGCATCTATTCTTTGACCAAACTGTAGAACTAGGCAAAAAAGTTAAAATGGTGCATCCTTGATCATCATGGAATCTAGTGGGAATAGTAAAATGATAGGCCAATTATTAGGAAACTCAAGCATATTATCTTATTTTAAAGAGACAATCAAAAATCCCACACAATAAAAATGCACTCAAAATATAGCTATTTATTATTTATTCTATTTGTCATAAATTTGAATTTAACTATTTAATAATATTAAAAAAATTACAAGAAGAAATCCCCATTGATATCTCACTAGAAAGAATCAACCAGAATAACATGTCACCCAATGAATATTTTTTTGATGATGAAATGTCACCACTTGAAGATGATCCTCTTATTTTTGATGAAAATGATAATGACACTCAATTGGTAGAAGAGATTGTAGGTTTTTTATGAACACAAAGTTCAACTAAAAGCTCCAATTATAAATATTTGAAAAGGAAGTGAAGTAGATGGATAATTGGAAGGTCCTTTAAGGTGGACAAAGAAAAAACATTTCCCTTCATAGAACTTGATGAGCCTAAAAATGTTGATGATACTCTAAAAAAATGTAGATGTACAATATGTAGTTGTAAACTAGGAATGGAACATATAAAGTAACTTAAATTAGACACGATTGAAAAATATTATGGAAAAGTATATGTGATAATGAAGTACCGAGATGGACTGATAATAAGAACACACAGGTGGAAAAATGAAAAATAATGCATGCATGTAAGATATGCATGCGAGTATTAAATCTATATGAAGCATAAAAAATATCTTGTTGAGAAAGGGGGAACAATCAAAGTAAATTTTCAAAAATTGATGCAGTCCTATCTAAAGAAAAAATATATACAGTTCTCTACTATATACTACATTCTAAAAAAAGGTAGACCTAATTTTTATTTTTTAGATTATAATTTTTTATTTTAACATAATGAATTTTTGGATATTCCACAATCACATTAGTTAGATAGTAGTGCTTGGAAAATGGAAAAATGTTTAGCATTGGTTGAAAATGAAGATTTGAAACCAAAAGGTCAAAATTCATTGTTCATCTCACTTCCTATTGATGAGGTCACAATGATTGAAAACACATATTAGGTTTGCATTTATGTTTATAATTTTTAGAACTATTCAAGGAAATATCATCTACTAGAAGTTCATAAAATGGTATACAATTGCAATGCAAAAAGACTTCACAAGTTGGTTATATCTAATTTAAAAGATAAAACTGGGATGGATGATTATGCAATAGATACAAATTCGGTGTGTGTTGGGGCTAATGGTGCATTAATTATGTAGGGGCATATAAATGGTTTGTATGTTTAGATGAAAACAATAGTTTATCCATATATGATTCATATTCATTACATGGATCATAGGATGAATCATGCATATAAAATTGTTAGAAAATATGCTAATATGGAAAAAGTGGAAGAGCTCATTCATGACCTCCATTCTTATCATCAAGTAGTCCTAAAAGATTTTTAGAGTTAAAACAGATTTTAATAGGAGTGATTGATGATAAGAAACTATTGAAATATGTTGATACAATATGGATTTCTATGTATGAACCTACATGCCAAATTTTTGAGGAATATCTATCATTAGTAGGTTTTATGCATAAATATCATAGAGAATTAACAAGGCAAAATATTTGTTGTATCATTTAATAGATTTGGAAACACTAATGACATTATGTATAAATATCCCAATGGTAAAGGAAATTAATTGTTTAATGAAACATTCTCAGGAGAGATCCATTTATTTTTTGACTTCATATGGCTAAGAAAATAAGTATGTCAATCTCTAGATATACTATACACTTTGAATGAAAAGCTTCGAGGCCTTATTTTTTATAGTTGGTAGTATTTGATAGATTTAATGAACCCTAATAGATGTTTTAATTTTAATATCAATGATCATCTTTGTGTCATTATTAATGGAAAGGAGATAACAATGCACACTTTCTACAAAAGACTTGATCTTGTGGGAGTTGAATTTTAAGAAACTACCTGTAACACGTATTTTTTTTGACATTGTTATATCTAAAACATAGATGAAATTAAGTATAGTTTATCAAAACTTATCTAAAAATATTAGATATCATTTTCAAAGGGATGATTTTTTAGAGGCCATGGTAGTTGTGAATCCCATTTTTTGGAATAGTAATAACATTCAAAAGAGATTAATAGTTTATTTCATAAATATACGGGTTGTTTTATAAAGAATTTATATAAATCGATAGAGGTGAATGGAGTAGAAATAAAAGTTATTTTGTGAAAATATTTACTGACATCTCAGTCAACTCATTTTGGAATTATAATGTTTGAACAATATTGCCTTCTAAGCAAACCAATAGGAAATGGGGCAATTACATAGTTATGGAAATAACTTTATCTTAGTAGTATATTATAGGAAAGTCTAAGTGGATATTTATGATTATATGAGATTTTTAAAATAATGATTTTATGCTCAGAGGAAGATGAAAGTGTATTTAGTACATTATCATTCATTATGTCAAAACTTTGAAATAGATTAGATAAAAATTTAGAAACTTGTTTGAGGATATATGTTTCATGTTATACTATGGACATGTTTCATTATGAAAGAGATTTGGTAACATGGAGTTCCTTTAATTGAAATAAGAGGCATAAAAAATACAATGAAATAGAGAAGATGTAAATAATGACACTAAATATGGCAATGACACAATAGATGCAAATGTCATTGGCAATAATTAGGTTTATGTAGGATTGTTTCAGCTACCATAATATTGGTTGTATATTTATTGCAATTAACATTTTCTAAATTCCAATTTCATATAATTTTTTATATTTTAAAATTTTCCAAATACTAAACTAATTACAATTGTGGATAGTATTATCATTTGAAATAGTTGATCCGTTTATCATGTAACTTTCCTTTTAATTTAATTGCTTTTTAATTGTATTATCATTTGAAATAACTGTAATTTGATATTGTAGCACCATATTAAGATTTTTAACTTTTAGCTTAAGAAAATGAATTTGAAGTCAAATACAATGGTGATAGAACAACATATTGTATCATTATTTTGTTTGAATTACATCAACTGAATAAACTTAGATTTAATAATAATCACTTTACAACACCATAAAATTAAAATTCATGCTCAATCCTAACACCAAATCCATCAAAATAACAATTGCAATCCACATGGCTCATCCACTAATTTTAAATTTAATAAATTGATCAATGTAAATAAAAACATCAAATTGTGATTGAAAATATATTTTTTAAAGCAAAACGTTATTTACAAATTTTATAGAGTTTAAAAAATATTTTGGGGTTTCACTTCTCAGCTACTTTATTAACCACAACATCCTCTATGTCACTACTATCCTTCAATATCCTTTCCCTTTCAAGATGCTCAGCCACAAAATTAATATAAGGGAGATTTTATATTTCTTCTTTAACATCATCTCCTACAAAAAGTAGACTTGGATTGACATCTATCTTTTACTTAAATAAGGAATTAAGATCTCGTCCTTACTCAATTATTTTTAAGAGTGTGTTGCTCTATTTATTTAATGGAATAAGCTTCTTCTTGAATTGAATGGTAGAATATAAAATTTTATGTGCATTTTTTAGATGCATATTGAGGACCTCAACTTATTTTTTCAAATTCTCATATTTTTCTTACAATTTAAAATGATATGTAATTAGATTTGAATAAAAATAAGTGTGACATGAAATTTGATTAAAATGAATATACATTACCAGAGGTTTTTCCTTATTGGCATTCTCAATCACAATAAGGTTGACATTTTTTACCCATTTATTAAAATATATCTAGGCTTCTGCATTTTAATTATCTAACTTGTTAATAATAATAGTCAACACATTATCATTATAACTATTAAAAATAGTAATTGGCCCAGATTTATCTTTAGAAAACAAAGAATCAATATTTATGGGTTTATGTTTCACCAATGAAAACAAATTTTCTCACTGGGAGTGGTTGTGATAATGAGAATTTATTTATTTTGCCTTCACCTAAAAATCCAAAATATATACATTTTTTAATTCATATATAACTCCATCCTTAAAATTCAAAGTAATACTTTCTAATAAAAAATTTTTTAAAAGAAAATATGTAATAACATCATTAGACAAAACAACATTCTTTGGTGGGGTCAAGGGTGAATAGGTAGAACATTCCTCATTAACAGTCACATGAATATCTACTCTATGGATAAAATCATGTGGATTAAAATTAGATCTAACAACTTTTTTACTTTCAATGC
The DNA here is from genome assembly GCA_037957365.1 of Torreya grandis. Lineage (NCBI taxonomy): Eukaryota > Viridiplantae > Streptophyta > Pinopsida > Cupressales > Taxaceae > Torreya > Torreya grandis. Next base: position 1,120,695 of record JARHVA010005322.1, read on the forward strand.
CCAAATATTCCTCATCAAGATAAATTTCATTCAATCAAGTCAAACCCTACCCACTTAATATACCTCCCAAAAAAAAATGGGGAATTCAAAACATGATAATTCTCATGTTCCTCTGATAGTTGTTGGTGTTTGTGTTAATGGAAGAGTCTTCCCCTTAAGAAAAATGAGTTTAGGGGTGGAGGTGGTAGAATTATTTTCCTTAGAGATTAAGGATGCCATGCAAAATGTAAATTATTTTGGAAAAAGAAAAACTTAAAAAATAAAACTATATGCTAATTTCAAATTAAAGGTTTATTAATTGTATTTGGAGATAGTATCTCCTCAAATAAACACATAATATTATGAGTGATGGGCATGTTTTTAGATGGCACATTAGGCAAACTTTTAGTCATTAAAAACTGTAATCAAAAACCAAAATATATATATATATATATGCAATGTAATATGGCTTACACAGATGGTCTATAAGGCACATTAAATGTTGGGGTTTGTTGCAGTGGTGGTTGTTCCATGTAAAACTCAACTGATACCAAGTTAATTGAAATAATTAAAAAAATAACTAAAATAATACACTTGAAATTTAAAATATAATTTAAAAATTTTAAATAGTAAACTTGCACATGGATATAATGAGTAAGATACTCTTGCACGTTTTGAAATCTAAAATGATTACAAGGATGATTCTATAGACTTAGAATATGAAGATCCTTCAACTCCACATTGTCCTTTTGAGGTAGATTATTTTCATGAGGCATGAAATAATACTTATAACAAACAAATTTCAAACATATATTAATTCTTAACCTAGTAATAGTTTAACAAATCAAAAAATAATAAACCATAATTTAATAAATAAATAACCTCCTGTTCCTCCAAAAAAAACATTTGCACTCATCTTTAGATCAAGCATAGTTAGAATCAGTGCATTTTGGAGGTCATATAAGGCCTCGTATTATAATTTCAGAATAAAATTTGAACAATAAATAGTGGAATTGGGATTGGTACAAGCAAAATTTAATTCAAACCTTATCCTAGAGGAAATAAAAGTGCATCAGTCATATCTCAAATTATAAAGAGTAATAATAATGTAAATTAGTGCCCGACAGGGAATATATAATGGTATTATCTAAAATACTATTCTCACAAGGAAACATTTAACCATTACTTTAAAGAAAGGGTCACCAATGTCTTCCATGTGGAGGCCCATTTTCTGACTATCTAAAACAAAAGAAAAAAATGAGGAATTTACATATCAAAAGTTGAATTTTTAATATAAATAGAAGTTTGTAATTACATACTAGTTTGACTAATCTAAAAGCCAAAATTTGACTCCAAACTCTTTAGGTCATCATATTCAACATTGATTTTAAAGCCACAAGGTTTACATTATGAAATGGAATACCCGTCAGATTGTGAATCTCTTTTTGAGAGGCACCAACACAAATAATTCTAGAGTCCAAGTTCATGGTGAAGGTTTTCTCACTATTATCATAGGAAAACATTAACAATCTGAGTAACCCAATGCCTATTTCATATTGGGGCATGTACAGTGGGTTGTCAAACCTACATTTTAAAATTTATTAATTTTACACATCTAACTACTGTATGATATTCAAAATGTCTAAGCACAACAAGCTCTTGAAAATGTATTTTCTTTCCATGGCTTGTGAGTTTTTTTAGGTGGGGACAAAAGGGGATGAGTGTAATGAAATTACTTCAAAAGTAAAGTAGAATATCAAAATTAGATCTAAATATGACTGAAATATATCAAAATATATGATAATAGACAAGCCACTTCAAGGGGGCAACCTCCACAAGTTTCAATAAGAGTATAATTCAAAATATGATGATAAACAATTACCCACTACCTCATATATATAGTCTATCTAGGCCATGGTTACTCCATAGGCTGACCTACTAACCAAATGAATGCATAGAGAAATGTGATATAACATCAAAGAGGGATAAGTAAGCCATAATTCAGCTATTCCTATCCTAATACATGTGATAGGTTAGGGATGTAGCATGCACTTTCAATTCAAACCAATGTTATCCTCAACATTGAACAACTTTGGATGTTGTTGCAAAAAATCTTCACCTTCCCAAGTTGCATCTTCACTACTTAGGTTCTTCCACTTGATCAGATATTCCCTAATCTCTCTAGTTCTCAACCTCTTAGTACATGTTTGGAGGATCTTCTCTGGTTTCAAAATGACTCATCCTTCTTCATCTAGTTCTGAGAGCTCTGTCTGGGCTAAAACTTTCTATCCAATGACCTTATTCAAATAGGAAATATGAAATACTAGGTTTATGTGAGATGAATGAGGTAACTCGAGCTTGTAAGCTACACTTCTAAATTTCTATAGAACCTGATAAGGGCCATAATACTTAGGAGCAAGTTTGTTGTCATTTTTTCGTTGCTTCAAGGACATCTACTTGTAAGGCTAAAAATGTACAAATACCCAGTCACCCACCTCAAAATTTTGATCACTATGGTGTTGATCTACTTTTTGCTTCATCTTGTTTTGTGTCAAGTCCAAATTCTCTCTCAAACTAGCCAAAACCTCTTGTTGATGTTGAATGTGCTCCTCCACATCTTGAACCTTGGTTTTCACCTTTAATGAAGAAGTGATAGAAGGTGGATGATAACCATATAATGCTAGAAATGGAGACATTTTAGAAGAGGTATGGAAAGATGTGTTATACCACCATTCTGTAAGTGGTATCCATTTAACACAATGTTCATATTTATTTGATACAAAATAATGGAGATACCCCTCTAAACATTTGTTAACCACTTCTATTTGTCCATTAGATTGGGGGTGGTAAGATGAGCTATGAGCTAGTTGAGTAACCAAATAGTAAAATAGTTTAATTGCGAAATTACTAGTGAAAATAGGATCATGATCACTTACAATTATTTTTGGGGTTCCATGTAATTTTAGAACTACCTCCAAAAAAATAGCTACTATTGTACTTGCTGAAAATGGGTGTGAGAGAGCAAAAAAATGGGCATATTTTGTAAGCCTATCCACAATGACCAAGATAAAATTATTACCTTAAGAACAAGGCAACCTTGTGATGAAATCCATGGAAACCTCCTCCCACCTTTGACTTGGAATTACTAACAGTTGTAATAGACCCAGGGTCTTAATTGTCTCACCTTTATTCTGTTGGCATATCAAGCATTCTGCCACAAAATTTTATACATATCCCTTGAGTCCTTCCCAAAATAATTATTTCTTAATTTTGTGATAAGTTTTTAAGAACATTGAGTGTCCCCCCAATTGGAGATGCATGAAACTCCGTAAGAATCTTATGCTTAAGCTCTAAATCTTTGCACAAGTACAAACTACCCTTATACCATAGGACTTTACCTTTCCATTCAAATTTGTTAGAGGCTAAAGTACCTTGATGGAGATTATGAATAAAAACCTATGTATCCTTATCTTACATCCATTCTAACCTAGCTTCATCCACCCAATCTTCGTACAACATGGACATTACACAAAGTAATGCCTCTGTGGATGTATCCCATCTAGATAGTGCATCTACTACTACATTATCTTTACCCTTCTTGTCTATGATTTCAAAATCATAACCCAACATTTTGGTTGCCCACTTTTTTTGTTCCTTAGATGATAATATTTACTCCAAAAAGTATTTGAGACTATAATGATCTATTTTCACCTAAAAGTGTATACCCATCAGATAGGGCCTCCATTGTTTAACTGAATGAATAATAACCATCATTTCTTTCTCACAGATAGGTTTTTGTAGATTCTTACATTTGAATTAACAACTCTCAAATGCCATGGGTCTTCCTTCTTACATTATTACTACTCCCAACCTAGATCCAGAAGCATCACATTCAATAGTGAATGTCTTTGAGAAGTCTAGAGTGGTGCACATAGCTACTTTTAGTTTTTCAAATGCTTTGGTGGCATCATCATTCCAATGGAAGGCTTCCTTCTTTATAAATGTAGTGAGTGGAGATGCTATGTTACCATAACCTTTCACAAATATTTGGTTGTAACCTATTAGTCTTAGGAACCCTCAAAGGTTTTTGAGAGTTTTTGGCATGGGCCATTCCATCATAGCTTTGATCTTCTAGGGATCAACTTTGACACCTTCATGGGAAATAATGTGACCTAGGTACTCTATGTCCTGTACTCCAAAATCACATTTGGATGGATTCACATAAAGCTGATGCTTCTCCAAAACTATCAACACCTGTTTCACATGTTACAGATGTGCTTCCCATGTCTGATTATAAATCAATATGTCGTCAATGAAAACTACCACAAACTTCCTTTAAAAAGGCCTAAAAATAGTGTTCATCAAGCTCTAAAAAGTAGATGGTGCACTTGTAAGACCAAAGGGCATTACTAAAAACTCATAATGGCCCTCATGCATTCTAAAAGTAGTTTTATGAACATCTTCATCCTTGATTCTAATTTGATGGTACCTCGAGTGAAGATCCAATTTTGTGAAATAATTAGCACCATGTAACTCATCAAGTAAATAACCAATTACTAGAATAGGAAACTTATCTTTGATGGTGTACTTATTGATTTCCCTATAATCTGGGCACATCCTCCATGTGTCATCCTTCTTCTGCACCATGACCACTAGTGATTATTATGCACTTTGGTTGTGCTTGATGATCCTTACCTCCAACATCTCATGGACCATCTTTATGATTTCACTCTTATATGCATATGGATATCTATATGGTCTGATATTTGGTGGTTGAATCCCTGAAAGTAGTTGAATGGCATGCTCACGTTCTCTTTTTGGTGGTAGTCTTGTTGGCATGACCCCAAAAATAGATGGGTGGTCATCAAGAATCATCTATAGATCAGGATGTGTAGATGCCTATGTGGGTTGAACTTTTATATAACATAATCATGAAATAATTCCCTCTACCCCCTTTTTTAGCATCTTGGTCATTTGATGTGAACTAATCAATTATGGATATTTTGCCTGTAATCCATGTAGTTCAATTTTCCTACCTTCAAAATGAAAGCACATGAATAGTTCTTGGAAGTTCATCTTAATGGTACCCAAGGTTGTGAGCCTTTAGACTCCCAAAACAATGTCTATTCTACCCATGGGAATAGAAAACATAGGAGAATTGAGATTATACTCACCCATAGCAAGATTAATACTTTGGAATTTTATTGAATAATTAGTTTCACCACCATCTATAATCATGACCTAAAATTCTGGTGCTAGGTAGATGAAATAGCTCAGTTAAGTGGCCAAATTATGGTTGATGAAGTTATGTGTGCTCCCTGAATCAATCAACATTTTCACCTTCTATTTTTTGAGGAAACCCACCACCTTAAGAGTTTTTAGAGTGATAATACCTAAAAGTGCATAATAAGAGATTGTAGGTTGGAAATCATTAGGTACCTCCTCTATCTTTTCCTCATCATCATTGGAGGCATCATCTTCTTCTTCATCTTCATTAGATCCCTCAATGTTGAATAACTTCTTCTCAGCACATCTATTTCCTTTGCTCCACATTTTGTCACAATTGAAACATAATCCTTTTGCACACTTTTCTTCAATTTTCTAAGGGGTCAATCTGGTAGGCAGAGGAAATGTTGGTGTTGATATACTATGATCTTTAAAGTCAGTGAATGGCTACTTCTTATTGGATATGAATTTTTCCTCAGCTCTACATGCCATGATAATGGAATTATATATCTTAAGTGGATTAAATATGCATACCTCATGTTGAATGTGGTCCTTGAGTCCACCCAAAAATAGGTCATTCAAGTTATCCTTAGAAATTGTCTCCACACATAAGGATAGGTTTTGAAAATGATGCATATAATCCTTGATGGAGCTAGTCTATCACAATTTTGCCAGTTGGCTGAAGTAATTCTATGTCACACTATTTCCATAGTGTAATTGCAGTGTCTTTATAAAAACTGACCAGGTGACACTGAGAGTCATCCTTTTATTTTGATCACACAACCATTGATACCAAATGAATTGATTAGGTTCAAGATATAAGGATGCCATGGTAACCTTATATCCACCTAGGACCTGATGTGGATCAAAAAAATTCTCCATTTGGTTAATCTAATTGAGTGGATCTTTTCCATTAAATTTATGCATATCCACCTTTGGTAACAGGTTCCTCTGTGGTAATGTAGTTGGATTTGAAGTAGACTAGTTGGGAGAACCATTCTAGTGGGGTTGTACAATAGAAATATCTGCATAATTTGACTAATTATTTTTCAAATCCATCATGATATCTACCAAACTATCTTGTATGGATTTCATATTAGATTGTATGCCTTTCACCTCACTTTGAATGCCTTGTAAACTATAGTCAAGTTGGTTCACTTTATGATCTATGTCAAATAACCCTAGTATAAAGGATCTAGTACATCCTCCTTCTAACTCCATCTCTTTCTTGTTAGGAGTTTTACCTAGAGTTTTAACACCCTTTCCTTGGCCCTGAGTTTGTGGACCTACCATAAAAGGGCTTTAGATGTCGACCCTGATTAGCACTTTTGACCCAACTTTGAAAAAGTGATTTTCAACTTATGTAAGCCTCAAATAAAAACATACAAATAAAATATGATAGAAAAAAATTTCTAATCTTTCCAAAAATGTAAATAACTCAAAAACATTCTTTGAATTGTGTACTATAGAGCAATTTTATGAAAACCCTAAAATGGTGATAACTTTTGTAAAATAGATCCAAATGAGCTGAAATTTTAATGGAAGCTTAATTTAATTATTTCACACCTTCAATTAAATAATTTTAAAGAAATTATAAAAAAAATTTAGATATATCCAAATTTAAAATATTGGGGTTTTACCCACAAGATTGCCCAAATCACAGCTCTAATACCACTTGTATTGAAATTACTTCAAAAATAAATTATAATAATAGAAATACATCCAAATATGAATAAAATATATAATAATATATGATAATAGACAATCCATTTTGAGGTGGTAACCTCCACAAGTTTTAATAAGAGTAGAATTCTCAATATGATGATAAACAATTACCCACTACCTCCTATATATAGTCTATCTAGGCCATGTTTACTCCATAAGCCGACCTAATAATAAAATTAATGCATAGATAAATGTGATATAACATCAAATGGGGACAATTAGGCCACAATTTGGCTATTTTTATCCTAATACATGTGATAGGTTAGGGGCACATCAATGAGAAATCTATTCTATAAAATATTAAAAATGAGGGTAAAAGGTGATTATTTATATGATAAAGGGGTGATTAGGTAATTAAATAGTAGAAAAGATGCACTATTTACTTAGTAACATGGATTATTATCATATTTAGACACTTTCCACTCATATCTCCATTCAACACAACCATTTGATTCTTGACATCTGTCACACATTGGCTGCCACATACCATTTGATTCAACCATTCAACATAACCACATAACATAACTATCTAGCATAACCATATGACACAACTATCTAGATCAACCATATAACATATGAATTCATCAAGGCCATTTGGCATATATATTTTTCACTTCTTTTATTTTTTTCATTTGGTGGGATTGTTTGGCGTGGTTTCATTTTGTGTCTATGTTTTGGTGTAGCCAAATAGTTATACCAAAAAATAGGCAACTATTTATTTTTTGTTCTTTAGAATCAAAATGTATTTTCCATCACTTATATATGATAAAACATATCTAAAATTAAATTTTATCTATATTCACTAAATATTTCCAATAGGTTTTCTAGTAGGGCCTCTTCAAATTAACCTTAAACCCAACTAGCTAAACACTAACTCAACTAAGCTTTAGCAATCACCGACATACAAGGAGAAAAAAACCCCTAGATGAATCAACAACAAATCATTAACTTGAAAAATTTTATCACCTTCATAACACCTTGTTTCTCATAAAATATATGGTAATCTACTTCTTTATCTCTTCACACACTTTTATCCCTCTTAAAATGGCCTCTAGCCTTCTTTTCTCAAATAACCTTTTTCTTGACTTGATTAGGTCATATAAACTTGATATTCATATCCATAACCTATATAAAAAATTCATCATATATCCTCTACACTCCTTTTATATTCTACAAGACATTATTCTTTGAAATATGTTATTTTGTTCACTTACTCTCTTCATATATACAAATAGACCTAAAATTGCCTTGTATTTATACAAGTATCTTGTTCATATCATTTTGGTCATAAAAAAAATTAAAGCCTTAGATCAGCCATGAAATATATATTAGTACATCTCATAATAATTAATAAAACATGATTTTATGCCATTTAGATCTTCTATTCTCAATTAGGCCTTATGGCATCTCTAGGTCTCATGGATAACTAATCCCATTAGGTCTACTCTAAGACACGTTACAATTTTCCTTCATTGGAACACATTCAAACACCTTACATGGTAGTAAAAAATCATATTCCATTAAAATATACACATTATTAGTTCATCTAGTCTCTATAACACATTTTATCTCCAACTACTACTAAATCACACCATTTATACTATTCACAATTAGGCTTGTGCATACTCAGAAAGTCTATATTAAAAAACTAAAGCATAAACACAATTTTGAAAAAAACATGGAAAAAAATCACGTGAAAAAAATATAAATTACCTTATGTTCATCACCATATTATTTATACTTCATAACTCATGGCAAAAGGACTCAAACCCTTCTCTGCAAATACCCCACTTAGAGTTAGCAACTGGTCTCAAAATGCAATCATAAAAACTTGAACTTACGATATCAGAAAGAACACACTAAAATAATTAAAATTTATTAAGATTATCTTAAAAATTCCTTATAATAACATTAAATAAAAATATCATAAGCTCTAATGGCAATTATTGGTCTTGTAAACCAATTTGTTGACCTTCTCTCTCACAGACCTTACTTTGCCAATCAAGCCATTTTGGTTTCAACATTTTCACTAATTTCACTAAGTACCAAAATTTATAAAAATCATGGATAGGAAATATAATTTTAAAATATAAAAACCATGTTCATTATATGCTTCAACTCAGATTGTAAAGCCTCAAACTCATCACTTTAAATTGGTTACCCAAAATTGTCAATGTGCCTTAAAGCACAATCATGGTGAAAATGACTTTCAACACCTATATGAAAACTTTCATAGAATTTAAATTCATTTGGATGATATTATGAAAAAATTATAAAATTATAAGATATAAATATAACATTTTCAAATGTCAATATTGGTCGTGTAGATCAATCTCATAAACTTATACCTCATTGTCTCATCTAAACAGGATAGAT